>VWZL01003937.1:256885-348864 GCA_013396915.1 Stercorarius parasiticus
AACACGGCCGCGGCGCGGGGCACCCTGGGAGGTGTAGTCCCGCCCGCCTGCGGCACCGCGAACGCCTCCCGCCCGCTGGACTACAAATCCCAGAAGCTCCCGCGGACCGAGGGGGGAGAGGAGCGGGCCTGTAGGTGCGATTGGCTGGGCTGGCCCCGGCGCCTCTCTGATTGGCCGGCGCCTGGGGCGAAGCACCGCCCCTGTCGCAGGGTGAGCATGGAGGGTGCCGTGTCCGACGTGGGGGTCTGCAACCTCGCCTACGCCGGGCGCCTGGAGGAGCTGCGGGCCCAGCTGCAGCGTGACAGGGCTCTGGCCACCAAGGCCGACCAGGTCAGCCGGCTGCGGCACGCCCTGCCCGCGAGAGCGAGCGCGAGCGGCCTCTGGGCCGCTCCTGTCAGCCACCGCTGCGCTCCCCGCCTTCCCGCCTTCCCCTCACAGCCCCCTCACCACCGCTCGTTCCCTCTCTCCCTCAGGACCACCGGACTGCGCTGCACTGGGCCTGCTCGGCGGGACACGCGGACGTCGCCGACCTCCTCCTCGGCCTCGGCGTGCCTGTGAGCGACAAGGACGATGTGAGTGTCGCAGCCCTCGCGGGATTCCTCCTCCACCCCGGTGAGGGGCTGGCCGGGAAGTTGAGGGAATGCGGTGAAACGGTTTGTGTGGGGAATTCGGTGGCGAAGTTTCTGTCCGGACCCTTTGTCATCACGGTTCGAGCCGCAGAAGTGCCCCTAGCACTATGTCGCTTCCTCCGTTTTCCCCCTCCTCCCGTCAGTTGGCGTATGCGGGGTGGTTTCTGGGAGGTTTTAAAAAGCGTTTGTGTGCGCTAGAAAGGCAAGTTTAAAGTATTTCACTGCTTATGTGGAAGAGTGGGTAATGAGACTTGATGAGCCTTGGTTATTGTCAAGGGATTTGGGGGGAACTCTTCTTACGAACAAAGCTGCAAAACCAGGATTGTTGAGGATTTTCATGTTACCTTTATTTCGGGTCTGATCCTCTTAAATATGTTGAGCCAAATCGTGAGGTACCCTGAAGACTTCTCGTTATTGGGGAAGGCATTATAGAGTAGGTAACAGGTTGAGTGATTTCACAGTTGCAAAGGAGATGGTCTGTTACTGTTATAGAGGAAGGGTTGAAATAATTACATCCATTATGAAACATCTTGAAGATCATCCTTAAAGAAGGAAATGTTGTCCCATTAGTTTAATTAGAGGGTAGTATATAGAAAAGATTGCATAAACTTCTGGGCACCCTTTTCTGCCACTCTTATTTGTTCTTAAAAAAGCACTATTGTTAATCTGTAGGGGCGAGATGCTCTGCAAGGCAGCATGCATAACTGCATAACAGAAGTGATTTCTGTCATTTAACTGGCAGTTTTTCTCAGGTACTGAATGCAGCATGTGAGAGGATGTGAGACTTGTCTCTCTGGTGATAATCAATAATGTTTAGCTTTACAGTTATAAAAACATGCGTGCAGTATGACTAATGAGTAGTCAAGTCTGTATTGGGGTTATGCTTTGTCATGGTTTTTTGCCTGAAACTCCTAGTTTGAATAACATGGTTTTTTTATTGACTCTGTAGGCTGGCTGGACTCCCTTACATATCGCTGCTTCGGCAGGCCGTGATGAAATTGTGAAAGCCCTCATTGCCAAGGGTGCTCATGTAAATGCAGTAAATCAGAATGGCTGTACGCCCCTGCATTATGCAGCCTCCAAAAATAAGCAGGAGGTATGTTTGCTTGTGCTACTAGAGGTGGTGTTGCTCTTGGAAGAAGTGTTTAGCTGTATTAACTTTCCTTTGTCCTGCCCCTCGCGGCCCCTTTCTCTTTCTTCATATTCAGATTGCAATCATGCTTTTGGAGAACAGAGCTGATCCAGATGCAACAGATCATTTTAAATCCACCCCATTGCACAGAGCAGCAGCCAAAGGAAACCTAAAAATGGTACAGATCCTTCTGCAGCACAATGCATCTGTTGATATACAGGACTCTGAAGGGAATACTCCTCTGTAAGTAATTTTTTTATTTCTATTTTGCGTAATATAGCATAATCTTTATAAAATGAAACTGCATTACTTCAATTTCTTTTTTTAATTTCTCGCTGCCTCAAAATACTCCCTTGCTTCACACCCCTATGTAATTAAAAAGAATTTGAGAAAATGATACTTAGTATTTTGCCTAAGTGTGTCTGTACGTACATGCTTTAATTCGTGTTACTACATGTTCTTAAAAAGCGTGGAACACCTTTTGTAATAATTTGGAATACGTTAGGGTGCCACTAGAGGGTAGAAAGTGAGCTAATGACAACAGAAGTTGGGAGGAAACTAGTCTTGCAGGCTGGCCTGCTCTGTCCTGGCAAGCAGGAACTAATTTTGGAAGCTTTTCTTCACCTCTGTAAAGAAAATAAGTTGCAATTTAAGTACAATCAGTCCAGTGTTTGATGTAACCTTAGAGATCAATTTGAATCTGAAGCTGGTGGCAAAACTCTGCCTTGTCTACAGTGGAATCAAGATTTTGCCGTGAATAAGATCAAGCAGTATGTTTCAGCTATACGTAAAACCCAGTATTGTCCTGGAACACATAACGTTTATTCTCAAGATACTGTGCCAAATGGCAAAAAGGCATCGGCTGCGTTTGTAGTAACTCTTTACTTCAGATTAATTTTAAGCATTGTATGATTTAGTTTATCACTTTCAATTCAAATAGAGATTACCATTTTCTAATTTCACTGTGGATTATGTGTTCCTTAGTTTTGCTGACTGCAGAGCCAAATCCTAATCTAAAGAAGTGTCTTAATGTTGCGAGGGCAATAGCAGGAGGAACATTCTTGACTTGCTTAATGACAGCACAGTGACTGGACAGCAGGCTTTGCAATCTGTGTAGGTAGTTGGTTGCGTGTAGTTTTGTTGTTCTAGGATGTATGTCCCCTCCCCAACATTCACACTGTTGTTTTGGCAAGGCATGATTATTGTTCTTTATAAGTTTGGACTGTTTAATAGCGGCTGTGGGTTTCTTGTTCTTACTACAGTCATTTAGCCTGCGATGAAGAGAGAGTGGAGGAGGCAAAGCTGCTGGTGTCTCACGGTGCAAGTATTCACATTGAGAATAAAGAAGAACTGACCCCACTGAAAGTGGCAAAAGGTGGCCTGGGAGCCATACTTAAAAGAATGGTGGAAGGCTAGTGGGGACTTCTGACTTGACTCTCTTTCCTGTTGCACTTGTATTTTAAGACTGCAAACCTCATATTTTGACAGTTCAACTAGGATGTCATGAATGGGCATCAGCATGGTAATAAAACGTATATCTCTAGCTTTCCTTCAAGTACAGTGCCAAAACAACTGTTTATACTTCCTGTTAATTAAACAGTTCACTGGTTTTAAAGTATTTTTTAGTATCTTGCAGTTTTCTTTCAATTTACAGTATGATCTATCTAAATGTGGTCATTCCTTCTATTTCGGAACCTAGTTTAGGATTATTTCTTTAAAGCAACAGGACCAAAAATGCTTTAACCATTTAAAGCAAGTTTTATTTTGGAAGCTTAATCTAGAGTCTTTGTTTTTTCCCTTGGCCTTTGTGATTTTTGTGTGGTTTTTTGTTTGGTTTTTGTAGGTACTGATTGTCTCCCTTCAGACGATTCTAAACTACACCTCTCCCTTTGTAGAATGCAGTTTGCTCAATTACTTAGATAATTGTATCCATTTTTACTCTTCTTGGTCTGCTCAAGTGGGCTTTGAGAGTTTAAAGCTTTTCTGTTGTTACCTGTTGTTGTCCTGTTTCTTTGAATCTTATGTATTTGTTGAAGTGTACTGGACTGCTTAGAGAATGCAGGTGCAGTTTCAGGGTAACCTCTGCAAATACACAATTATGTCATGGATGGCTCTGGATACTTCTCTGGGATGTACTTCAAATCCAATTTTATTTCCTCTTGCTCCTTATGTAGATTTCTTCTGTTCTGCTTGACTGCCATTATGTAGCACTGACGCCCGCAGTTTACCATCTTATTTTATAACAGGATCCTGGTTTAATCTCTATTTACTCATAGCAAATCCTGGTATTAAGTTATTAGAAAGCAGAGCTAATGAGACTGAGTCTGAAAAGTGACATTCTGTTCTGATGTTGGTAAGATCACTTTTGACACTAGTGAGGTAGATTTGCCCTTTCTGAACAAACCATGCTGATGAAATTCTGTGAAATAAAGAACTTTCCTAAACAGCAGTCTTTGGTGTTATAAAACTTTATTAAACTTAATGTAACAAAACCAGTATTTTCTAAATACCTTGTATGCTTGGGATGTGAACAAGTCAGATGAAACCCTGCCATCCATTACAGACTATGGAAATAGAACATGTTTGTTCTTCATCTGCAAGGAAAGGTTGAAATGGAAGATGACGGTTTCTGCAGTTTGACTTGTAGGGATGAAGGTAATGCAGTTTATTTTGATAAGCAAGACAGAAACTTAAAAGCAAACAAGTATCTTCACTAAGTGCTTTAAGTCTACCCTAGAAAGCAAAATGCAGGTTGAATTTCACTGAGGGTACCTGCTGAGAGCAGGAGTGATAACTTGCCTGTACAGTAAGCTCTGGCCATGTAGACCTTGCTTGAAGGAGTGTCCTGGTTTGAGGACAAGGAGGAACTTGACTGAGTAAATGTTTCCTATATATTGTTCTGGCACTGCTGAAAACTTGAACTGAGAAAAGCTTAGGTTAGAATTCTGTGTTCATCCTTGATCTTTGTATAGCAAAAAAACCTCTGCCATAGCTCTGTAACTTTGTAAATCCACTTCCTTAGGAGATGGTGGCTTGAATGTTGGCTCAATATCTGGTTTCCATATTAATGATCCCTACTCCCTCAGGAGAAGGTAAGTGGGCCATGCAGCAAAGACTATCTGAACATCCAAGGCAAATTCTGAAAAGTGTTTCAGCATCCTGCATAGCTCTGCAGGGTTTTTGAGCTACACACCGTGGATCAATTTGGTTTGTGCTTTGCCAAGAGCATCAGTGGAAAGCTAGGAACAGTGTCCCATCCTTTTTAATAAACTATTTTACATAAGAGGAACTTCATAATGAGAACAAACATCTGCCAGAAGGCTTACAAAAATATCTCAATATGTTAAGAAACTCCAAATAATTGTTATTTTCCTTACCGTCCTCTTCACCCCCAGCAATCTATTTTGCTTCTTATTTTTGCTTTTTTTTTTTTTCCATTACTAACTTATTACACGCTGGCTGTTAGAAGTATGAGAGGAATTGTATTCAATTTGTCTTTCTTTTTATATAAAAATATTAACATAACTTGAACAATTTCTACTTTTTTAGCAAATGTAAGACCTGTGGTGTTCTAGGGAGATTGTATAGCTGTAGAAGGTAATTAGAACTTCACCAGCATAAGCCTCTATTTTACTGTAGCAATTTATAGAAGGAATACAGGTGGAGAAATCACGATAGTGCTGTTGCAGAGATGTGAAAGTTGTAAAGCTGTTGCAGTAAGAAATTGTAACTAAGATGCGTATGTATAGGACATGACTTTAGAAGAACTAGCACAACTACAGCAGTGTCATGAAGAGAGTTGTTTTTTATTTTTCCATGAAAGGCAAGAGTAAAAGAAGGCCTAGGAGTGTCAGAGAAGAAATTACTTAAAATTAATGCCACTGTCAGCCAAGTTGTGTGCTCCCTTGGACCAGTAATTGATTTGAATTATCTCATTCAGAAACACCTTTGGTAAGAAATGGCACCCAAATTTCTCTTGCTGTTACTGAGGATCCTTAATAGTTCTGCATGCTTACAAAACTGCAGGTGTGAATATCAGAAATTTTCAGTAAGCTGAAGGATGTGAGTTTGCGGATTTTGCTTAGCAAAATTGCCACAAGAGTCAATAAGAGAGATGCCTGATTGATAAGAGACTTCCATACGGGTCATGACTTAAGGTTTACCCTGGATAATCTGAGCAGAGAGGAGTATGAGGATCCACTGGCAGAATATGGCAGTGCTGGTATTAGTAAGGGCTTGACCCTCACTGCCTGGCACAAGCAGTTTTTAGCTAGAACAGCATTATAAGAACACTGTAAATGCTCTTTTACTCTGCAGTGAGGCTAAACACTGGGACACATGTATCAAAGACAAATATTTGAAAACTGGGTAGAAAGGGCAATGAATATGGTTGTGCTTAAGGATGCAAATTGAATCTTAATTATGACCTCATGCCTTCCATCTTTAAAAGTTGCCTTTTTTTTTTTGTCACTTTCTTGATAAACATAGCTGTAGGAACAGAACCTGAAAATTTTAGCATAGATGTATCCTTTTATCTATTTTAAAAATGACTGATTGTCGCATCTAACTGATGTTTATAGGCTAGGAACAGTCACCAAAGGATTTATGAACATTAGATCCTATAAAAGACTTAAGTGCCTAGAAGTTCCAGATCCCTGAGCCAGATACAATTTTCTGCAGTGCACGAGGCTGAAACCATTGTCTCCTTGAGTCAGAGAATATCTGCCTCATGTAGTTCAGAAGGGAGCTGCTGAGGCTGTGTCTGTATTCACCTGAGCCCTGTGGTCCTTGAGCCGTTCCGACAGTAGGTACCTTCGCCCTTTTGAAGAACCAAGTTTGCTTGACCTTAGAAACCAGGCCAGAGAGAAGTGTCTAGTGACCAGAGTGTATGTGCTTCAATTCCCTTTTGTCTTTCCAAGAGAGTGCTTGTTACTCAGCTGTTCGCTATTGGGGCGGATGCACTGCTTACCTTTCCACTTGATGCTCTCACCCATAGAAAACAGGCGAAGTTATACTGTGCTAAAGAGACGAGAAGAAAAGTAGCATGAGTTTGTTGCTTGGTGGGTAGGGCAATTGCCTGGAAATAGATTTAAATCATCTCAGGCAGAAGCAGCAATCTAAGGTAGTGTGTTGTATAGTAGGCAGTATTCGCTTCTAAGTTTTGAAAGCAGCTGTATCTGCATGTCATGAGGAATCTGATGCTCTGTATGCCTATTATAACAAGCCTTGCAAGGGACTTAGATTTCCAGCTTCTGTTGTCTGGAAACCAGTCAATTGATGTCTGAACTGGGTACCTGAATTCTAGTTCCATTAAACTGAAAACCAGAACTGCCGAAATGCACAACTCTGGAATGCTGGTGCCTCGGGAACTTTAAAGCCAAGAAGGTCACTGTTAGCAAAATGTATTCCACATCAGTCAGCAAGAGGATAAAAGTTTCCAGGATCTTTTTTTGTAGCTTAAAGTGGAATTCAGACACATGAGATTTCATTGCTCCAGGTCTTAACACCTGTTTCTGCAGGCTGATGACATTGATGAAACTTCTTTTTACTTCTGATGTGCAAAACTGGATCCTTTAAACACTGCAGTGTATTGGCCATGAGGATTGTTCTTGGTGCACAGGCCAACGCTGTTTCTGGAGCAGACTGCTGTGGTTCAGAACTGTATGGACACACACAGCATTACTGATAGTTGACTGGAAAGCTCTTACTTTGTCAAATGCTTCAGCCCATTTCCTAATTAGTTTTGCAAAGTAGGTTGGATAAATGTGGATGCTAGTCTTTTTATACTTACATTTATGTACAATTATAACTAGATAATAAATGAAGTTTGGTTAACTTTAAGGGACAAATTTTCTGCTATTCACGAGGTGCATGTATAACAGACCCTTTTCAATCTCCAGCCCAATGGTTCACAATACAAATGCCCATTTAAGTTTTCGTCATACTTCTATGTTAATTGAATGACAACAACTTCTGTATAAAGGGGTCCAAAGCTGACAAGAAAAACTGTGTTAACACTCTAGGCTATTTCTTCTTTTTCTGCTTCTTGCTTCTCATCATTTTCAGGTGTTCCCAAGGTTGCCGTTTCATCAACACTAGGGTATTCATTTCTCGCATTGCTTGATGGAACTGTAGTCGCAGGAATGTTTTCTTCATTAGGTACCTGAACGTACTCTGCATTGGATTGTTTCTGAGCCATTTCTCTGCAGGAAGACAGGATGAGGATTGTGATTTCACATGTTGAAATCCCATCTACACCAGAGTCTTTCAAAATAATGAATCTTTGTA
Organism: Stercorarius parasiticus; assembly: GCA_013396915.1. Classification (NCBI taxonomy): domain Eukaryota; kingdom Metazoa; phylum Chordata; class Aves; order Charadriiformes; family Stercorariidae; genus Stercorarius; species Stercorarius parasiticus. The sequence goes on from VWZL01003937.1 coordinate 264,935, forward strand.
GTTCTTTTGTCTAAACAGTAACCCCTTTATTATTATGACTGTCTTCCAAGAGCACCTGAAAGGGCTACAGCATCACTGGTGCCAAGACAGAGAGAGTGACAGAGTGTTAGATAGTAAGACTGATCTGCATCACTGGTATAAGTGATCCCGTTAGAATAAAATGGATTTTAGTATGTTTAAACACTAGGTCAGGAAAGCAGAATGGGAAACAGTGCTGGCAATCGGTGACCAAGAAGGGGTAGCAAAACGCACTGCTTTTGATGTGAGCTTTCTGAGGAATTTCATGCAAATCTGGTGTCCCGCTCAAGTGCATTAAAGGTAGAGTGCAGTCAGAAAGGAGCTATGAAAAGGCTGAATCTAGAAAAATATTTTTAGTAAGAGGTATGAATTCCATTTATCTTATCAAAACAATAATAAACCAACTCCCAATATTTAAGCACTTTCACATGTGAAAAATATCAGATGCTAGTGGATTAATTCAATGTAGTAAGATTTGTTAGTACGTAAGTGCAAAGTTAGATGTTAATGCTACATCAGTTGAAAGCAGAAATCAGGTGCATGAGTGACTGGCCACCGGTCTGGATTAGCAGAATTCTGTATTTTGAAGTCGTAGACCTGTGCTACAGGGAAGCGTCCAGATGACATAGTATTTTTTCTGGCCTCAGCTGCATGTATTCTTTGAACATTTAACATCATGGGCTTAAATACAGTCTGTATAGCATATTAGATTATCCCTATTCTGAAGATTTGGCAATTTAAAGGAAAAATGAGCAGTCAAAGCACAGAGAAAGAGTCATTTCCAGAGCAGGATCAAAATAGACATTTTGGGCTCTATTCTGTTGCCATTTGAGCTGCCTTAGAGTATCCCAAGTATGCGTTCTGTAATTTCAAATAGCACTGAACTGAGCCCTCTGTGTTTAAATCCAGTAACATACAATCCCATTAAATTTGCTGAGGCAACCCTTAGCTGCTATTCCTTTCTTTACTTCCTCCATCTGCCATTAACAGTCACCATTAACTTTTAAATATTAAAAACTTTTTCCACCTTGCCACTTTTAGTTTGTGTTGTTTAAAAAACACTTACTTTACTATTTTAGATACTGCTAAGTGGTAGCTGCCTGTGAACATAGGCAAGAGGATAATGTCAACTTCTGTTAAAAGAGCAATAGTTTAAAAGTTGCACAAAAGCAAATATTCTCACTCTGGAAGTTTTCTCAAAACCTGTATTATTTACCCTTCAAAAATGTTTAGAGTAATTACATTTTAATTTAGTTCTGGATTATTAGCAGTGCTTTACAGTATAAAGCAAACAGAAACTCTTACTGCATCTCATTATTTGATGACTTCTTTTTCTTTGCCTTCTTGGTTAAGACCCAGACAATAATGCAAATGACAGCAGCTACCAGAATTGCTCCAATTAATGCTCCAGCAACAATTCCACCCTCTGAATCTGGAAAGAAAAAAAAGATTACTTGACTTTAAAAAGTATTATTATAGCAAAATCCCATGGAAATTTAGTGGAGGAGCCTTTAGCAGAAAGAAGAAATTGGATTCAAAGAACTAAAAAACTGACTGACAGTGGTATTTCCAGGAGGGAGGACAAAGATTCTCTAGGAAAGAGAGAATGGTGCTTTTATGACCTTTGCTGCCTCCTTCCTTGTTGGTTTGCTCCCTACCCCAACAACCCTATGTTTATGCCTGGCTAAGGCAAGTGTTAGGCTGTTAACACTGGCAACAGTTGAAAGCCTTTGCTCTTTACTCCTTGGAAACAAATTCTGAAATTCAGGTGGGCTTTATCTCTCTTTTTCAGCTGAGATGTAAAATGTATGCTCTGATCATTTGTGAGTCCCCAAAACATTTTATTTCCACTTCAGTACAGCTTTAGCTCTGACCTGTGATTTTCGTTTTATAGACCACTGAGTAATTGAGTGGCCATTTCAGGGACATCTCTTGTGGCTGGTTGTACACCATACATTTGGCTGTCTTAAATGTTACTGGTTATGTGAAAGTCTGCATGCAGACGTGGTTGACCACTGCTTGAGGGCAGTCAGGGTAAGGTATTTTCCATGACTGCAGTATTTTTAGCTAGTGGTCACATCTACAGGGCCCCAGTCCTTGTACTACCACATTTCAGTGATGGGTGTAAATTCTGGGGTGTGGAGACCTCAGTGGGACTGTTGGCTGGAAGAAATTGCTCTAAACTCCATGTCTGTCGGTTCTGAGTACAGGCTCTGCAATCAAAGCCAGGTTCAGCTCCTGCTCCCAGTAGGAAATGAAGCTGGAGATGTTAAATCAGTTGTCTAGGTCAGTGTAAATTCTGGGCATGCCTGAATGAAAACTCCAGAGCTCTCCAAATCCCGTTCTGTTCTTACCTGAGAAAAAGCTATGCTTTAAAGTTGTTACAGCATTTTCATGCAAACTGTGCATGTCGTACATCAAATACGTGATTACTTTCATGCGTTAAACTTACGGTTTGCAGTTAGATCAAGCTCACAGGTACTGTTTCCCAGGACGTTGCTGGCTATGCACCGATAATACCCAGTTTCAAAGGTGGTGAGATTGCCAATGTAAAGAGTGCCAGTGTTTGGATCTGTGAGAAAGAGAGAGCAAGTACAGATGACCGTTTGTGCGCTGTAGAGGCAAATTGTTTTCTTCAGTTGGTAATACTGAGAGCTACTAGGAGATTAGAAACAGGGTTCTACAATTATTCATTCATTTGGGATTTTTCATATTCTTTAAATAAAAAACATTTACCTTCCTTGAAAATTACTACAGTGGATTCTGCAGGAGCGTATTAGAACGTGAGATGTAAGCCCCTACTCTGCAAATCAGTCTGCCTGATGTTTTATGCACATTGATACTATTGTCACTGCAACTTCACAAATGAAAATGTAACAGGTACTGAAGGTACTGAAGATTTTCAGGATGGAGGTCTTAGCACCTGCATGACAAATTGACTTAACTTATTCTGAGTATAAGTTCCCTCAAAATTCCGAGGTAAGTGAGATGAAAAGGCATAAACATTTCTCCCATTTTAACAATTTAAAGTAATGGCATAAACAAGACTTGAACATGCCATGCAATTTTTCTTAAAACAAATAGAAAAAACATCCTGTGTTTGTGACAGGTATCAGTCAATTCAAATAAGTAAAAATACGATTTTGTGACATTGATTGTCAGAAGAGGAGGATAAGTTTTAACTAGCCTATGTGATACACAGTGTTTGAAATAGTTGGTACTATGGAATTCCAGATCTTGAACACAGTATGGAAGTTCTGCAGTTACGTACTAAGTTGTTCAGTCACAGGCTTGAGGGTATTCTCATCTACTTTGTACCAGTGGTAGGTAGGGTGGGGCAATCCTTCTTCACATCTGCATAAGAGGTAGATTAGATGGCCTTTTTCAGGCGTTCCTTCTATTTTGCAGAAAGGTTTTGATGGTTTGACTGTAAAATAACAATGAGGAGAACAGACACATCGTTAGTACACACCCGGGGCTGCAAGCATCCACCTTCTGGTCCTGCGTTCCATCCGAGAGCAGAGTCTTATTTATGGATCTGACCAAAGGCTCTCCCATAAAGATTTCAGTAATATTGAGTATATGTACATGGCCTAAGATACTTTTTTATTATATTTTCTGCCATTTGCATACTAAATATTAGTATGGAGGTATTCAGATGAAGACTATCAATTACTTTAATTATAATGGGCCAACCACTATTCACCATACACCATTCTGCCACATAGCAGCATCATTTTCTTTAGGGACGCAGCAGGACTTTTCCACATAAAGGTAGAGGGTCAAGGCCTGATTATTCAGTGTATTGCAGTCACAGAGAAAATAAATTCACTACAGTTCTGTTAAAAAAATGTATCTGTTTTGATAGCATTTCCTCACTTTGCACACAGGAGAACATTCTATCTTCCCTTACACCTATTATTTTTCATTTCCTACCTATAGATATGCTGTTGTGTTTCTTTAGAGTACCGTGAGTGGAACTATACCAGCAATGAGCACAGCTCAATTTTGTGTGCATAAATGAACAGCCTTTCTTGGTTTTCATGTGAAAAGTACAATCTCTTACTCAACTGCTCCAAGATTTACTATTTGTTTGGGGACTTTTCCGTGATAATTAACAGTAGTACTTTGATTTTTCAGGGATTGAGTTTACATATGTCTTTTTCTTATCCCTGACAAATAGTCAAATGATGCTGGAATCACATTCTCATATGACTTTTATTTTAGTCACTCTGACCAGCTAGGAATTCTCAATACAAAAATGATGATTAGATGGGGTTAGTACAAACTTTTATCTTACTAGGAAGTAAAATATCTCATTCCACTGCTTTTTATCCTTTCTGTCCTGCCTGTTCATGGTTGAACTATTGCTTTCTTCCATCCAAAATAGACTTTGTACTACTTCCAACCAACACATACTAAGTTTCTAGAGGTTCTAGGAATGGGGATGAGCCAGAACCCTTGGGCTGTATAGCTGCCTCTCCCTAGATTTATGCGAGTCACCATGACCAACATTAGGTAAAATTAGTAAAATTTTGGTCTTTGCTGAGGCTGAATTACCCTGAAAGTAATGGCTTCAGAGAGAAGTTGTCACTCCCAGCTAAAAGGGCTTTTTATTTTCGTCAAAGTTAGTATCACTTGTGAAGCTGGGTAATTCCAGCTACCCGCCTACCCGCTTACATTAGGTAGCTTTTTGAGAACACAAAGTGAATCTGAAGGGCGCTCATGGGAGAATGAGGTTTTCCTGTAGGTCAGGCAAGGGCAGGTGGGGAGTGGTGTCAGGTCTGCCTTGTCTGGAAGCTAGAGGGCACCCCAGGCTCTGCCTGCCCCCAAAGCCCGTGGAAAAATTCTCTGCTTCAGCGCATGAGTGAGCCCTTTCTCTGCATCATGGGCCTTGTTTATCACAGCTCTCTCATTCCCTCTGGCCCTGCTTATTTCGAGCCGTGAATTCAGTGTTTTATGATAAGGGAAGGAAACAACAATACAGGAACAGAGAGGAAAGGCGCTTACCCAGCACACTGACAATCACAGATTTTTGGCTCTGCCCAACATCACCCTGTGGGCTGAAAACTTCACAGGTGTAGACACCAGTGTCTGAGGGCTCCATGTTGGAGATTGTTATTGATGCATTCCCTGGACCTGTTGCAGCTGTTATCCTGTTCTTAAACTCGCCATAGGAGTAAGACTGGCCTCCTGAATAATAATAGATCTGTGATAAAGAATCAATTGTTAGTTTAATAACAAGAGATCTTACTGCCGCTTTGTCTGGTACTCAGAATATAGTTGATTTCTGATTAAGCCAAGCATTGTCACCCCCTTTCTTGCCCCCTCCCCCAAGAATGCAGAGATGAAAACATGGTACATTTTAATATATATTTCTAGTGGTTCTTAAAAGGCAAGCTTTTCAGAAATGGGATTTTTCAGTTGCGTAAGTGGATGGTAGCTAGTTCTTTGTGGATACTTCAGGCACAGACTGATCCGTTGGCAAAAACAAAGGTGAGATCATTGACCATCATATGAAAATGCTGTGAAAAAATGCTGTCATGCACAATTAATAGTGGCACTAATTGGAGCACTGATAGTTTGTGATATTATTAATAAGCAGCTCAGTAGAAGATTGTGACAAGAATGGACCTGTCATTGCAAAAAGTGGATGGCTGCAGAGCTTTCCAAATACAGGAGCTAGCAAACAGGGAACTGAAATGAATCCACGAGACTTAGGTCTAAGCAAACAAGGTGCCTGATCTGTTGGCAGTAAATTTGGAATCAATAAATATGCAGTATGAGAACACCAGCAAAATCATCACACGTGCAATTAGAGCAACCATGCTGTTCTCCTTGTTTGTGTAATCAGGGTCAGAGACGGTGTCATGGACTATCTTGGTTTTTTGAGTTTATACCATAGGTGGAAGTCAAGAATACCTGTTGGCCTCAGTTCTTGGAGGTGCACCTATTTTGGGTCAAGTTCCCCTTTTACTAAACAGTAAAAAAAGTTTTGCAGAATTAAAGACATAGTAAAGATAAATATCTCTAAGGAATGCAACATTTCCTACCAAATAAAAATTTTCTGCTTAACATTGACTGATTTCACTGACTTTAGTAGCATCAATTGTACTTAACAGCACTGTGGGAGTAGAACTGGCCTCAGAAGCTTATAAGCCCAAACCTGTTGTCTGTTGACTGAAAGGATAGGTAGAAGTATGTTCATTGTGGAGCCTGGTTGGTAGTCTGAGACTTGGGCCTTGAGTCTGTTTAGGAACTGCAGGATCTTTTCTGCTCTGGGGTAAATATAATAGTTCTCAAGGAGTACACACACTCTGTCCAGTCTAGCTCTGCTGTGAAACTAAGATCTGAAAGAACAAAGCTAATGTGAAGAACTATGGAGCATTGATTATTTTTCTCAGATATTAATGATAGTGTTGTGTAAAAGCGATAGTGTTTGGCATAGGCAGTATGTTCTCCAATGTCTACATGCACAAACTCCATTGCCTAAGCAAAGCGAACAGTTCCAGCATATTCAGTCATTTTTTTAAACTGGTGAGAGGTAACCATATAGAATTACAGGTTGGGACCCAAATAGATCTAACATCGTTTCTATTTTCAGTATTCCAGAATCAGCGGTGTGAATGTGTTAGTTGAAGTTGGACTGACAGTGTGTTTTTTAATGGGGACAGCTGGAAAATGTTTTAGGAAAAAGCTCCACCAGCTCCTGTGAAATGCCATTCACAGTTGACTAGTATCAAAATTTCCTTTTGGTCAAAGTTCCCTGCCTTTAGGGACACTGCAGATCCCCAGGCAAGAAGTATAATTCACTTTACTTTGCAGATCAACTGATTGCATTTTGAATTAAGAATATTTATTCTTAATTGTATTTATCCACCCTGATACGGTGTTGACTGAAGTCTTTAAGCAATGTTATCTGAAAGCCTTTATTAGCTTAAGGCAAGCTACACCCCAAAACTGCCAGAGCACAGCTGGTTTATGCAATGATAAGGCTTTGAAATGAAGGTCAGAACCCTGCCTGCACAGCACCAGCATCTCCGGTACTGCAGCTTGGCCCCATCTCAAGTGCAATTTTGCCTATTTTCCAGCCAGACTTTATCTTTCCCTGCCCCAGAATTACAAACACCAGGTACAATTGATGCAGAGCTCTGAATACCAAACCCACGCTACTGCATTGCCAACCTGTGGGAAACTGGCATTGCAGCGGTGAGGTCCAGCGTTAAGCATGGCAGCAGACTAGGTTAGAAAGTCTGCTGAACAGCTAGATAGGCTCTCCAGTTTCCAGTGTTTGCATGTAATGCCATCAATTTTAAAACTGATTTTATGCTTTGCAAATGTTTAGAGATGGACCTCTATTGCAAAACTAGAGTCTGGATGCGCACCCTCATATTCCCCAAGGAAGGAGAGTGTTCAAAATAGGGAGTTTGGTTTAAGCAAATCTCTCATCAAAAAACCGATCTACCCCTAATTCAAACACGCTGGCCACACTTGTCTCATTCTGCATTTATCCAAGTATGAGCAACAACAGAGTGTGAGCAACAAGAGTGTTATATGCTGTTCCTTGCAAGGAGTCCCAAGTTACAAGAACTGTGACTTCTGACTTCAGACTCCTCCTAAACTGACAATCCTGTATAGATCTCAGCAGTGATGGGCTGGATTTGCATCTCCTCTCCATCAATTGCATCTGTTTGAGTGGGGTAGGGAAAGAGCTTCCATCGGCTCTTCACATTAATGTGAAATTAAGTTGTACAATGACTTAAAGTAATGCATGACTTGCAGCAGTATGAGAGGAGAGGCAGGCCCATTATAGCCTACTAAAAGGCCTGATTACTGAAAAAAGGGGATAAATTCTACTTGGTCTACCTCAGAGTGATCTGGGATTTATGTAAGAGTAAACACTAGCAGAAGCTGCCCACTGAGTGCTAGCTTAGCTATAGCACATGTTCCTGGGATACAGGACTGGGACGACGAGTCTTAAATGCAGTCAGGGCATGGCAGTAAACATTATAGAGGAGCAAGCGCTCCTCGGTGTATTTGATCTAAAGTCAGGGTGAATTATGTACCTAAGCCCTCATACAGTACACTGAAAAATTAATCCCCTGGGTTCTTTCTTCCTGTCTGAATGCATGCAGAGAAAATATGTTGTGTACACTATGAAATCTGAAGCAGGTGTCAACACAGCAGAGAATATTTTTTTTCTTCATGGATTTAAACAGAAACTTTCTGGGTTGTTTTTTTCAACTCTGAATGTGAAGGCAGTGGAACATCTTAAGGAAATGCATTTGGTTCCTCTGCAGGCTCCTGCCTGTTCTCTGTTCTGTTCCTGTATGATGCTTATCTCGCTGCCTCTGGAGTTTATTGCCTGAAGGAAGGTGGTAAACACCAAAAAGGCTGAGTAATGTTCTGATTAATTACTGAGTGTATATCTTGTCCCAGAGGTATGGTTGGATTGCGTACACAGGAAATTTCATTTAAGAGGAACATGTTTCAGTCAATTGGCTGTGAATTCATAGCCCATTTTAAACAATACGCTCAAAGTGGGTATTTTAAGCCCTTGTTCATAGTATTTTTACGGTGGCCTTGAAAAGTTCATGCTTGTACCTTTCAAAAAGCTGAAATGAAAATCTTTGCAAAAATCTTTCTGTTCAGTTTCAAAAGTAAAAAACTTGTTTTCTGTTGAAGATATAGAACACTTTTTATTTTTGGGCAACTAACAGTTAATGTTCTCTCCTACAGACACGCATCTCATTGACATTTCTTTCAGTTTTACCTAGAATGTCCCTCAAATGTCTGTATGGGAAAACTGTAAATTTAGTCAATGGTAGACTTTTCCTGGAAGCCTTTTTAATTTGATATGATAAATATATTTAAAATGCAACATCTTGAATGTAAAAAAAAAAAAAAAGAAAGAAATCTGCTGTGTTTCTCTTAAAAAAATAAGCTTTTTATGCCCTCAAGCAAATCATGAGCAGCTCTAGTGAAGTCGATGATTTACCAGTGTAAAACCAATATTGAGGATGCAATAATGGTCACTGCTTCTCCTTACCAGCTAATTTGCTCATGCAAGTTTTTATATAATGGTGCCTTTTCACATTTCATGGGAGCAGCTGCAAGGGATGACTAATCAAACAACTGACGGAAAAGAGAGCGGAGATTATCACTCCTAAAAATGTCATCCCTAATAACTCAACAATCTGAAAAAACAGTTTCTGTAGAAGAGCTAAGTTGCCCAGAAAAATTCTCCCTGACCTTAGGAAGGACTGCAGTTTAGTTGGTTGTTCAGCCTGTGGGCCAGGCAGTGCCTAGAGCCGCTAATGTCAGCAGCCGTCCTTTGTGGCTTTCTAAGGCAGTGGTATAGGTAACTCTGCATTTCCACAGTCACAGTTTCTGCTGCAACCAAGAAAAAGATCTGGGCTCATAGACTTCCAAGGCAGCTGAGTCAATTATTCCTGTACCTGTTGCGGGGAGCTGGTTACCAAACAGAACAGGGAATTGGGAATGATCATACTCATTTGGAAGAAAATCTTGGTAATCTCAAAGCACACCAGATGCTGGAGACAAAATAATTTGTGTCCCAATTCTGAAGGATCTGGTACATGAAATAACACGCCCTTTTGTTGTTTAGCCTGACTTGTGGGAAGGCTGTTTCTCTTCTGTGATGGTGAGGAAAGTACTAGCCTGCAGAGGAAGCAGTTGGCAAAGCTGATGCTTTCAAAGGCTGCCAGATGTTTGGCAGAGAGCGAGGAACCCACCTACAGGTTTTCTTTATACAACTTCTATAGAAAGATCTTCTTCCTTAGGGGGTGGAGGGTATGTGTGAAAAAGCAGGCAATAAATTAGAAGAAACATGCCTCCATCTGCTTCCTTTCTTCTTGGGGCAGGACAAATACATACGAGAATTTGCATAAATATGTGTCTTTCAAAGGTCTTTGGATGGACTCATTCATAATTTCCAGGTCAATATTCCTCCCACCCTCCATCTCCTGGTGTTATTGCATGACATTGCTGTACGTGCCTCGTACATCTGGATATCAAAGTTGTAAGATGAGATGTAGTTGAAGATGTGTTACAAAATGTCCCACTTAATCTCTACTGTAGTCTTAATTTCCCGACTGGGGGGCAGTTTCAGGACAAGACTTCCTTTCCAGTACCTGTCTTCCCTCCCTCAGCCCCTTCTCACTTCCCCCCCACCCCAGCAGATGCAAAGCTACAGCATCCTGTTCAATGACGTTTCTCTAGGCCGACGTATTCAGCATCTGATTCACATTCTTTCCCTGGAGAGCTGTAAAGCTCAGGCATTTAGAGGGCCCCCATCAATGGGTTGTTTTATCATTTTCTGTTTGACATTTTCTCAAGCTGCTAGAAAAAGAACCGTTAAAGTCTCTTTCTCACCGATAAATGCAAAGGAGGATATTAACAACTTTACTGGTTTGAGATCATGATCTCTTTTTGAATTCTGAGTACAGACAGAATTTATAAAATAACAACAAGGGGAAAAAGTGTTCATCACTCCCTTAAGCATCTTACCATCTAATTAGAGAACAAATGCCGCACACTCAAAGTGTTAATTAAAGCCCAAAGCTCAGATTCTGAACTCAGCTAGATAAGAAAGCAAATGCTCACACGTGCATTGGTTTCTTTGACGTGTGTCTGGCCCCAAATGCCTTTTTTCATCCACAGCTTCTTTTCACACATTTTTGTCAACATTGTAGTAGGGATATTATGTCCTGCATTACTGGGATTTTTGCATGGGTAATTGAGGATGTTAATAAAGACTAGAAGCCTCTTGTCGCAATTGCACATTGGTAGAAAAAGAAAGCGATGGAGTCAGAAGCCTTTAGAGGATTAATCATTCAGCAGCTTTTAACTGGTGCAAAATACTTTTGAGGAGCAGCTCTTTCACGTTCTCACAGTATATTCTTGTGGCTGAACTGTTAGTGAATAATTTCTACAGTGCATCAAGCACAAACGTGTTTTCTCAGTGCATTTGGTGTAACTGCTGTTGAACAGTTATTAGACCTCAGTTTCCATTGGGTTGTACCCTGCCCTTCGTGATGAGACAGGAATCCCACTGCAGTCACAGAGAGTTTGGAATGGATTATGGCTGTGACACTGAGCTGACAACTGAGAGGAAGCCAGTTCAGCAGGCAGCTTAGTGTCCCTCTGTATCTCATCTCAAAATGTTGTTATATTCTATAACGGAGATCCAGGATGATTTTTTTTTTTGCAATGTAAATATATAACCCCAAATTGGGGCTATCCAGACTTGCTCACGTTCAGCCCAGCGGCTCCTGGTGTGTGGGCATGCCCTTCAGATACCCTTTGGGTAGAATATTCCTAAAGGTGCTAGTTCAGCCACCTAGAATAGCTGTGGGAAAAAAACAACAGCTACATCCAAAATAATTTTGATAGAGAAAAATGCAATAAAAAATAGGGTGAGTTAAAAATTCTGAATGATGCATCTGCTTCAGCTTATCTCAGTCATGTGCTGGTTTTAAGATTTTAGTCCAGAATATGATTACAGGTCTCACAGTAGCATAAATGTAGTAGAAGCTATTAAGTTCTTTTTGTCCCCTTAAGATTGTGGGGATTTTTTTCTTACCTTGTGTCTCCAGCTACATCTTCCCCGTGCATCTGTCACATGCACCATCTTTTGACAATGACTGACTGACTTTTCATCCATACTCAGAATACCGTGACACGGGGAACGCTGTATTTGAGTAAAAATGTGCTGATCTGAGAGTTAAATGAGACTTTAAATGTTCCCCCAAAATCAAAGAGCCTCTTCTCTACACATGTCCCCATCAATATCGTCAGTGCTGTTCACAAGGGCAGGGTGCCTCGTGTTCAGCCGATTTTGCAGATGTCTCAAGCCCTTGTCAACTATGAGATGCAATAGAATCTTATTTCTACATTTTACCTAAAGTTAGGCAAACTGAGATTGAAATCTAATGTTTGCTCCAAACACGCCAGCTACAACCTGATCATTTTCGACTTGTCTCTGCTTCTCCTGGGCGTTCTCACTATTGCTTCGGTGTATCAGTTTATTTTATCTCCTCTCTGCAGACTGTCACCCCAGAGCCAGAGATAATCACAGGCAGACCACAGTAATCCCAGTGACATCCAGGGAGTCACTCTGACTGCAATGACATGACAACAGGGTCTCTGTTACTCTGCATTGGAAGGTGTTGCTTCTGCTTGCCATGAAGCTATTCCTTTTAAGTGCCTACTCTGTCATCTAAGTGTTAGGTAAGACTTGATTTTAAAAAATCACTTATAGGCGAAAAGAAAAAATCACATATAGGCTCATGTATCAGAGAGACTCTTTCCAGGAAATTTTCCTATACTGCTTCAGGAGGTGCTTTGCACAGGCTCGTCTTTGCTTGTGGGCTGGAACGGACTGCTCTGCACCCAAGCCAGTGTCCCTTGCAGCCCTGACAGCCCCTGCAGCACATCATCTCGGTTGTCTGTGGCTGAAAGCGTGTGATGGGGTCTCAGGAACTACTCATACTACATGCAGTGGAATTTGTTCTTTCAGTAGTTTTTATGGGAACCCCACACTGGCCACTGGCTCTCATGTGGTAGCCCAGTGCCCATGCCTGTGCCTTGCTTTGTGCTGGGCAGCAGAGTTGTGCTGGCATTGCCACTGCTGGTAATCTCAATTTGGGGTTTCAGCGTGAAAGGAGCAGACACAGTTGTGCTCGGATTGCTCTTGCATCGCTTTCCTTCCTTGGGCTCTGCCATCCTGTCCCCTGTGCCTGAACAACGTAACACAAGCCTGCTCACTCCTGTGACGATTTTGCGAAGTGGCTCATCAGGCCTGCAAGGCTGGCTATAAGGATGTGACTAGACGTCTCGTAAAGGAACAGTGCCATGTTCCTCTTCTGTGTGGTTTACAGTAAGTGAAACCCTCCTTGCCCCTATCCACTAAGTGATACTTTCTTGGTAGTACAGATATGAGAAAAATACAAGGCTCTGGCAGGGTGAAAGCCAATATATAAAATAAATGGAAGATATTCTTGCTGTTACATGTGGTTAACACTCTTTCCCTCTCAACTGACCATCGCTAGTTTTACCAAAGCCGAGTCAATGTCACTGGTTGCAAATATTTCAAGCTTGGGTTTTTTTAGAGAAAATTTTCGTGAGAAATCTATAAAGAATTCAGTTTCCCTTACAAGTAACAATCATTCATGACCTTTACTCATCTAGTGAATTTAACATTTCAATCAAGGATTCTGCCCTGGGTATATCTTGGGCAGCCACGCAGTGTCTCTGGTAATTCCACTTACTTTAGCTGCGGGTGGCCTGGGCTGGAGGCTCAAGGTGTGGCCCTGGTTAGGTTCAGGAGTTGTATTTAGCTTTGTAAGGCTGTAGCCTCGCCTGTGCAGAGTCAACAGCAGGCTTCAATCTTTCAAACATTTACTTGGGTGCTTTACACCGAGGCCAGCTGAGTGACTCAGAGCATGAAATGAAGCACAGATGCAGATCTTAGCAGGAGCTGAGACTTGACCTTCTGAACCAGGCCAGGCTGTGATGTACTGTTACCCTGGCTGAGCTGAATAAATATTGTTTGCCACACTTTGTCTACATGTAAAATAGAGATAGTTCAGTATTGGAAAGTTCTCAAGATCATTGGCTGGGAGTTATTATTTAAAAATTAAATTTATCATTAAAAAGACATGTTGCTAAGGGGTAAATGGCAAGAAGAAAAAGTTAAGAATACGTATGGCATCCTATTTTCCATGAGTTGATATTTACATTATTTAGTTCAAATGAAGGGAATTACTTCCACGGGAGAAACTTCTCAGGGAAAGAGCAGAGTTAGGCTCCAATTAGTAAAAAGATCGATAGTTACACACTATATATAGCTGCACTGTCTTCAAAACAGCACCATGAACACCTGACATTCCGCTGTTTGGTGCCTCCCTTTTCATCATACTGTCTGTGAAAAGCCTGTTCGTGGTATTTCATCCTCTCCGGTGTAACTGCCATGACTTTTAAGTGTCGAGCACCTGCACCAGCATTGGGTAAGGTGGGCAATGTGGAACAGGATATGAAAACACCAGAACAAACAGCGAAAGACACAGCCAGTTTCATAGAGCTGTTGAAAAAAAATGGCAACTTTTCAATGGAGAAAGAATTTTCAACAAACTTTTTCAGGGAAGTTACGTTGTTTACAAGGAAGTGTTTGATTGTTTGTTTGTTTATTACTGACATTTTAGAAGAATCTAAATATCTCATAAAATTAAATAATTTTATCCCACTTAAAATGCAAGCTATTGCTCTGGTGTTCAGTAAGGTATGGTGCCAGTATTTTCAATTCAGTTGGTTTTGTCATCTTACCAGCATATTAAATGTATTTTTGACTTGCATTTTAGTATTCTTTAATCTAAACAATGAAAGCCAAAGCTATCAATCTCCTCCATTGCCATGCATATACTTCCTACTTGGAACAAAATGTGAAACTTAACTTCAGCTATGTGCCAAGCAACCAGGGCAAAGCCAGGTTTGTAGAAAGAGAGATTATTTTTTTGTTTAAACTTGTAGGGGAAAAACATGCATGCTTTCAGGCACTCTGTCCTTTCTGAAACTCAGAGAAGTCACCAGCCTGGTGACACAAATTGCAACTCTGTGTTGTATTGCTGGGAGTTCTGAGGGAGGTTGAAAATCCAATTTCATGTTCATCTGTGTTGTGTAATTTCTTAACTGTATTTTCCACAAGCAGTCATAGTCCTTTCTTCCCAGTGTTTGCGTTAACATGATTAATTTTATTGTGAATAGGCTCAAAACGATAAGGAATTGCCATGTTGTAGTAAAAGGATACAGGGTCAAGTAATGCAGGACGGAGTGGGTTGCTGAAAGTGTTTTAAAAAGAGAATAGACCCAGTCCTGCAGCTCCTCACACACATGCCTTCTCCAGGCCTGTCAGCAGGCTCAGAGGAGGCCAGGGTATCCTCAAGCCTCGCTGAGCCTGTGAGCCAAGAACTGGCACTGCAGCGAAAGGGAATTTTACCTTGGTGTTCAAGGAGAACGGGATTAGTCACTAACCCGTGGCCTTTCCAGATTGAACCGACTTTATTTGATGAAAATTCAAATCATCCATTACAAATGCCGGCGTGTTGCGATGTGAAAGTGAATTTACCATGAAGTTAGTTTTAGATAGGGAGAAAACCAGATGCAATTTTTCCCAGTAGTATTTCTTACGGTCCTTATGCCTGAAGTCTTGGCTTTCCCATTGCCTGCAGTGGGAGCTGCAGAAGCCGGGAGTGAGTGCTGAAGGGATTGATCCATAAGGTTTCCCTGGCATTTGGGAGCCTCACATTGGTTAGTTCTTGTTGAGCCTATTCTGAACCATTCACAGTATTTTAGGGTTATAATCCTCAGGAGGTATTTTCTCATTGTTAGTCAGAGTTTACAAATGGTTTTCCCCCCCTGGATCTCTTGATACTGTC
Organism: Stercorarius parasiticus; assembly: GCA_013396915.1. Lineage (NCBI taxonomy): Eukaryota > Metazoa > Chordata > Aves > Charadriiformes > Stercorariidae > Stercorarius > Stercorarius parasiticus. Next base: position 280,408 of record VWZL01003937.1, read on the forward strand.
TGATTCTCCCTCTAAAATACTTGCAACTACAATATGCTTATTTCTCTTGGTTGTGACCAGGAAATGTATTGCATTTGTTGTCTTGCAATACGGAAAATTTGATGCAAGTAAAAGAAAGAGGTTCTAACCAAATCTGGAAAAGATGTGCTTGATCCTATCTCAGTGCTGTACTTCCCACCTGAACAAATGATTAAAATTTCTGATATGAAGTACTGGATCAAAATTATAATATATTGTACTATTTACAACATACGTAGCAAACTGGCAGCTACCACCCTGTAATGAATAATTATTCATTTAATGAAACAGTTTTGACTTGAAAAAAGCGAATGATGAGTAACAACTATTCACACAATGAGTCAGGCAAGGTGTGCATGTGTCAGTCTGGCATTCAGCTGGAGTCAGAATTTGGGATGGGCCCAGCATTTGTACTTAACACTGATACAGTCGTTATCTGGCTCTGAGGTACTGCAGGAGGGTGAGCAGTTCTGTCTTGTGTTAAATTGCTATTTCTTACTTACTGGCCAAATTCAATGCCAAATATGTTACATACTGTACATTCTGCAAATTAGACAATCTAATTCTGCTAAAATTGATAAACCAAATAGAAGATGTAACTCTATCAGTAATGGCAAACATTCTAACATAATATCATTAGGAAATTGATGAACATGACAAGAATATCATCAGTGTGGACTGTGACACTCTTCTAAGTCAAATCTCTTTACATCGACTCTCAGGTTTAACACCAGGCAGGAGGATTGAACTTTTAGGAAAAAAATGTTAGCAACAGGATAAAAAGAATGGGAGAGAAAAGGGACTGATTGGCTAACAGGCACAAGCCTGACACTAGGACAAGGAAAAAAAAAATTAGTCCTCTTCAAGGATGCAGTAATACTTCTAATCAGCATTTCATCTTCTAAAGGAAGGTGTTGCTGATTGCTGAGCACCTGTCAGGACTGAGCTGATGGCAACTCATACCCTGCAAGTTATACTGGGAGTGAGATTCATGGATTCATTTGCCCACCAAAAAATAAGATTAATGGATAGCTCTTGGAAGTCTGGGCAGTCGTGTGAGTACATATAGGAAGTTACACATCCCATCCCTGGCTCTTTCCAGGTACACCAGGGCTCTGCAAGGTCTTTACAACCACGTGAGAGGCTTGGGCAGTGGTTACAGCACGTAGCTGGCTAGTCCTCAGTGTCCTTCACAGTCCCGATGCTGCCTCCGTGCTGATACTCCAACCTACCACGAGGTCTCATTACACCCCCAGGGGGAGATACTGTTTGGCTCTGCTGCCTCTCGGGGTCTCAGGAAGGGCAGGGGAGCATTTGCCTTTGATCTGTAATTGTTCTGCTACCACAAAGACACCCGTGGGATGCCGCAAAATACCAGTGCAAGTTTGCTGTGGCAGATTTCCTGCTATGACAAATTTCTAAAGAGTCCTGCCAAAATACTCACTGCTCACTTTGCACCGATAGCCTATCGTTGCGCACCACTCCTCTTACTGAACCCCCTAATGAGTCAAGGAGCTCTCATTTGACCCTTAAATGTGGGACACATTGTCTGTCATAGGCAAGGGCGTCTCACCAGGAAAGCAGCCTGCACAATGGCAGGAAATATCTGCCAGACAAGAGAAAAGGGAGGTGGTCCAGGGGCTGGAGCGCTGGTGTCATTTTTGGACACCTGGTCTTTGCTCCGCTTCACACTTCCTATGGGATTTGGAGCAAGCCATTTGAGCATCTGAATCCCTTTTGTACCTTCTCCTAAGTTTCTAAAGGAGTTAAGGCATGCCAGTAGGAACTAGGAGCGTAGATAACTTTGTGCATCTGCCCTTAAATTTCATTGCTCCCGAGTCCCTTGTCTTTAGGGTGGGAACATTACCTGCCTCCCTGGTCTGTAGTGAGGATGACACTATCAAATGTAACAAGACTCTTTGAGGACTTAAGGATATCTTAAATGTAACTTCATATTAATAATAAATAAGTATCTTACGATATGCAGTTGGCTCTCTTTGGCACTGTAAAAGCTCCACTGAATAAAGAAATTTCCCAGCGGTCCAGAACTCGTGTATGTACAGAGGAGGGTTGCGTTTCCACCTGTAGTGACATTCACTGTCTTCTCAGGGACGGTCACCACAACACTGCTGACGTGTCCTGTGGGCAGGAAGTGTGGTGAGGAGAGATTAGCCAGGGCCAACCCTGGGAGCCATGCAGGAGTACCTTGCCCCCTGCGTTATCGAGGAACCCCGTATGACATGTCTAGTCATTCTTCTTTTCGGTACAGTTTCGCTTGGGCTTTGTGTAGAAATTTTAGTGATAACAAGCTGGGAGTGGGTAAAAGCTAACAAGCAAATAAACCCCCCAGAATACTTGCGCCCTTAAAACAAATAATATTCTGAAAAAGCAGAGTTCCTAAAAACGTTCTCACCTGCAGAGACTTGTCTCCTCACTAAGAGCCTGTGGCTAAACAGAACCTTTCTTCTGCACTCGCAGTGCTCTCCCACACCTTGCAGTCTCCTTCGCAGCTGTCTCTAGCCCTCTTTGACACCCTTCTTGCACTCTTTTTTTTCCAGTTATTCCTTTAGATGTCTGATTTTCTTTACTGCAGATCACCATCTCCTACAGTGTTGTCTCTTCTTACATTCCTAAGTTCTGCCTAGGACTTGGTGGCACTGTCAGGCTCCTCCAGGCTGGAGCCCAGCAGCCTTTCTCTGGTTTCCTTTTGCTAATTACTTTGCTTTTGTTTAGGTTTCTTAGGGTTTACATGCAAAAGCTTGTCTCTTCCAATGCTTTTACATAGGAAACATCAAACTAAGCTTTTTGGAACTGCTTTTATTATGTGGGTTGTGAGAAATTCTGTGACAACTTAATCAACCCTTTCTATTGTGCTCAAAGCAGAAATGGAGCAAACTTAACTTGTGAGCCCTTTCCCATAATATTCCGATCAGTTTGGCTACACAGCCATATTAATGAAAGGCATCGAGCAGCATCTTACAGTATTTATCTGTTTCTGTCCTCCGTATCAGTTACTAGCCATGGTCACATAAGGCAACAAAGCTAGAGCTGGCAGAAAAATTAGCCTGGATTTCAAGGGTTTGCTGGATCACTGAGTCCAGTTTTAAAGCTACTGTCTAAAGATTCTGAAGAATATATTTCTTTTGAATGCGATGGAAAACATAAGTCTTTCAAAGCTTTCTATGAAAAACAGGCAAGGTGAGAACTTCATGATGTGGGCTTATTGCACACATGAATGATAGAGGCAAAACAGAAAAAATGTTCTTCTCAGTGAAATATCTGTGGATCTTATGCTTGGGTGCTGCTTTTGAGAGTTTAAGCAGAACCTCCAGTAATACCAAAAGAGTATTTTGCTCAAATTATCAGCCCTTTGAGAGAAAACATTGTTTAAAAGAGAAATATAATCTATTTTGACATCTTTAACCAAGTAAATATTGCAGTTTCATCAGTTGCTACAATATGTAAACCTATCTAAAGCTAGAGTCTGAACTCTTCTTTCCTTGTTTGATGGCTTCAATAGTAAAAGCTAGCTGCAAGGAAGAAAGGAATAATCTACTTCCCATGTTGGTGGTGGCTAGGATGAAAACTAGTGGGTTTAAACTACAGCAAGGTTTACATTATGTGTGAAGACAGGCTCACAGGAATGCCTGCAGACTGACCTAAATGTGTCAGACCTGCCTTGGGGAAAGAGGGGATCCCAGTGCTGGCTCCAAGTCCTGCCTGTCCTGTGAGTTCACAGTAGCTTAATCCTTACTGAGATCCAACATAAAAGCCATGTAATATTATTTCAAATATCTCAGTTCACTGTTCTCAGCTTTAAGAATTAGAGTTGGTGAGAGGATGATAGTTTCTTGCCACAATAATACTTCCAGGTTTACATGTATTTATTTTCTGCTCTTCGCTGGATTAAAGCTACGGTCTTTCAACACGATGTCATTCTACTGAAAACATCCATTTTCCAGTCATCTGCTCCATGTATTTCCTTTATCATTCTCTGTTTTTGGAGCAAAGAATGCCACAGAGCCTGGCTGTTACAAGCTTTTCCAGAAGAAATTAATTTTAACTTAAACGACTCCACAAAGCATTCTGGTTTCCATGAAGCTATATATTTTGAAGAAATACATTTAGTTGAAATAGGTTTCACTCTAGTAAAAATATAAAGCCAAAACCTACCAAACTTCCATTGTCCAGAGAGGCTGTTTAAAGCCATCACTAATTCTAAGATGGAGCTTTTGACAGAAAATGGCGCGAACTGGACCCACAGAGTCTGTTCCCTCATCACGGAAGTTAGTGGGAGTTTTGCTTTGCAGTTAGTTCCCTGTTTATGGTTTCAAACTCATAATCCCATTTCATACATACAGGCCTTTTGTTTTCAATGAAAAAAGCACATGAGTAAGAAGTAACTCAGTGAAAAAACCTAGCGTGAACAGGACCATAACTTGTTAAAAATAGTTGATCCATGTCTTTTCCTCATCAATATTATGGTAAGACCACTTCCTTGCTACAGAGAAAGTCATTGAAGTTATTTGGGAATCACTCACTTTCACTGAAGTCCTATGCAGTTTTTAATGCTCATGAAGTAAATCCAAATTTGCTGAAAGCCCAAGTAGTTAGCCACTACAGAAACCCCCAGTCAGTGGCACCCATCAGTGTGGACACTCTGCTAGTCTTAAATTCCGAACTTTAAAATTAGAGGACGTTGCTTTGAAAAGTATTGGTGCTAACACTGAATTACTTTTAATTTCTAAGGCAAAAATCTGTGGGGTTTATGTGTGTGTGAGAGAGATAACACTGAAGTACTAGGAGCAACTATTAAAAATATTTCTCTGGCATCCAAACCAGATAATTCCACCTTGAAAAGAAAATGTGGAAACTAACTTCCGTTTTCTTTAGTGGATACAGAGGCTGTTCATCTCTGTGGAGCATTAGACTTAAAATGTCTGCTTCTGTATATATTAAAAATAAAGCTTAGCATAATGAAATGTCCTTGAAACATGAATAATATATAACATACCATGTAATTCCTGGATTTCACCAAGTATTACGTCCTCATTTAACTTCAGGGAAATCCGAAGGATTATTTGCATACTTAAAGTTAAGCATCCCCAAAAATTTTTTGGTAGGACGGGACCGAGGCAGCATTTCCCAGGGCTATTCTCAAGGGGAGACAAAGGCTGAATGTGAGAAAACCTAACCTTGAGACGCTTGAAAGACCCTAACACTCTACGTGAGAGCTCTTTGCCTCTTCCTGGCTTTAGAGCAAAGCATTAATTTACCAAAGCTAAAATTCTGTTCTTGAGCAAAAAAATCTTACCAGTCAGTGGTCAGCTTGCTGATTTCCACAAAATGGCATAGCATTATAGCCATGGTTTTCATCCCATCCTGAAATAAATCTTGAATGGTCTCCTAGTTTGCCAGTCAGGTTCACCTGCTCTCTTATTTCAACAAGTTCCTTTATTCCAGTGCTGTTTTGATCAGTTTGTTATTCTTACCTGTAAGGACGGCTAGGATTGGAAATATCTTCAGCATCGTCTCAAACATCTTCTTGACGCTGGGAAGAAAAGAGACCAGGTGCTGCTTCTGACTTCAACTAAAACCCAACTGCTTTTGGTTTTTTAAGTGGGTTTTTGTTTTCCTTATCAGCTGTGTATCAACACGTCAATAAGCTTTTTCATTCTCCTTCTTTATCACGTGTGCCTTTCTCCGACTAGTGGTGTGACTGTTCAGTTGAAACCACTTTGTGGGGTTTGAGTAACTGAGGGTTTTGTTAATAATGAACCTTTGAAACAGAGAAACCCAGATTCTCCTACTTTTACCAGGGCCCAGCAGTATTTGCCTACATAAGTACTTCCACTGAGTACAAGTATTTGTGGAGCTATTTAACAGTGACTCTGATTACCAGTGCTGTGAGTCAGGCCTAATATGAATAAAGAATAATCTTTATTTCCTGTTAATTCTATAATTTCTTTTTTTAAATAGACATGTAGAGATAATATGTTAGTACATTTTAATTTTAAAACATATTTCTCATACAGTTTTATACATAATGATTACATTGGACTCATGATTACCTTGAAATTTCCATATTGAACTCATCAATAAGATAACATACCAAAATAAAGATAAAATAAAAGTTACCTTCTAAACTGATAATAACATCTGTTTCATCTAGTTTTAATTCATGAAGTTGGATGCTACTAATACAAAATGACAAGGCAAATATACTGATTTTTATTTAAATGTTAATATCTGATTTATATAGTGAAAATGCCATGGATGAGGGTTAGGACTTGAAGAACTAATTACAATAACTTACAGTAGATTACCTTCTCCTTAGCGCATGCAAAACACCTTCTCTAAGTCTCTGAAGGTCATTAGGAACTGAAGGTGCTCAGCTTCTTGCAGGAGCCAGTTTGGCTTTCTTTATTGCATGTCATTTGATGGAGGCTAATTCAGAGCCCCAAGCTGCGATGGGAGTAGCTGGTTCTGCCTACACAGCCGTGTGTGAGTGAGTAGCTGAAGATGTAACAGAGGGCAGCATTGCCTTTTAGATGTGCACCTGTACCTAGGACCAAGACAATTAAAATGGTCAGTGACTTTTTTTTTCCATCCTTTTTGAAAACATGGGTCTAGGTCATGCCTGGTGATCCCATCTTTCTAGTGGCAGGCAATGGCAGCCACTGTTTCCATGGCAGGGGCTGTGCTGTAGCTGGGGAAGCCCTTTTGGCAGGTAGGGCTCAGCATCTGGCCACGTGTGGTTGGAGGGGAGACGTATGCCCAGGCTCTCCCTCATCTCTAATGTGTTGTCGTGGTAGATTCTTCAGCATAGAAGCAGTGAGTTCTGGTTGTGTCAGTTACTCTTGGGATTGGGTTTATGGATTTAGGCAAATTTTATTCTGCCAGATATTTCTGTGCATGGCAGAAGTTTCAATGATCTCTGGGCAGATGTCAGGGTTTGATTATATTCTTATATGAGTCATCTCCAAAAAGTTTTATAGAAGATGTCTTTTCCTTAGTTCTGACTGTCAGCACTTCACACAGCATTCCCACAGGATGGGCAGTGCTTGCCTTTTAGTGATGGGGAGGACAGGACTTGGAACAATTAAATGTCTCATCCAAGGATTCATGGGACCCAGAGTCCAAAAAGGAATATGTGCTTTGAAAGACTGAAATTCAAATTCAGTCTTTCCAGTCATTTAGCTATGGATGAGCACAAACGGTCTGAACATGAGCACAGTCTACAGACGCATTTCAGTGATCGCTTGTGGCAGCTCCATAATACCCAGAAGGAGCCTGAATAGTAGCTCACAGAGCATGGATCATGTGCAAAAGACAGTAATTTTCAAGAAGATGCAAAATGCATTATCACCCTGCACTGCAGGTCAGCACACAGCTGCATGATCCTGTGTCTTTACTGCAATATCAGTGTGTCCTCTAATTCCCTCTCATTTATCAACCCCAAAGTCCTTTCTCTGGCACTTAAGGCACCCTCAGCTAATGTATATTTTCTCCCTGTTATATTCACTTTTTGTCAATTAAGTCTCTGAAGGATGGCAGAACTACATGGCTGGAGGGTGAAATGCTCAGTTTGACCAGAGAACAGGAGCCAATAACACAACTTCTGCACTGATATGTGCCCGTTTAAGCTTGGGACGCAGGGCTGAGATTACCAGTTACGAAGCAGGTATATCTCATAGCGAATGATTACAGCCATCAATCCTGTTTTACAGAGGATACTGAACACCAGTAGCATTTACTTTTGACTATTACCAGCCCGGGGCTCATTTCACACCATCAAACCAGAAGCATGTCTAATGCTTCTAATGCTAGTCTTCCAAGCCATCCAGGGTTATTCTCCCATGAAGGTAATCAATGGTACCTGTCAGCTCCTGGGTTTGCTTCTAGCTTATTGCTACTGGAGAGCAGCATTGCCTGTCCTAAGATGTCACCTTAGGAAAAGAACTGAACGCAGAAAGCAAAATCTGGTTTGGTTTGATGATGGTTAAGGTTAAGTTACAGTGGGACAATGAAGAAGCTCTCGCTTACGCCGACGGCCCTCGGCTAAGAGGAGAGAACAGCCCGGAGTGCAGCAGCAGCAGCAGTCACTCTGCCATGGGTGGAGCAAAGACTCTTATCTCGAGATTAAATGCAAGGGGCCAGTACCAGGAACTGTGTGTTAAAAATTTTGTGACTCAAATCTGTGTACACTGAAACGTATTCAGAAATGTTCCCTTCCAAGCAACTCCCTTGTATTCACTCTATAAATAAAAGTGTCAGTCATTAAAAAAATGAAGCCCAGAGGCACACCCAGAGCAAGGCAGCATCGCCCAGCCAAGCACTGCCCTGATATTCAGGGTTGCTTCTGTCAGCGTGAAACCTAATTAAAAAACTTCCTGTAGAATGCCATGTTTAACTTGACAAAGCTCAGCAGCACTTTAACCGCTTTGTCTTCCTGAAATATGCTATATATTTGATTGTTCAAAGACACCAAACCCAGCATAATGTGATTTACAAAGCTCTCCAGTTCAGTGTCACATCTGATTACTGGGGACAAAGAGTGTAATTAAAGATGCAAACAAGTACAGTAAAGGAGCTGCTTTAAGCCTCTAAATCCATCATTAGGTTGACTTTCAAATGCACTTTACAGTTTGCATGCTTATTGCACAGTCTCATTTGTTGTCTAAAAAATATTTATAACTTTTGCTGGAGCGTTTGCTGCCTAAAAGTTAATTCATGAACTCACTGTTATTTGCAAGCTCACAGAGAGTTAAAGTCTGTAAAGGTACCGATAATATAAACTCTTCTGAGGAGAGCACCATGGCTTGTCACCTCAAAATAACTTCATCAGAAATATATGTAATCCTCTGTATCCACTTCCCAAAACAGGCACAGCTTATTATCAAAAAGCACAATACCATTTCCTTAGAGAGGTGCTGGACTGGTCTTTTTTATGTTGTCCCTTTTCTCACTCCAGAAAGAAGTACTTTTACTTTTTAACCATTCAAAAGGCAGGCTCCCTTAGAGTAAACTTTATCCAACAAGATATCTTTTCCTCTTTCTGGGGGGAAAAAAAAGGCACTGACATGAGATACAGCAATCAGTGGTTGCGAGGAGATGAGAGGGCTGCATGGCCAGGCACCAGCACTTTGGACTGGGTTTGGTGGGCTCGTACCTGGGATTTCTGACTTCCTTCATATGGTTCTCTGCCAGCCAGTGTCTCCAAGTGGGTTTCCTGGGCGTGGCAAAGCAGCGTGGACTCATGTGTTACATCTGGCTGTCCTACCTTCTCAGGTCGGTGTCCTGAGGATGGCATAAAAGCTGTTGGGTCAGTATCGTGGGTGTATCCTCTGGTTTTGGCAGCCCTAAGCATGACCCCTTTCTATCCCGCTTGCCAGTTAGCAGCTTTATCCCCATAGATAAACTTTGACTTAGTATAAGTGATGTGTATCGCATTATGCTGAATTCCAGCTAGATCTCCCATGCTCCACGTGGTTGGAATAGCTCCTGTTTTGACAAGTGATCTGCCAGGGTCCATGCTGGCAATTCAATAGGTGTCTGTGCTGAAGTTGGTAGCCCAGGGTGCAGCTAGGGCTGCTCATCAATGCTTGAGGTTTTCAGTTTTTCCCTTAAACTTACTGAAATCCAGTGGAAATGCATAGAAAAAGCCATTCAAGCATCCAGCATCATCTTTATCAGACTAGGTGTGGATTGCAGTGTTCTGTTCTTGTCCTAGCTGGGGAGAGTCAGCCTGTCCTTGCCATGCCCCTGGCAGTTTTAGGTGGATGTAGGCACTTTTCACTGCCTGCCAGGGACAGGTATATTGTTGGATGTAGACAGGCATCACTCCAAAGCTGCCTGCACTCTGCATCCTCACCAGCATGCTAAGGAGTAACGCCTGGGGAGCATTTCGATTATGTATGAATCTTTGTTTTATACATGAGCACTATTAAGCCCAGGTTTACCAGCACTGCTGTCCCAGTCCGTGGCTGTAATGTGACCCTAGACTGCTCTGTAATGTGAAGGTACCCTGACTCCCTTCCCACATCCTTCCCACCACAACCTTGTGCTTCCCTTTTCCCTGTTCCAGTACTGCCCCCACCGGCATTTCCAGCACCACCCCATGATTTCTGTCCCGATACTCAGAGAAGCTGTGGGCTGCGCAAGTGGACTGGAGTGAGGACTTCATGGGAAAGCAAGGGAACCGAACCCCTTCCCCAGCACAACAACCCATTCCAGTCATGTCACTCACCACCCAACACAAAGGCTGCCTTCATCACTGTAATTGCACACGATTTTTAGTTGTGGCAGGGGTTACCGTAAAATTACACAGCTCTCTGAAGAAGGCTGCCTTTACACTGTCACTTGCTGGCCTCAGCTATCTGTGCAGGAACACCTGGAAAGAGCCCTTTGTGGAGATATAGTCTGAAAGTTTTCAGGAAAAAACAGATGCACCGTACCCTTCTATCTCTCTCCTCTTCCCAGCCAAGGAAAGGCAGCAGGCTGCAAACTTTCAGCGTGTTTCTGAATCCACTGTGAGCAAGCAGATAGCCAAGCCAGACACAAACCCAAATCAAACCTGTGTTTTCATCAAAGGAAAATAAAAGCACTGACAGACAGAGAACTTCCCCTGTGCAGGCAAATGTTCCTCTTTAAAAGGGAACAAAAGCAAAGGAAACCAGCTGGAGCTGTAACTGAAAAACAATCAGAAGAAAAGATTGGAAAGGGAAATAAACAAACAAGCTTCCAGTAGGCTGAGGGTTTAATGATGCAGGGAGAAAGGTTGCCTGAGGAAAGCTAAGAAAACGTCCCCGTCCTAGGTGATAACTGTGGGATCCAAGAGAATTGTGTGTCCCTGTAAAAGCTGCAGAGGATAAGTATTATCCAGCCACAAAAGTTCAGTCCCCTGCCAGACACCCTAGTAAGCACCTAAATGATATTTATCACCTGAACATTGTCCCAAGTGGGTGACTCTCTGTGCCGGTTCTGCCCATAATATTTCTGCTGCTGAGAGGAAAATCACACCTGCCAGAAGCAGGATGTGGGAGAGTGAAGAACTTCTGCACCCACCCGCTGCTCCTGTCCTGCCCTGGAGGATGCCATGGGCACAGCACTGCCGCCTCCCGCCTGCCGGCACACAGGCACTGCCCTCCTGCAGGCTGGCAGCTGGGAGCACCCATGCACCCATCCTGCCCAGGGCTCCGCAGGGAACATCCCGCCTGGGCCAGGGATGCTGCTCATGGAAGAGGGATGGCAAATCTGGTGCAGAGGGTGGCTTTAAGCCAGCTGTTAAGACATTTTAAATATACACCTGTAAGGCTGGCAGTGGCCTGGGCTGTTATTCTGACATTTTTCACATTTCTGGACTATTGTAGTTGGGGTAGCTTGGATATTTTAGATTGCTCAAAAATGTAGCAGGCAGTTAATTCAGGGGGATTTTGTTAAGAGCATGCAAAATTCTAGACCTCTGCCATCTGATCTGGCCTGTTTGACAGACACAGAAGATGTAGGAAGTTTTCTTATCCTGTGTCAGTTGTGGGAAGCTGATGCCTGTTGCTATTGAAGGGATTTGTTTGTGTGCAACACATTGCAACGGAGCTCTAATGCCTGTACCTACAGGGGTGTTTATTTAGTCATCCAAGTCCCATGTGAAATCAGTGTGTATGTAAACACCTGGATACATTTGTGGATCTGGCTCAGGCCTTTTCGGTTGTTGGTAACACTCTCCCTGTCTTCCCTGCATTCTGTCCTAAGAAAAGCATAAAAAAGCAGAGAAGCAGCTACTCGAGATGCTGCCCCAGATGTCCCAGGAATGCTGGTGTAGCATCCATGTGACCTGGGACTGGGCTGCCTTGGATTGTGCTGGACTGGGACGATGGGAGTGCTGGAGGGAGTTTTGATGCAGAAGCAGAGTGATGGTTTTGCCGCACTTGTGGTGTTGGTACAAATGCTAAGTTTTACCCCCTCATTTGACAGGTGAGCTGTGCACCGCGAGTGCCCTGGCTCATGCAGGCTAAGGAATGACTTTCTAACAAAAAGTGTTACCATCAAATAATCCATTTATGTGCTGTGGCTCAGGTGTCAAAACCAAAGCAACCTCTTTGCTGCATGATAAATCACAGTAAAATGGTTCTATCTTTGTAGGGTTGCAGTTCCCTTGAATTTGCATTGACTGCATAACCTTTTCACTGCATATGATTAACTCTTGTTCTTATATCTTTATTTTCCCCATGTTCTTTTTCATGTAGTTTCAGAATTGAAGCTAATAAAGCAAAACAAAATGGAAAATTCACAGTGGGTATCTGGGGATTAAACTGTCTATCAACCTTATCGGAGGGAAAGGTCTTTTTTCTAATCATCGTTTGCGTTTTCATAGGTTAACAATTTCTGAAACTGTTAAGTGATATTGTTCCTTGAGTTTGGCAGCATTTGTTGTACTTGTCTAAAATGAAAAATGCTTTCATCTGAAGAGTGCATATAACTGTATAATTTATATGGTGCCTGCTTGCTTTAACAGGTATGATAATGTAATTTTGGGATTACTGTGCCAAATTAAAACCTGGCATAAAATTCATGCAATTGTGCTGAACTCTATGGTTCCCACCTGCTTCTGCCATCTCAGAAATGGAGGGTTTGTGTGGATAGATGGTAAAGCAATGCTAGTGTTTGATGCTTTTCAAACACACCAATTCATGCTGTCAAATGAATATAAGGGAATCTCATTCTTTGTTTTAAAAAATAGCTAGTTTTTAATTCTGACTGTTTCAAGGAAATGCTTGGACACAGGAACCTTAGCGCTGACCTCATCTGCTCCCTCATCCCTCCCCCAAGGAGGGAGGAATTGCTAAAATCTCGCTGTTTTCGGCGTGCTCCAGTTTAGGGAAGAGACTAAAGCAGCCTCTGGTGCCTGACCATTGCTTTGCCTGCCCGAGTTTCACCTGGGTGCTAATCCTTTTCATTTTACTTCACATAACTCACCGCCGGAGAGAACTGAAGTCTCTGGGAGAAGCTGTTCCCTGTCCAGGCTCTGCCACTGGGCTGCCCTCTGAAGGAGCCTAAATTCAGTGAGACTGTGTGGCCTTTTTCTTGGGGAGGCAGAATACTAATTTGTATATGCCATTAATTATTAATTAATGGCTGTATAGCTCATTTTTCCTCAGCTGCCCTTCTCCAGGCACGTGCGCCACGGGGTCCCCAGTGGTGGCTGGAGCCCAGCTTCCCACCGCTGCTCCGGCACCGGCTCCTCGAGGTGGGATGTGACGGGGCATTTTCCTTGGGAGACTCTGGATTCCCCAAAGCTGGACAGTGCTTTGGAAATGCTGCGGTACATTAAGGTGAGCAAGCTAATGCGAGGTGAACTAAGAGCGACTGCTTTCTTAGTGCCTGGTTTTGAAGAGACTTTTCCTTTTGATTCCCAGGAGCTTCATACTGTGAGATGGTTACTTGTTTAGATGGTCTTAATTCTTAGGAAGAATGATACTATGCTTCCTATCCTGCTTTGTTAATAATCTCATTAGAGCAGTCTTAATTATTTTAATTACACTGAGTATGACTATACCATGGTGTGATGTGATGAAGTAGTCGAGCAGAGGATCAGCTATCCTGAATAAAATACAGTGCGGAAGACTTGCAGAGATAAACTGAAGCACTTTTGTTGTCATGCCTTCTATTTGCTTGTGGCAGGCAGCCGAAGTTATTCATCAACTGATCAAGACTCAGATCCTGTAGCCCGGCAGCTTTGTTACGCACTGCGTATTAGCAACTGGAATTCTTTGGAAGCGCTTGTTATCCTTCGGTGATCAAGTAGGCAGTGAGTTTGCAAACTGGAGGGAAGTGCTGGAAAATGAAACTGTCAGCAGCCCGTACATCAGGGGAGCAGCTGGGAAAGCAATCACTCAGATGACTTCATCTGAAAAACACATGAATCTTAATAGTGTGTAGGGTGTAACCTTTGAAGAACAACTGTCTAATCCAGTTGTACACAGCAATTCGATTCAAATAAGTTAATAAAAGCAGTGGGGCAGCCTGGCCTGGCATGGTTACATCCCTGTCACGCCTTCGCTCGTGGCAGCAGGGTTTTGCAGCTGTGCAAACATGCCCAGTTGGTGGAGAAACCACTGATCCATGGCCAGTAGCCGTGGCACGCTGCACACCAGCACTTGCCCTACAGTCCAGCTCCCTCGGCGAGGAGCGTGCTTGGTTTGTGCTGCCTTCAGACAGGCTGTGTCCTGCACATCTGCTGTGTGTGGCCATGTCCTTGCTCCATGGCTTCCACGGCTTCCCTCGGGCCAGGCTGGGGGTGCTGCAGAGCCCCATGCCCCCGGGGTGCAGCACACCAGCCCTGCTACCGCAGGCACCTCCGCTCACCTGGCTGGGCTCCTCCTCGCCTGTGCGGCTTCACAGTGCTCAACTTGCTGCAACAATCTTGATTTATAAACTACCCTGAAATTCCCAGGCTCTCACAAGGAAAAAGCAAAAAGCCGCAGGCTTGTACGGGCATCCCCAAAGAACCACATTGCTTTCTAAAATTATCGGAAGTGCAGTGGGGCTCTTTTTGCTTTTTTCCTCCCCAAACACTGAATATTGCTGCTGTGCCAGAGATGATGTAAAACTCTTACTGGGTGGCCTTTTCTATAATGTTCAATAAGTAAAGTGATATGTTCTTGGAGCCTGTATGAAATGCTGAAAAGCTTCCAATTCTATAAACAGACAGCCCTGAGAAAGAAATAATGGCTTAAAATCCGGTTCAGGGACATATTTATTGGCATCGCTGATGTGACTGGTATTGAATTAGCATTAGCTTTTCAATCTGCAGGTTAATGTCATATATCCAGCCAGGACTGTTCCGCTCAACATCCGTCATGGTCACTGTCTTTGCATCTCTGCAAAAAGCTGTTTTCAGCTCACTGTGATTTTGGGAGTCAGGTCACACCCCAGTTGACAACTGACCTGTAGCAGATGAATTAGAGCGGTTGTACATTGCTAACAGTAATTACATGTAATCAAAGTGCCTTCCTGGGACAGCAAGACCCTGACCTTGCAGACGATCATTTGCAGACTTGATTTTGGTCCCGTGGCGTCAGTGAAGCCGCTGAAGTCAGCCACGTGCACGCAGCTGTGGAAGCAGGGCTGATGTTGGGGAGAGCAGGACACCACTGAGCACACGTGCTGTAGAAAGCTGCTATTTAGCCTGTGTTTCATCATGGTAATATGTGGCATGAGGGAGATATTGACCTAAGGTGCACCAGGATTGTAAAATTTTTCATCAACCATGTAGTAATGAATGGTTTCCCCTAAATCCCTACCTCTGGGCATGGTGGTGAATAATGACATGAAAGGTCACTTTGTATTTGCTCTTTCTTTAAGGAAAGGCTGTGTCTATCCTTTTGGTTGCATGTAAAAATCTTACGATAGTTCCAAATATACCCTAAAAGAGAAAAAATCAGAAAGCAAATCAATTATGTACATGATTTTTATTTTTTAAAAAGTATTTTAAAAAATATTTTCATTATTTTTATGATGCTATTCATGCTTTTGACTCTTTGGAGTGGCTCTACTGAAGCACACAGCTACCATGAATATGTCATCATATGGCTTTAGAAAGGATTAGAAACTGTTAGCAGCGTCTTGCAGTTTGGACTTTAAAGCCAAGGACAATGCCTCTCCCGATTTTTCTACTTCACCATTGTGTTAACAATAATAATAATAATGACAGTAATATACCTGATAATTTGTTGATAATTTCTAGAAAGAAATTTATTTGAATAACATAATCTCTCTTGTAGTTCAAATGTCGTTCATAGGCTACTTGAATTTTTGCAAATATTTCCTTTTTTAGAACATGCACTGAACAAAGGGATAAACAAAATGGTGTGGGAGTTCATCACAAGGGCTGGATCTTGACAATCAAAAACGGCTTGTTTAATTGTGAGTGAGCACAAATCCACGTGACATTTTTTATATGCCTTAAATATGTTATCCCTTGTTGTAGCAGCTTAATTTGCGCCGCCAAAGAACATGCAGCAAATCTTTCCTGTTTCCTTAGAAAATGCTGTTTTTGTGATCTGATTCCTGTAAGCAAACTCATTTTGTGCAGAAGTCCCTCAAGGCAAATACAGCAAAAGCAATACTTCCTCTAAGCAAATATCACTATAATGCATTTAGGCATTTTTTGATATTTTAATAATATGAAATTCTGGCAGAGTCCTGTTTTATTCCATGCATGTTTAGTAAACAGCCTGTTTTGATACCTTTTTTTGCAATAAAAAAGCTTTGTGTGCATTACTGGCTTAAAACCTCGTTGTACCCTTTTGAGATGGGAATACACGCAGGTGAGCGTTCCTGCCTTGCTTGGTTTGGTGGAAGGAGCAAGGGAGGAAAGGAAGGGATACCTGATCTGTTGTAAGGGGACAGGAAAAAAAGTGCTCCCGATGTTTTGTTACGAGAAATCATCTTCAAGCTAATGTTCCTTTTTCCTTCTTAAAGAATTATTCTTAAGAACTCTTTTTTCTGCTCTGACTGCATATCAAGGCACTAAATACAAGATGCGTTTTGTCCTTTAAAATTCAGGTTAAAAGCAGTTTTGAAACCCGTTTGTTTTGAGTAGGAGATCTCGCACTGATGTCTGGCAGTTCAGTGGGACTTCTCTCAAGACAGACATTTACTTATAGTACTTAAAATCTACTGGGAAAATGTGGACTTTTAGTTCAAAATGAGTATGTCATTAAGGGTCTGATGCGAAGCCCAGTGCAATCCATAAAAATGGCCTAAGTGAGGGACTGGATGAAAGCATGTATACTGGTGAAGAACCCATCCTGAAAGTATCAGCTTTCACAACATGCAGTCTGTGCCCATTTCTGGGGAAGTTAGTCCTTAGGATGCTGTGTGAATTCGTTCTGGGGATGATGCACAGAGAGCTGAAATGTTGAACTTTGCCCGCAGTATATTTATTCTGAAATAGGTTATGTTACATATGCAAGTTATAAGGGGCAAAAAAGGAAATTGCAGAGCTAAGCATGTGCTGTGCTGATTGTGACAAGGAGTTTTGGTGGACCTGAAATGTTTGTGTGCCAAGACTTGTGCTGGAGCAGAGCACAGTTTCACATTGCTAAGCAGCACTTCTGCTTAGATTTCCTGTTTTACATGACAGATCCATGAACAAACCCAGACCCTGCTTATCTCACAGGTAAGAGGCTGGGTCGGAAAGGCCCAGCTCTCTGGGATGCTGGTACCCTGCCCTGGCCCAGCTTTCCCGCAGAGAAATGCAATGGGCTGTGTAGCATCTGGGGGGAAGGTTGTGCCACCCTGGGTAACTCTGCCCTCCACTTTTATGCACCAGAGTTTGTTTGTTGCAGGCTGATGTAACTGCAGATATTCTCATTAAGTGGAAAAACATCTCCTCCTTCTTTGTATATTGCAGCTTTGCCTCTGTGTTATCATTCCTTGTGTGGTACCAGGCTGCAGTGTAGCCTTTATTTAGGACACCCTGTCAGAACCAAAGAGAAATACAGTTTTAAAATGTGATTTGGACTGCAAAAGGGCAGCAAACTCACTAATATTTCAGAGAAACCTCTGTATGAAAGAAGATGTATTGTTTGTTTGTTTTTAAAGGCATGCCAGGATGTGTTCCCATCAGGAGAGACTGTATTATTTCCTCTTACAACATAGTGCATTTTTAAAACCAGTTAGCAGCAAACGTATTTCTGATGGCTTCCTGCTGATGTGAAGGGAGCATGCAGAGCATCCAGAGGGCAGGGATGGGACCGTGTGTGGACGGGATGTCAAGCAGTGTCATTTAACCATCAACAGCACATTTCTGTCTAAAAATGGTAAACCTTTGCTAATTGCCTCTCTTTGAGAAGTCACCTTCTGCTCCATGTTGTTGTCTGCTCTACCCTGGGTTACTGCAGGTCTTGGAAGCCAGACAACAGATTTCTCAGGATGCTTTTTGCTGTAGGCACCATATGTCTAGCCTAAATCCTCAGTTCAGCACAGCAAACCTGGAGTGACAGTGGTGGTAAGACCCGCTGCGTAGCATATCCTTTTCTGTGATGGTTTCATTCTGTTGTAGCACCACCTTTAACCTAAACACATACAGGTATTGCAACCAGAGCAGTATGTATTGGTATACGATCAATGCTGTTGTATCTCATGCAAGTGTAAACTCTCACCTGTTTCCTCTACTAACACTGATCAATACCAGTCTTGACACATGGTTGGGCTTGTAGGTCTGTTTTCCAGAAGGATTTTCCTTGTGCCTGCCAGGTTTTACATGGTTAATCTCTGGCCACTGGAATGAAAAAAGCCTTAAAACCCACTGTTGGTCTCAAAGGAGTTTGGTTTGGGGTCATACGCAGGACTACCTGGCCATGTTGTCTCAGTTCCCTACACACTCAGTGAAAGAAGGTGACGCACCTCAGGAAGGAGGTCCACACTCTTCCTCACCTATTGTAGGATGGACTGATTCATCTCTACAGGTGCCCATGTTCCTCCATTTCCATGGGGAAACCTCACCGCTACTACCCAGCTCTTCTCACTACAGGTATGAGTGTGGATCTTGCCCCAGGAACAGGGTGCAGACTCAAGCCCCTCCTGTCGCTCGAGCCATGGGTGGCTGCCTGCGCTTTGCCATCCCGCTCTCTCACTGGTGGCTGGGATGAATGTGGCCCTATGAAAACTGTTGGCTTTGCTGTAAGCAATTAGTAACATCTTTCACATGATTTGTAAGCCTCTCAGAAAGTGTTTTGAGACATGAGCCAATTTCTCTTTTAAAACTGTTATTAAATAAAATATCTTATAATGCTAGCAGTGCTGAGCAAGATAGCATCAAAAATCTTTCATAGTTCTCACTGCCAACCAATACAGATTTATACCTTACAGTGGAAAGGACACAGAGCCTCAGTTTTTGATTAAAACAGCTCAGCTTTTAATCAGTAAAAACTGAGGTCCACAATGCCAAATAAAATAAGGCCAGGTTCTTAGCTGGTTTAAACTGGATGGGCTCCATGTAGCTTCAGTTGACCTGCACTGAATTTTACTTGCTAGATTTTGGCTGCTACGTGACTTTCGTTCTCTAACCAAGTAAGACACAGAGCAGGCTTGCAAGGGATGTGTCTGAAGAGACACGCTGCTATGCTGCACCTGTTCAGCCCCAGATTCACAGTTCCTGCAGATGCGAGTAGGATCCTGCTCATACACAGATTTATGGGTTTTTTTCTCCTTTGGAGTCTGCATTTATGTTTATGGCTCGTTGGTGGAGCATTTGCGCTAATGGACAAGGGATTTTTATCTGTTTGTTTATTTTGGCGTGCTGCAAACTAAAATTTTAACATCCAGTAAACAAAACTGAGAGGCAATTTGTTCTCCGTATAATATTTTTGTGACAAGACAGCGGGAAGTAAATGGCGTCTCCAAGCACCATGTTCTTCCCTTGGTGCTCCCAGTAATTTTAGCACTGCAGTTATGTAGCTGGGGAGGAAACTTAGAGAGACCCACTGGGGTAGCAAAAATTTGAATGAAAACCCCCAATGAAATCGTTGCTGGTGATTTTGTCATGCTTCCACATTTAGGTTCCTCTAACACTAAGCTGAGAAATGAAGAAGCGCCGAGAGCATTAATCACACTGCTGTATACTTTTCAGCTATCTTTTGGCAGCCTTTTGAAAGTCACAGCTAAAAATACTGAAAACACTCTAGGCTTAGTGGGATTTGAGTTAAGAAAAAAGATAGCATAGAAAGAAAAAGGCTGAGAACAATGAGCTGTGTTATGGCTGTACTTGCTGAGGTCCCAACATAGGCAAGATAACAAAAGGACTGTTCATCTGAGTTAAAGGTGCTCCTGATCTAAAGAGGAGCCATTCATTGTTCTCTGAAAAGGGGTTTAGGTTTTGAGGGACTTTTCTGCCTTACTGGAATGCGAATGAACAGACCTTTGTCACTTCAACCACACACAAGGGGAGGAAGTGCCTCCAGAGAGAGATCCCTGGCAGAGCAGTAAGGACTACCGGTTATTGCAGAAGCACTGGTGTCCTGGGGCAAGCCCAAGGCTCTTTTGAAACCTGCTGAGGGCTTAAACAGCCCCACATCCCCTGTTCTCCCTGCTTTCCCATCTGGGCTGGGTGCTCAAGGGCAGTGGGGAATCCTCGACCAGACCCACAGAGCCAAAGACACTGGTCCAGCTCAAGGGTGTTCAGTCTCCTTTCCCAGGCACAGAGGTTTATGCACTTGTGCAGTATCATCCTTAATGCACATCATCAGGGCTGCACATGGGCCATAAGCAAAGGCATCGCAAGAGATGCTCAGTGACTTGTAAGGGCAGGCAGCAATCGGCGTCTCCCAGCCTCAGAACACCTCCCAGTATTTTAAGCTTAATAGGCCAAACCTTAGATTTGAATCAGCAGTTTGTTTTAGGATACAGACCATAAAAGCTTAAATAGAGATCAGCAAGTAAATCCATTTTTTCCCCACCTCTGCCTACTATTTTAGTGTTTCACGTGGCTTCTGCCAGTTCTCATGAAGATGTTAAAACACTGGAAGTTGAGAAAAGCATAGGAGTAGCTGCCTCCAGTAATAAAATGCATGTCTTCACTGATTTTACAGGCTGTTGTAAAGTTGTCCCCGTGTGACTGCATTTACTCACTTCCAAGTCACATTTTTCTCTATCACTGAACAGAACTGGCCAGAAATAAAGCCTTTACTAAGCTGTTGTTCCTTCCTTCACTTGATGCAGTGGCGTTGAATCTCCATCACCCAGAAATTCAAACTCATAGTGATGTTTGGACGCCTTGTATCTGTCACTTCATAAGTTTACTGCATGCTGTAGGGTTGTTATTTTACACCCATTATCAGGCATAGGCTATAATGGCCTGGGTTTAAGGTGCCTAGATAAAAATGTGAAAGCACGGGCTATAAATCCAAGCAATATTGTACCTATTGAATCCTCATATCAAAATTCTTCGTGCAGCTGCAGAATCCAGTTTGCACTGATTAATTTGATGCTGAAACCCTAAAATGGATTCTGAGCATCTGAGCAAAGTTACAGTAATAACACAGTGCTCTTACTGATCTCAGTGGGCTTTAGTGTTATAGCCACTGACTGGAGCTGAGATATAGAACAGTTAAGTAATTTCTGTGGCATTACATGAAGTTAATGGCAGGGTCAGGAGTAAGACTCTGGCTATTTGCCTTCAAAGCCAATGCTCCATTTTATAGCCTAAAGGCAGCATTGAAAAGAGTAAGCCAAGGAGATGAAGGCTGTCAGCAGAGCTGTCTCTGTGTCCTCAGGTCTCGGTTTACCCCAGCTGCAGGAAATGCACTGAACTTATCTCAGCTAATTGAGATCTTTAGAGTGATTCTGTTTTACTGCAGCTGGAAATGAGCATTTACAGTGGGAAAGCAAATACTCCAATGCAAATATTCCTATGTCCTGAACTCTTAATGTCCCTCATTTCAAAAAAATACTTTAATTCCATTTTATAGAGGCTTAGGGCTGCAGAGGCATTTGAGGATCGCCCAGGAGCAGCATGTCTTTGGGCAGACCAATGGGTTTCGTCTCAGGACTGGAACTTGTGAAGGAGTTAGTGGTGCTGTTGGGGACAAACTGGACTTTGGGGCAAGGTGCTTCACTTTGCATCCTTCATCTCTCCATCTTTAAAATAGGGACAGTCGTGTAAAAGAGTTTGTGTGTAACAGGCAAACACTTAGCAGAAACTGAGTGCTTGTGTGACCGATCTTATCTTCAGCCTTATCTGTTGTAGGGGATGGAAACCGTGGGAGTTGTGGTCTCTGCGGCTGGTTGGAACAGCACAGACTGCAGACGGCTGTGTGTTGCTCTCCCTGCCCTTTTATCGCCTGGCTGCTAAATCCTTTCAGAGCTGCACTGTTTTTTTTTCTTAATGTGGCACTGGCGTGTTGTAGACTACCACGTCCCAAATTAGCAAGACAGCGGCATTCCCTAGGTCTCCTGGAGCCTCTTGGTTTCTCCTCCTTGCCTAAGATCTGTTACTGTCACTTGTGTCTCTCTGCTTGGTGACTTTGCCTTGACGTGAGGGGACGGAGACCGGTGGGGCACTGAGGGGGAAGGAGAGCAGCATCACGGGTCTAGAATACATTGAAGAGGTAAACAGCAGGGATGTAGGAATACCAATGAACTGTAATTGCTGGGAAGGTACCTTCAAGTCCTAATGCGGAGCTTAATTTTTGCTGGCTCAGGTTTGAAGCCAAGCCGCAGGGGCTTGAGGGGGGGTTGCTCTTCATTGTCTGCCCGAGTTGAAGACTAGAATACCCCTTGGACCCCAGCATCCCTCTCCATTACCCCTCAGATGCTGACGGAGGGAGAGGGATGGGTTTTGTTTCACAAGCTGGCAACCCTGCTGTCGCGAGAGGAGATGCCTGGGAGCCGTGACAGGCAATGCTGTGGGTGATGCACGCCATAGGGCTGCCTCACCCAGAGCGCTGGGGCTAGGGCGGGCAGCTCTACCCCTGCTCTCGTAACGACTTACACCACTCCTAACAAACACCTTTCAGCTCTCCTAACACCTTACACCTCTCCTAACGGACACCTTACNGCCGGCCGCCCCGCGCCGCCGAGGGCAGGTAAGGGCTGCGGGGGCTGCGCCGGTGCCGGGTCTGTCCCGTGTGCGCGGGGGGCGGGAGTGCGGGGACAGCGGCGGCAGGCGGTTGGACGGCGGCTGAGGTACCCTCCCGCCGGGGCCTGGGGAGCCGCAGGGCTGGTAGCCAGGCGAGCAGCCGGCGGAGCCAGCCGTGCCCCNCTCACCCAGAGCGCTGGGGCTAGGGCGGGCAGCTCTACCCCTGCTCTCGTAACGACTTACACCACTCCTAACAAACACCTTACAGCTCTCCTAACACCTTACACCTCTCCTAACGGACACCTTACACCACTCCTAACACCTTACACCTCTCCTAACACACCTCTCAGGCCAGTCCTCTCCTGGCTGTGCCAAGGGTGGGACTAGTTACCTTGTCTTTACAAGCCAAAATATAAAATAAGGAAAAAACACAGTTGGGCAAATTGAAAGGATGCCCAGCCTCATCCTGTCTCCCAAGCCGTCACCTGCCCCCAGCCCCCGCCAACCTGCCCGAGCCCCGGCTCCCGCTGGTGCTAGCTCCGCNCCGCCGGGCACGCGTGGGCCCGCGGCGGCGTGGGGCGTTCGGTGTCACCCTGTCAAACAAGGGGCACGGTGGTGCCTCCCGACGCGCTGGATGTTACTCCGGCCCCGCTTCGTGTAAAGTTACTTGTGAGAGCCCGGAAGGCAGTGTCACCTCCCTGCGACTTCTCCTGCTCTTCTGGCTCTATTGCCATAGCCCCCCCGCCCCAGCCTGGTTTTATTTACTTCCTTATGCATCCTTCATTGTTGTAAATAGTTGGCGTGGCAACAAGAGCAGCATTTATTAATTTCTGCTCCCTGCTCTCTGGTGTGATCATTGCTGTTGTATAAGCTACGGTAACCTGTGACAATTGCTGTTTGGTTTATTTCTTGGATTTCTTTGGTAGTGAATATTTTTTAAAATAAAATAGTTTGCAACAGAGCTTGTCCTCTCCAGCGACCTTGCAGACCATGTGCCCCCTGCGTTTCTGCCCCCAGGGCAGACCATGGGGTACGGTCAGGATGGTGGAGATCTACTGTCCTACCACTGTGAAACCTCTGTGAGGGTGTCAGCAGGCCAGGAGCAGTTGGTTAAGAGGGCTGAACCCATCTCTTTTCCCCTTCCCTCCTCTCTCTCCCTCCCTGTTCCACCTTTGGCAGAAGATCTGAGAAGCTCCACGTGGGGACCCCAGTTTCTGCTTTCCCGCACAATTCTGCAACTGAAGCGTGAACTTGTTTTTTTCCTCATGAACTCATAAATCATGTCCCTTTAATGGGCCTCCATCACTGGGAAAGGGGCAGCCCTTGCCACAGTATGGCACAATGTGGACAAAGTGTTCATTGTACGGCAGGCTTGCTTTGATTGCATTTAAATCAATATTGTTATCTACACTTCAGAGACGCAGGGGGGTAGAAAGAACAATAATAAATGTTTGCAACAAAGTTGAAAGGAGTACATGGCTGTCGTGGGGTGTCAGCAGGCAGTAAAGCCTTGGTCACCCTTGGTGATTCTTGAACAATCAAGTTACTGTTTTGCAAGCTAAACCTAACGGTGCAGTTTGTCTTGGAGGGGAGAAGACAGACGGGACCAGGACAACAGTTCAGCAAAGCTCACCCACGGAGGATGCTGTATGCGGCTGGCAGCTGCTCTGGGTGTCCAGTGGAAGGAGCTTGCCCAGCTCCAGCGGGTTCAGCCTGGGTTGTTGCCGCCTCGCAGACAGGCAGCTCGCTGGGATGAACATAGCACTGCAAAGCAGAGCAGTCGGTAGAGTGGAGTGTCAGTGGGCAGGAGTCCTACCCTCTGCAGTATAATGTGCATTTTATGTGACAGTATCATCATACAGTTATGCCTGGGCAGAATTATGGTTGTCACTGCTCATATAAAAGCTCCAAATCTTACTCAGCTTGAGCGCCTAGAAATAAAACTACATTGTTCAACAGTACAGGTGATCTTCTTATTCTTATCCAAAGAGTCTGTCTTCCCCACTTCCCCACAAGATTTGCTAAGTATTCATGGAGCTGCACAGATGGAAGAAACACCTTGTCTGCATAAGAAAATGGTACCAGATGATCATCTGAAACTGATTTTATTTTTAGCGATTTAATTAAATTGGTGCAATCTGTATTTGGCTTTCTCACTTGAGTTCAAGTAAACTTTATCTTGAGCTAAACTAAAAGACAGCCCATGTCCACACGCAGATTTGTGCTAGTTTGAGCACATCTGTTATAGACGTGCCTGTAGTTCATTGACCTACTGTAACTTTCTTCTTTAGAGAAAACCTAGTATGAGAACTGTGCCTTTGTGATGAAATTAGTGTGGCATCTGATATATTTAAGTAAGTTATTAATTTCCTTGTGAATTCAGACTGCCCATCTCTGGTAGTATTAGCCTCCTCACATCTGTGGGTGTTGTACATCACCCTTCACTGGGAAGACTTACAGAGAAGATCTTTCACCTGACTCTGAGCACTGCAGGGGACAGAGAGTGGAAGCGGGTGCTTTTGTTTTTTTCTTATTGTAGATAACAAGTGCTGCCAGAGATATCTCCTGTCCCCCTCAAGTCATCCAGCTTAGGAGCACATACATGGCTCCAACAGGTGAGTTCATGACTGAGTTTGTGTTTGCATTGGAAAGTTGCATTATTCATAGAATCATAGAATAGTTTGGGTTGGGAGGGACCTTTAAAGGTCATCTAGTCCAGCCCCCCTGCAATAAGCAGGGACATCTTCAACTAGATCAGGTATCTTCAACTAGATCCGGGATCATCTTCCTAGAAGAAAAGCGGTCAGTTTATTAAAAAATATTCCTATATATGAATTTGTTTTCTCATGGAACAAGATTTGTGAAGGAAGGTGAAGTTGCAGCTACAGTAATGGGATTACTCTCCCTGGAGTCAACTCTCTATCTCAGCGTGACAAAGTAAAACAGCTTTATTTAAAATTGTAGCAAAGTGCATTTCTGTAGTTGACCAGGCGCAGCACAGACCAATCCAGGCCTCAGTGCATGCTTGGAAATTAGAAGAGAAGAAGGTGGGGATCCCAAATCAGGCATGGACTTGAGCTTCATTTTTCTCCGCTTTCATAATGTGGAGGCTGACCCCAGACCCTGGCTGTAGCCCCTCTGTGTTTTGGCATCACACACTAGAGATTGCAGATCAAAAGATTCTTTCTTAGAAGGTTGTTTCCAGAACTCCCAGATGCTGGAGGGAATTATACCTTCCAAATATACCTCATAAGTGATGATGAGGTGCACCCTGTTGTTTTGCAGTTACCTTTCATTCCTATTTGAGTTATTTTAGAATCATCCAGGTGTGGCTGAGGCTTAAAAATGATCGCTGACCAGAAGGAAGGATCCCTCAGTATGCAAAGTGCCCGAAACAAACAGCAGTGGTGTCCCGTGGGTTTTAGCACCAGGCTCTGCCTCATGCCATTGAGCTGAGCAGGCAAAGGAGTACTAAGGAATTGGGCCCCACGTATTTTTGACTTCTGTTACTTTGTTATAAAACCGGAGGGGTTTTGGTTTTTTTCTTTTCATCAAAATGGCTTCTGATTCTGCAGGCCCCTAACCAGCTCCAGACGACTGGGCAGGCGTTGCAAGCTCAGTTTTACTGGGGCATAACAGGCAGGGTCAGGAAAGCAATTTATAACATGTCACCACTGTAGGCAAACATGGAGAAATTACGTTTGGAAGGAAGCAAAATTGAGGTCAGCAAATATTTTTCAGGATCAGAAATAAAAGCCAGAAGTTCTCATGGGTGGTTGCTTTTCTCTCCTTCTTCCAGTCCTGCAGTTTCTGTGTTTGAACTCAGACAGAACTTATCTTCCATCTCCCTTTCTCACACTGAAAATATCCAGGTTCTGAGGGAGGAGTGAGTGACAAACGGGGACAGGGAGATGATTAGTTTAAATACGGAACTTTCACCTGCAAGGGTCTAGCTTTAAGCTGGTAATTTCTCACTTGTAGCTACTGTATATTTATTTGTTGTTGCCTTTTCAAGTCTAATAGCTGAGAAGATGCTTCTAGAAGTAACCTTCATACCATCTAAAAACACTGCTATCGGGACAGCTGGGTTCTTTAAAGCTGATATAAAGTGACTTCTCCTTTGGCTGAGAGGGAAGCCTGGACACCAGGATATTTCTCTGATGGAAATAGTGCAGCAGAAACACAGCATGAGGAGCTCTAAACTGGCTCACAGCTAACCCTTGGCGATGAAGGCTTGCAAATACCTTTAAAATTCCATTTTCTTGAGGATGTAAGTGCAGATTTAGCACAAGCCTCAGTGCAAGCCTCTGCCCCACTCCCCAAAGCCAAGTGCATTCAGTGTTGGTGTGGGAGCGCTTCCCTCCACCAAACCTCCTGCCTGCGCTGGGGCTGGAGGGAGGCAGAGTAGGTCTGGCTGGGTGGCAGACGTAGCCAGGTCTCTGAAATGCTGGGATGTCCTCTTCTGCAGCCGGGACACAGCCATCCTTGTTCAGTGGAATATTAGAGGATTTCTTGGTGTCCCAGGCGGTTGTGCTTGTTTATTTGTGTTCTGGCAGTCTGCAGAATTACAATGAACTACATCCTGCAAGATCTGCAAATAAGTCCCCACCTATGAAATAAACAGAAGCCTCAAATATTTAAACTAAAGCATTGGATTATCAGTTTATCACCAGTGAAAGGCCTTATCGACCTTAAGGAGTCTGAGTCACACTTCTCCTCTGATTATGCTTCGGTATTTTTTTTGGTGATGCTGGCTCTAGGAAATAATGGTTAGGACTGCAAAATTCAGTCTTTTGTTTACCCTAGGATGCTTCACTTAATTAAAAATGGATAAAGGGAAGTAAATTGTATGTAATGCAAATTCCACCCATGCAGTTCCTTGCTAGAAGGAAATGGGTAGAGCTCAGTGTAGATAATTACTGGTGTGACAGTTAATTGCGTTGGGTAGAAATGCGTAAGGGAGAAAAATCCTTCTGCATCATTCTTTAAAAAAGGAAGCTGCAGCCTTAACAAAGCCTTCTGTAATATTGTGGGTTTCATACCTTCTTCGGAAGCAGTGGTATTTCTGAGGCTGAGTGCAAATAAGCAGAGTTCACCTGCTTCTGATGTGGTCAGCGGAACATTTCCTCGATTATGCATTCCCCACATGCACTGAATAGGAGAGTTTACTCGTTTTTTTGGCTTAGCATTGTACTGTTGTTCTAAAATATCTTCTACTGGCTGCTCTCAAGGGGCTGGGCTAGAAACCTTCTTGCTCTGATAAATTCCTGCAATTCCTGTGTGCCTAAGAGCATCTCAAGGCCATTCTTGATCAACGGATGTCCTTCACTAAAGCTGCCCAGGGGGAGGAGGAGGAAAAATATTTTAATAATAACAGCTGAGATTCTGCATTGTGCTGAACATTATTGGAAGGTGTAATGTGAGACAGTGACTGAAACTGAGAGAAATCACCTGAGGCTGTGCTCACAATGAACCGAGTGGTATTTCTTATTCTGGGATGCACATCGGAGTGAAGAGCCATTGCTAGGGTCAGAGCTGCTGTCTCCCAGCCTGCCCTTCAGGGGCTGCCAGAGCTGTCCTCGGTGGTGGTTTTCGGTAGGCACCCGCTGCTCATCCTTGTGTCTGAGGTGGGAATGGCACATCGTGTCACGTACAGCCCTCACTGAATAGAGAAAAATCTCTAAAGTCTGTGATCAGCTGAGCTTGAGTAATTTTGGTATTTGGAGATGGGTGAGGCCAAACCAGCCTGGTATGGCCAGAATTTGGCCTTGACATTCCCTGTGTGATGGTAAGAGATGCATTTATATGTGGACTGCTCTGGGAGACCACAATTGCCTGCTATGTTTGAAGTTGTTCTTTATCCTATCAGCTGTCTATCACTGGAAGGCCATCTCTATATGACTTAGTTGCTTAGGAGGTTTTTGGGTAGGAACAGTAGAGCTCTTTTATCTCCTTTCACCGGGACAAGTCACACAAAATATAACTCAGACAGTGCAGCCACAGCATTTTCAGTGGAATAGCTTTTCAGAAAACAGTTATATGAAATATATTCTCTGTTCTTGTAGCTCACAGCTGCTCTTGGTCTGTGAAGGACTAGACAGTTCATAGCTACAAGTGGCATATTGCAAATTATGAGAAAATGATGCTGTGGAGCTTCGCTTTGCAATGGCTAACTAAAAGGCAGGTATTTTATATATTTGTTTCATGACAGTGAGAGGGGAGATGTGGGCACAGAGAGAGAGAAGGAGGGTTAGTGGTGTGATTGCACTCAGAGGCAGAATATTCCTGGGTAGGGGTGTCTGCTGTTCAGGCGTGTGCCTTTTCAGCGGGACAGCCCTTGGCTGCCATAGGAACACCTGAGTTTCAGTGTGAAGGTTACACGCTGACTGCACTCGCTGTTACGCCGCAATTTGATACTTTAAGAGCAATGTTTGTAGGCTTGTGCAATACTGTTCCTGTCTGTATTATTGCACCTTGGGGGCTTGTCCGTGTGTAAAAGGGAGCACTTGCATCCGTCAAGCTGTCACAGGTGTGAGACTCACACATTGGGCTGCCTTCTGCCACACCAGCCCCATCGGCTTGTGGCTTCCAAGCCCAGGGCTGCCATTTCTCTTGGTGGCTGTGGTTGGTGCAGGCTGCAACCGACGGCAAGCTCCTGCGCTGAGTAGAAACTGGGATTGCACCGCTCCCTTTCACTGTTCCCAGGGCCGGGAGACACAGTCCAGCACCCATGGACAGGAGGTTTTGTGCTGGTTTTCAGCCCATCCCTCCCAAAGAGAAAGACCCGTCCTGTATTTTGCTTTTTATTTCTTCTCTACTGGTAAAGGACATCAATCAAATGTCATAGTATTATGCCTGTAAGCATTATAATGGCTGTCAGTGTTTTGCCTGTAAAATAGCGGTGGCAATACCTCTGTGTATTTCGTGGCACTGACAGCAGAAGAAAACAGATGGGAGGAAGAGTGGGGCTGGATCCTCCAGCATGAGAGAGGGAGAAGCACGAGGCTGATCACGGACTCTGTACAGGTTTGACAGTTTGGGCACAAAGTCTTTCTGGTACTGTTAACTACAGCATATATTGGGAACTGCAGCGACTGCGGGTGCCAGGACCACATCCATCATTCTTAATACAATGCTACTCTTGGTTTTGACCTGCCCTACAAGAGCTGTCTTGACTAATAAGGCTACTGAGAAGCGTCCACACATTGTAAAGCAAAAGGAGGTTATTTCCTTACATTGTGACAGGATATGTGATAAAGAGGTATGGACAGAGGCAAGCAGCCTTTGCAGCTTGCTGCTATTTTCATCTGGCTATGAATAGCCTTGTGAGATCAGTATTATCTGTTCCGGGTTTTGTTATGTTTTGGGTAGGGATGTTTTCGTATCTTTATTACATGGACCTATGTGCAGCTCCAGGTCTCAAAGGGCGAGGTGGGTCTGGATGGTCCTACGCTGACCTATGTGATGAAACTGGGGTGTTAAATACTGTCATCATTAGTGGGTCCTGACTACCAAATTGGCATGTTAAAGTTCCTAAATTCATCCTCTTCCTCCGCATGCAAAGCAGCGTTTAATCAATGAAATCTGTTTGACCTGTGGTGTATATTATTGATCTGTGCACATCCCAGCACTGAGGAAGACATGCAGCATTGGGAAGGAGAGGTACATGCTGAGAAATCGGAACCAAGACTGGGGTGCCCTGCAGATGGTCTATAGATAATTCATGTCTGTAGGCAGATGACAGCAAGAGCAGTGAGCTGGTACTGTGCATCTGAGCGGTTTGTGCTCGGGTTAGTTATGAAGAGCATTAACATAGTTCTGTTTTGAGATGGAGCTGAGTTAAACCTCCCAGAAATAAAATGAAAGTGCAGCACAAGGAAGGCAGCAGCCCCTTCAGCATCTGCCTTTCCAAAAGGGGCTATATTTCATGTGTGCTAGGCTAAGCAGGCATTTAATTTTCACCTGATAAAACTATTTGAAAGAGAGTTACTTAAGAAACCGAAACAACTCCCTGAACAACACCTTTCTCCACTGTAATAAAAAGAGAAAGTTTGAAGAGAGAGGATATATTAATTCAGGTGAGAGATCTGTAACATATCTTCTTTCATAAATATCTCTTACTGCTGCGGAAACCCTACATGGGACTAGTCAAACTATTTATGTTGGAAAGCACTCCAGAACTACTCCTTCTTAAGCTTTTCCTTGCTTGCACAGCTGCATGCCCGTGACCTGCGTGGCCAGCAGGCTCTGAGTGAGAGGAGGCAGGACTGTCGACACAGATAATGCACTTGGTTTTGATCACATGTGTGGGGACACGCTGCAAAGTGCCAAGGAACGAGGAACTGAGCATTGACCAGGCTGTGGGCTGTCCAAATGCGCTTTTGCTCGGCTGTGCCCCAGTGTGGGTATGCTCCCTGCGAGAGGGTGTTGTGTGCCGCTGAACAAAAGTTGGTGTTTATTTGCCCTTTCGCTTTAGGGGTTGGATGTTGGGTTGGCACTAGGGGAATGCACGTCACACCGCTTGGTGCTTAGCTGAAGGGGAAAAGGGGCAGTTTTAGACAGGTCACAAATTCCCATGTCTCGGCTGGTGTACATGGGAGTCTCTCCAGACCTGTGCTCAGCACCTGGCCTTTCCCTGGCTGTCAGCTCCAACCCATGTGGGACTGCTGTTCTCCTTGAATGGCGCTGCTCTTTGCTGTTGCACGGTCCAAGCAGCTGGAAAAGGGAAGGTTTATTGCTTTTATTATTATCCTCCTTAGCTTTTCTGCAGGTGATCTGCCAAGGGGTTGGCAGAGCTGTTGGCTGTCTCCACATGAAGGCTGGCAGTGCCTGTCTCCCTCCTGGCTGCAGAGCCGCAGCCCGGCGTGGCTTCCACCGCCTCTCCTGGCACTGCAAAACCAGTCTGGCAGGTGAAGATACCAGGGGTTGCAGCTGTTGAGAAAAGCCTTTTTGCACCTAAACACTGCTCAGCCATTCTGTAGTAAGCTAGATGGGGGGCGGAGAAGAGTGTGAGGAATGATCAAAGCTCCCTGAATAACACCTGGGATGAGCAAACAACAAACTTCCTCCCTCTGGAAGAGAAACTGGCTGTGACACAGGTCTGCAAAATGAGCAGTGTGGAGTAGGTGAATGCAGCGTAATCCTCACTGGGTTTTCTAATAAAACACTTGGGCATATCAAATGAAGCAAGCAAGTGGCAGGTCAAAACAAAATAAGGGCAGACACTTTCACATTTATAGCACAGTGAAGCTGTGGGACTGTGGGGCTTTGAGGATATTGCAAATGCTTAAAATTAATGTGAATTCAGAAAGTAATTGGAAAAATATGTGAAATGCAGGGACATTGTTCCTTCCTCAGGGTGTCCCTGCCCCGTACCTTGCGGGAGACTCGCCATACTCTCTCTAGCCCTTGTTGAAGATAAGCTAGTGTGTTACTGGGACCTTCAGTCTAGCTGTCTATGGCCTTTCCTGTTTTTTTAAGCTGGACACTGAAAATCAGCTGGGAGATGAGATGCGTACATCCCAGTGTGCTGTTCTAACAGAACAGGCCTCGCTTCCCCACTCGTGCTTGGGCTCTGGCTTTGACAAGCTGCTCCGTGGCGTAACACACCATGATGGATCTTCTCCCGTGACCAGAGTATTTGCTTCTTCTTGGGGAGGCGGCCACAAGAAATCAAAAGTTATCACAGTAAGAGATGCAGCCAGTTATGCCACATGATAGGTCATGCTTCTGCTTGTCTCCACAGCCACTCCACACTCAGCGTTTGTTAACATGGCTGGGTGTGCGAGTTGATGTCTGTCAAGTTCTCTTCCCCAGAAGAGCTGTTAGAGGGAAGAAAGTCCTTTGGACATCCCGTGTGCTCCTCTGCTCAGTTTTATGGTCTTTCCTGTAGCCATGATAATCCATTTTGCCCGTCTGCTTTGTCCTGACACATGCAGGACCCAGCAGGGCTGCTCCCCCTGCACTGGGGCATCGTGGTGGTGCAGCACCTGAGAGCAGCCTGAGTTTGCTCTGGACGGTGGACATCAGGCTTTAAGCAGATGCTGCTAATCCAGACACAAACAATTCATTCTGTCATGACTCTCCTGTTGCCAGAGAGCAATCCTGATCTAGGAGGGTTCTTCCACTGGCAGGAGGGAAGGAGAGTGCAACTGTCTTTTTCCTTGTCACAGTTTGTCCAAAAGCAATTTACATCAGTTGGCTAATAAAACACTTAAGAGGTCCCAGTCAAGGGTAAAATCTGCCCCAGCGCTGCCCAGTGGGTCCCGTCATTGCCCTACAAATCTGCAAGGTGTTTGTGTTTCCCTTCCCTGCCGTTTGCAGAGATGGTGAGGCGAGGGCTGGGCAGGACACTCAGAAAGTGGCCCCATCTGTGTGAGACCCAGGGGGTCCTGGCTTTGTTATGGATCTCTCAATTTAGGTGTTTGTACTGCATCATCCCTGTGGTCTCTGAACTGTTTATTACCAAGGCTCTGAGAGGGGAGAGGATTATGAGCAATCTAACAAAATAAATCAAAGCTGTGTGGTGCTGCCTGAGGAGTGTAAAAGTGTGAGCTCTAGGATTAAGCAACCTGGGGGAGCGGGCGATGGTTAGGCACAGTGCAGTGTGCTTGCCTGATAACACACTGTACATGTCAGTTGATTTTTATCCTTCATTTATTGCGCTTGCAGACCCAAGTAAACAAATAACATGCTCTCCCTTGTCGCTGTGTACCCAAGCGATTAATGGTGGGGTTTCAAGCCTCTGCAGCAGCCAAGGCAAGGCAGCACGGTGCACCCATCGGAGGCTGTGATGGCTCAAGTTGTGGCAGGGACAGCCCTGTGGCCATGGGATCATTTCCCAGCCTTGGTTACTCCTGCAGGCCTGGGTGGACAGCTTTGCAGCTCCTGAGAATGCCAGCAAAACCTCCAGGTGGAGTGGTCTACTGCACCAGCTCACTTTCCCACAGCGAACGCATTAAGTGGTTTGATTTTTAACTATTTAAAACAAAAGAAGGAGTTGGCTGTTTGGTTTGCGTTAACCTTTTCTTTCTAATGTAACTATTCCAGTAAAATAGAAAATTCTCAGGGGGAAAAAAAGGCTGTTTACAAGAAGTAGCCTTTATTCTTTTTCTAATTGACTACCATACTGATGAATAAATATGAGTCTTTGCTGAAAATGTTTTCTGAAGTACTTTCAGCCCACATGTCATGGGTTTGTTAAAAATAAATAAAAGATCTAGAGAAGCAAATACTGTGAAAACTGTGTCCCTAGATACTTTTTTTTTAAAATAAAATCTGTCCCAGAAATTTCTATAAATGTCTTTGTAGAAGTAGGATTGTGCTTGAGAGCCAGAGAGGGTAGATGATTGGAACCAAGCATGGTAGCGCCGTGCCAAGCTGGATAAGACATAGGTTCAAACAGTAGAGATTCATTAGGGCTCTTTATTACTGTTTCTGTTTTAACTATTTAGAGTGGTATCGATAGTTTCTCAGATGATAAATGCAATAATTGTAGTGTGACAAGCACAGCCATACTTGCCTCAAAGAAATATGAAATGTTGTTTCCTTTCCTCCAAAAATTATTTTCAAATAATTGCAGAGTTTTATGACAATGGTCATTCCTTTTATGAGCCTTTCTGTGCGGTATTTCTTTGTAAGCATTAAGGTCAGATGCCTATTCTTCTAACATGTTGTTACACCGTTATGAAAAAGGCAAACATTTGGAAATGTATCATCCATAAAATAGTGTAAATCTGGGAAATGATGTCAAATGAGCAAAGTTCATCTGAAATACTTGTGCTTGGCTTTGGATATGCCAGTTGAAGGAAGAGGTGCACCATGTGGAGACAGCCCAAAGAAGAGTGACAAAAATGATGGAGACCCCAGCTCTGAGGAACCTGGAGGAGCTGGGGCTGGTTAACGTGGAGGCTGAAGTGTAAAACCCTGTCAGGATGGCTGCAAAGGGAGCATCCCCATGGCGGGCAGGATGATCCATCAGGGAGATCTTGGGTAGGCAATAGGAAGACGCTGCTTGCTGCCAGTTAACTAAGCACTGAAATAGGTGGCCCAGGAGGGCTGTGGCTGCCATCCTCAAAGGGATTAGATGGACAGAGAGATGGGGTGATACAGGCCTTGAGGTTAGGGAATGGGCCTGATGACCTTCTGATCACGTTTGACATGAAAGCTGGGATTTATTAATTTTTTAATGACCTGACTCAAGGCTGTGGCTTTGGGAGAAAAAGCCAAGTATGATGAAACCCACAGTCACCTGATGGGCTTGGAAACAGTGGAAAGATCCCATCTGGTGAGCTAGGAACTGCCTACATGGACACAAGTAGAAGTGCTCCCTCAGAGGTGTGCCTTATTGCCCTCAGGCTGGCCAGGAGAGAGGAAAAGGAATAAGGTAGCAAAGCAACATATGATTTACCCTTCCTCCACGCCCTGCAGCCTCTGGCCATTTTCAGTGGCTATTGAAACACTAAGTGATCTGCACCCTTACTGTTTGAACAGCAAATATCAGTGCAGCGTAAAGCGAAGTGCACACATACCAGAAAATGAGCCGCCTCTGGTATTACAAAATACATAGCATGCAGCAATAACACTTGCAGGTTGCTGTTCTGTCATTTTCCGATTGCTTTACAAAGGTTGGCTCCTTATCCTCAGTCTCATTTTGGGCGGAAAGAAGTGAGGAAAAGAAGAATGGAGGTAAAAAGCAAGGAAGCAGTTTGGTAATTTAGATGCATATTTTGCTTGTAGGACACTGAGTCAACTGTTTACCTGTTAGTAGGAAAGCGGCTAAAATAAAATACTGTCTTGGTTAGGTTAATAACATGTGAGGAGCTGTGGGGCGGGAAGGGAGGTAGGGCAGCTTGTTTTGTAGCTTGTGCTGAAGAACAAATAAAAACCCCCAATGTACATATTCGGTTATTGTATGTCTGTGCTTATCATAAAAGGCATCTCGGTGTTATTTCTTTGCAGGGATGCTTGAACTCCGCGGAGGCAGACTTCCTCGATGAAGAAAGAGCATGCCAGAGGTGCTGGGGTTGCCGTTGGTGAGACAAGCTTGCGTGGCTGCTGAGGCAGCTTAGGCGGGCGGCGAGCTCGCTCCTTCCTGTGCTTGCCTGTTTGATTGACGTTGGCTTCCAAATCACTGCGACTGTGCCTGAAGAAAAACGAAGGAGCACAATTTTGCTGGGAGAATTTTCCTGGCAGGGGAAGGCATGCAGTGCAGAAAAACGTGCCAGCAAAGAGCCTGGAAGTGCAAGTCCAGGTGCTAACGCAACTTCCACCCAAGCCATGCTGTTGTGAAGTCCTTTTTCTCCATCCCCGTCTCGCTGAGCGCACCAGGGCGGGCTGCCTGGGGGCTGCCCATGGCATTGCAGCACTCTGGGCTGGATTAGTTCCTGGTGTGTCGTTGCTTCAGCTGTCTGAAGAACTGAAGAAGAGTGCAGGGAAGATGTTGGACTTGAGCTTCCTGACTGAGGAGGAGTATGAGAAGCTGATGAAGGTTCTGCAGAGAGATGCAGAGCTGAAGAAGAAGGATGGGGATCGCATCAGGTGAGAGAGCATGCAATAACAGCAGGATATGAGCTTCCCTGGGGGGAATTTTTACTGCTTTAGTGAGGAGTGTGTGTGTGTGTGTGCAACAAGGAGAGGTGCAGGCTGCAGCAGTGCTGTCCCTTCTTGCTTGGATCCTGACATATCTTTTCATTGCACCTTCTGCTTTCTTGGCCATCCTGCTGTCGCTGCTGTCCTCTCTCTCCAGGATTGCAGGGCTGGACTCTCCTTTCAGTTAATCAGCAGCCCTCAGAGTCACCAAGAGGAATCATCCCTTTCCTGCTCTGGGGAGGAAGATGCTGATTTCTTGGTGTCAGCGGTCCGAGCAGGGGAGTAGCTGCTACCTTGTTTTCCTCAATTGCCATCACAGAAATCCCACAGAGTATTTTAAAATGAGACTTTATATCCCCGTCTCTGCTTTGTGTCTCTCCGGTGCTCTTTAAGGTGGGTGTGTACGCAACATCCGTTGTGCAGGCAGAGAGGGGCAGGGAGAGGCTACGTGATCTGCCAAAGGTTTGCGGGAAGCCCATGCAGAGCCAGGAATCATTCTCAGTTCAGCTCACTTGCCACTGGCCATCCTGGAGCTCAGGTCTGGTTGATGGGGATTGCTTGTTGCTGCTGTCACTCTTTAAATGCCAGCCATTAGACCATCTGGGTTGACAGTATGCACCAGGCTCAGGAAGCTGGCACCAAACTCTCCACGGCAAGAAATGAGTAGTTCAGTGAGTGTGTGTGGCCCTGTGCCAGTTTACCCCTGTTAAGGATATGAGTCTTCGACCTGCTGTTGAGCCAAAAAAGAGTAAGCCCCATGTAGGAGGGGTGCTCAAGGCTCGAAGGGGGAGTGGGTGGCTTGGCAGCAGGCTCTGGGCAGCCTTCGTGCCCTGGCCTCTGCTCGGGGGTGAGAGCTGCGGAGACAGAACTGGTGGTGGCATGCAAGCGGCTGGGGCTTGAGGTGTATGTGTCTGCCTGCTCTTACATCTCATCTGAATTGAAATGAAGTTTCAAAAAGGTTTTCTCTTTTTTTTTTTTTCTTTTTCTGGAATGCAGTAAAATATCTGCTCTGCAGTAGAGGTTTGGGGAAAAGAGTGTTTGGGTTATTTCTGTTTTATTTCACTTCTCTTTGGAAGCTGTTGCGCAGAAGGCTTTTATTTGTGAGTGAAGTGAGTTAGATCCTGACTGTGGTGGTGCCAAGTGCCCCTTGCTGTCAGTAGGACTGTGTGCAGTAAGATCTTTGGTGCGAGCATGGACATGTTTGGCTCCAACACAACCTGCCTGCTGGGTGAAATGAAGTCAGCGGCATTACACTGATCTGGTGTCAGCAAGATTAAAATACGTCCTACATCTCCTCTGGCCCAGTACCTTGAGACCCCCATGGGGACAGATGCAGCCCTGATCTGGATGGGAGCTGTGCAGCTCCCTGGCTGTCAGTCCTGCTGGGTCCCCCAGCGCTGCCTGTGGAGACTTGAGCCTGGTTATCGCATACCTGCTCCCTTCTGGCCTTTCGGCAGCCAAATGTGACCCTTCAAGGCTCCACAGTTATCTGGGGTTTTGCCCCATCTTGCTGCTGAGAATTGGGCGGAGGTGGGAGTTTCCTCTGGCCTCTCGGGTCTCGCAGGGACCCTGAGTTGTGGTGAGCTGTGGGAGGCAGTGCCAGCTGAAAGGCAGCTAATTCAGCAAGCCGTGGTGTAAAAAGCAAAATAAACGGAGAAGGGTTAAAAGTACAGGCTAGCAAACACAGCACTGATGGGTTCAGGTGCCAAAAACCAGCCCTGGGTGTGCCCAAGCGAGTTACAGTAGGAGAAGCTGGGGTCAGGAAGGAGAGCTAACTGTTTGAGTGCCAAAATTGGCATGGCAAGAGGAGCAGGGAGAGGAGCAGTGTCTGGGGAGAATGCTGCAAGGACAGGTTGCTCCCCTAAATAACATGATTTATTTCCATGGTTTGCATCAGATTTGATCCAAAAGGCTTTGCCGCTTATAAAGAGATTAATAGACAAATAAAACGGAGAAGTGCAAGATCTGCAAACAGCCCCACCCCTTCCCAAACCCTCAGGGCTGCAAAGCAAATGGACAAATCTCCTTGCCAGGTGACTCTGATTTGGATTTATAAAATTTGGAAGAAGTGAAAGCCTGTGTTTACAAGATGCTGTTCCCATTTCAGATCAAGAATAAATCAGCTTGTGTTTTAATGCTGGTTTGGCCCTTGTGATTGCAGAGAATAGTCTCTGGATCCTTTGTAGTGTCAGACAGGTGAACTGTACGGACAATTGTTACAAAGGTAGCTCAGGAGAAGTCAAAACCATGGAGATCTTTTTGGTGTGTAATGTTCTCATTGACTTTCAGGCGGATACAAGGCTCCATCAAGGATGAAAAGAAGAAGAAGTTTGTGACAGGAGAATGGTTTTCAGAAGTGAAGGCAAAACGGTTTCAGGAAGACTTAGAGGGGCCAGATCTACTTCGGGCATCCATTAGAAGGAAAAAGGGCAAACTAGAAAGTAAGTATGTTAGTGTACATCTTATGAAAACAAATTGATGGACCAGAAAAAGTGGTCAAGTATGAAGGTCTCCCTGTACTGGGAGCCTGTGGGGGACAAGCCTTTCTATTGGGGTAAGGGGATTCTCAGCTAGGCCTTTAGTACTAGAAAAAAATACCTGTTTATCAAAATCAAAGAAAAAATTACAGTGTGGCAGAGGACCAAGGCAACAGCTGTTTACAAGCTACGTGCAATAAATCCCTTTTCCCCACTTCAGCTTCTTTCTTTCAAAAGGTCTGTTTGTCAGGAGTGACAGGTACCGTTTCTTGTCTAGAAGCAAAAAGGGAAGGGGATGATGTAGGGCAACTGCTGGCATCAAACTGATATGTGTGGGTCAGACACCCCCCAGAATTGCTAGAGTGGTCTGACAAGAACAGCCATCCAGCTGCTCTCACAGGCCTCCGGCATGGTGGGCAAAGTGAGGGCGTGCCTCTCTTCTCCTAGCAAATATTTGCCCACTTGAGAGGGTCAATGCCTAGCTTTTTACATGGGAATAATTCCAAGGCACAATGTGGTTTTCAAAGTAAAAAGGGCTTTGGGGCCAAGTCTGAATGGTACCCAGGCTGCCATGCCATAGCAACGGTATGTCTGGGACCACGTGCTAATTTGAAGCAGATGTATTGGGTGTTGTTTGACATGCAGACAAACTCTCATGGTGGTATGTATATCGGCTCAGGGCAGAGAGGAGAAGAGATCAGCCCCGTGTGAAACAAGCAGGACTGTGCTTGGAGTCCACACGTAGCCAGCCTGGAGCTGGCGCTTGGTGCTGAACATTTGTGCAAAGCAGAACTGGGGATGATACACATCCAGTCCTCAACATGAAGACGGGCCAACAAACTCCTCAGCAGGACTGTGGGACTGCAGCCCAGTCTCACACAACCTCGTTATTTGTCAGGGTGGGTAATCACAGATACTCGGACATGGCTGGTGAGCTACTGGCTGCTGCTGCCTCTCTGGGGAAGCCATGGCCTGATAGACTGCTCCAAGAAAAGTCTACCTCGCTCCCTAATATAAGGACCCTGTAACTAGGCTCTGTTCTTTTGCAATAAAAGCTACTCATAGATCTTCCATCTGTCCAAAACTGAAATGTCATCTCCACCAGTTCAGTTCAGTCCAGTCCTCTTTCCTGGGCCCAGGTCCCCACTCCTGCTGTCGGGTAGCAGCAGTATAAATCATTCTTTTCTTTGGTAGGCCTCATTGGCCCAGGATACCTCTGTAACATTGGTTGCCTGGGTTTAGTGTACTGCTCTGAGCTCCATATTCTTAGACACATTCTCAAAGCTTAAACGCTGGCTGGGGACTTCACTAACCAAGAGCCTCATTTTCCTTTTGCTTTTTACTTATCCCTGACAGCTCTGATAACTTAGCATAGATTCATTGTAGCCTCTGATGCAGAACTGGCCCATCATATTTCATATGAAGTTGCTTTTATCCTTGGTATTAAGGATTCATCATGTCATTAAATTTACTATTTTATCATCCCTCCAGAATGCTAAAACATATAAAACCTTTTCCAGCTCGACAGAGTTGCTTGGCGATTTCTGCAGAGCATGCTCTCTGCTTTTGAGGATGTGCGTTTGTGCTTGCACCCTCTTTCCATGAAGAGACAGACGCTCCAGCAGCCCCTCTGCTGTGGCCCAGGTCAGACAAATGCTCTGTCATCTGCAGCCCAGCTGGTAGCCAGCAATGAATTGTATTCGTCTGCCTGTTGCCTTGCCAGAGGCATCAGCACCCTTAGCTTGCAGCCCATTTCAGGAAAGCAAAAGTTGAAGTACTGTAGGTTTCAGATTTAACTTTTACTGCTGATGTGCACATATGAGATGTGGTCTCAGGTTATCATCTAAAATAATCTCCTCATTAATATAGCAGTAATAGGCAAGTTATGTCTCTGCATGTGCATTACTTGACTAACACTGTTGTAAGAAGGAAGAAGCTCCACTCCTGCAGTGGGTAATGTATAGGTTGCCTCCCTTCACACGGGAGGGCAAGCGCTTCTCTCACTGACTTGTCAGCAAGAGTATTGCATGGGAGAGAGCAGTGCTTGGCCCATCGGGGAACAAGGATGAGGCCCTTTACAAACGGCTTGGCCCTGCAGCTCACCTTCAGTCTGCAGTAGATGAGATAAGGGCCTTTGCTTGCCTTCTTGACACGTTTTTTTTCTTCTCCTGGAAAGATCCGAGTCATTCACCTTCCGTAGGCTTTCAAAGTGATGAAGTGTTCATTTAGACAAATCAATGTAACATGTTCATGACTCCAGGGTTGTTAATCCTAATTTAAGTCTTTGATGACTGTGTTAGGGAGTGAAATGAGAAAATTCCTGCATGGAAAAGCCCGCTGAGATAATTGCTGGCATTCCTCCCTTTACATGGTAAACAGGCTGAGGAGGGGTGGGTATTCATGCCTGCACAAAAAAATGCCCAGTGACCTTTTCTGGAGGAGGGTTTTAACCTTCAGAAGGGAGGGCTGTGTGGATCCCTAAGGGTCTTCACAGTTGGTATTGACTATAATAGAAAACACTAGTAATCACCAGTAATATCAATCCATAAAATAGATAGATACCCTATATTTAAACTACTGCCTGCACAGCAGCACAGATGGATGAATTTGGTGGTAACTTCTCCTTGAACTTATGTGCAATGGAAGACAGCTAAAAATCGTCTAGGAGAGAGACCATTTTATCCACCCACCGAGGCACGTCAGCCCTGATGGCACGGTTAGCTGTGCTTTCCCCAAGTGTTGCGTGTCTTTGTTTAAGAGTAATAGGAAATGAGTGAAGCAGCTAAAGTGTTAGAGCAGGAGTGGCTGGATACATATGTATATAAATATATGTACGGACAAGTTAAACTGGTCAGGCCACTACTAATTTCTGTTGGAATTTGCTTCTTATTCTGTCTCATCCTAAAGTTAGCAAGGGCATTTTGCTTGTCTTGATAGATTATAATGTGCCAATGACCTATTTGTTTGTGGCTATAGAAGCCACGTATAGCTGTGTTAGTGGCTGAGGCGTTGTGAAGGGCAGTGATTCAGATGGGGGGAAGCGAACACCTTCGGCTTCCTCTGACAGCGGGAGCAGGGAGATCTGTCTGAGGGGGAAGTGTCAGTGAAAAGCAAATATGACGCAATGCCTTTGGAAGTGGAAGTGAGGTGAGAAATGAATGCAGTCGGTGGTTGTCAAGGTCTTTTCAGCCATGACAGGCAGAGGGAAAATGTGGGAGCTCTGTATTTGTTCTTGTACTTCCAGAGCAGCTGCCTGCTGGCATCTCCCTCTCTTGGGTCTGGGTCAGAAGAGGAGGATGTGGCTCACTGTATAAATAAACACCCCCCAGCACGCTAGCCAGCCTTCCCACGTCTGCATGTGATGTGGCTAGCACGTGCCACCAGCCATGCCACAGCTTGTCTCTCCCAAAACGATGTTCAATGTTTACATGGACAAAACACAGTCCCTCTCCCAGAAACGTGCTCTCTAAAACCTGCTCATTCTTACACAACCAGACTCCTGTCTTCCAGCAGGAGCAACTCCCCAATGTCCCACTGCCGCAGAAACTATGGGGCCACCCAGCTGCCACCTCATGTGTGTGCCAGAGACGTGGTCCTAACACAGACAGCCCTGAGCAATGCCTGCTGTGGTCCCCTGCACTGCACGGCCAAGCGCTGGGTGGGGAGGAAGAGTTGGGACTGCAGCATTTTCCTTTGTGGGGATGCACAGGCAAGGGGGAATGAAGCTCCATCTTGGGATATCCCTGTTATCTGCAGGCTGGCATTGATATCACAGCCTGTCCATAGGACTGATCTGCTTATGGGTTTAGTGCGGTTTTCTAACCAGGGAACAAGCGAGACTATATTATTTAATGTCATATCTGAATCCTTTGAGCCTCTGATTCTATTGTATTGTGTAATGAAATATATCCTAAAGAGATTTGGCAGTTTTTGTAACAGATAGATTTACTCTTTAACATAGACCTAGCTGCACGTGAATAAATATGTGCAGATCTTGTTTACCAGACTAGTTTTTCATTGCTGTTTGAGAGTTTAATCCTTTTGGTTTTGCAGTAGCAAGAAAGCCTGTTTGCCAGCAAAATGTCTAATGTGACTTCATACCCTGGCAGGCAGCTCTAAAGGTTACCGTCTTCTATTGTTTTTTCTTTTGGGTCTTTGGGAGCTTAGGAGACATAGCTGAGCCTTGTGCCAGTAAAAATAACAGGGATCTCCTCATTAACTGTATTGGCCTCCTCCTTTGTTTGCCAAGATCAGATGACTTTGAGTCAAAACAGGAAATGGCTGAATTTAAATCCTGGTATGAATTAACTTTATTGACAGCCGCAGCAGTGTCCTGCGAAGGTTTCCAGTGATGGGACAGCTACTGGCGTGAGTCAGGCATTAGGCAGCTCGCTTTCGCCTCCTGGACCCATGGGGTCTGGAGGTGCCTTTGCCACACAGGGAGCACGAGCAGTGCTGCCCAGGTCCATCTCCTGTTAAATCCCCAGGGTTTGTGCTGGTGGGACTCATTGAGCAAGCCTTCTCTTTCCCCAAAGAGAACAGACTGACCATTATAGGGTTAAATAAATGTCATTTCTCAATTGTCTCTGTTACATTATAGATGAGGACACCGAGCAAATCCGGATGGGTCTGGAAAGCAAAGCTGCCCCGAGTCCTGCCTTCCCCGAGCACGCTGCTGGCGCAGGCGAGGAGAGGTAACCGCCGCTGCTCCTGCAATGCTCTGGCTGCTGTTCTT
The DNA here is from genome assembly GCA_013396915.1 of Stercorarius parasiticus. NCBI lineage: Eukaryota > Metazoa > Chordata > Aves > Charadriiformes > Stercorariidae > Stercorarius > Stercorarius parasiticus. The sequence goes on from VWZL01003937.1 coordinate 323,810, forward strand.
ACTTCTAATGAAAATTGAATGCTACTCATTAAATCCAGATCTTTGACTGTATAAGTAATAGGTTATATAGGATATTTTTAAAATCCTTTTTCCAGGAATTGTCAGAATATCAATCCTCCCCTAATAACTAAGTGCTAATGTGCTTATCCCAGGAAGGTCTTTGCCTGCATGATTTGATAAGGGGTCAGTAAAATGGAAGCTGTCTCTAATGTCAGGATATTCTGGTTGGTTTTTCAAAGTAATTATGGCTTTATTTGTTTAATTTTTGCCATGGAGCAACACTAACAAAATGAACTATTTGAGGAAACTGCTCATTTCCTGCTGGTGCCAACCTCTGTGTCCAGCACTCAGCACCCTCCATCAAGGCTTGGTAGGATTTCACGTTGTGCTGACTGAGCAGAAACACACACCAAAAGCACTCCAATGAACAAATCGGTGACGTCACTCAATATTCGTGGGCTATGGAGAAGCCATTAAAATATTCACATATTCATTTATTGTTGCTCCCATCTCATTTGCATTTTTTTGTCAGCAAAATGAGGAATCATTTTTCACAGGTGGCAATTGCTCCAGTTAAATATTAAATATGGGCCTTGACAACACTTCCAAACCTCTTGTAGCTGATCACTGGGTGTTGCTTAATGAAGGATTTGGGGTATTTTGGGGAGTTGATTAAATCCTGAAGTTTGCTTTGTTTTTCTCATTCAACCCTAAGCACAAAGCATTCCCATATGAAATCTCACCATCTTGACTGCTGTTGTCCATCTGGAGAGCAGCCACCACTAGGCACTCCCAAAGACGGTAGAAATGGTCACGTAAACTGCCTGGGATATTTTTCTTCCATTTATTTACCAGGCAGTTAGTAATTAACTTATATTCCAAGCATGAAGATTTATATCCTGTACTATAGTTTTGCTCTAACTATTGTTGTCATAATCATTCCTGTAGTTTCTAAGTCCTCCGTCAATCTGGTTATGCCTTTGGCCTGAACAGGGAGGTGTGGCCTGTTCCTCCCTGGGCCATAGCATGGAAAGGCATCTTCCCTCTGCATGGCTCTTGGGCTTCTCTGGCACTGCTGCTTCCTGTATTTTTCCCTACGGTTTTCTCCCAGAAGGGGAAAGTCTGAATAAACCTAGAAGTTTTTCTTGAGCAAGCTCTGTGCTGACTGCAGTGGGAGATTCGTCCTTACTCCAAGTTCAGGCCATTTAACATGTTCCCCAGTCCTTCCAAGCCGTAACAGAGGAAGTAAACAAAGGCACCAGCTCTGGACAGCCTTATATTGGGCTGGGTCAGTAGATGGAAACAGCAAAGTAGCTGAGCAGAACTGAGATGGTTTTGAAGGCTGACTCATCACCCTACCAGGCACATCACTACCACTGATCTCCTTGCTCAAGCATTTTTCCTCTCCCACAGATCCAGCACACCTGCTCTTGATACAGCAGAGGAGCGTAAAATCTTGCCAAAGCCAAAGCCGAGACTTTCTGTCCCGCTGCCTGCATCACACAAGGTAATATAGGCACAGCCTCTGCGCTTTGTTTCCTTATTCCTTGGACCTTCACACTGTCTGTACGCACTGGCAGGGGCTCCACAGACTGCCTGCCCTGCTGTCTGTGCTCAAAAAAAATACATTTTTCCAGTCTTGCCAGTTTATATACACTGATAGCATTTGTTTTCCATTCAGAGATCCAGTATACATGATGTCTCTTCCTCAGAGAGTGACACTGGAACAAGTCCGTTTGTGGCTACAACAAACAGCTTGCATTTGTCTAGAAAAGGTGAGGTTTTTGTTCAGTGAGCCATTGGTGTTTTTGTTATTCAACATCAAATACCAAGAGACAAGATGCTTTTTCGTGTGTGTACAAATGAATAACAAAGAATATTTCTTACCATGGCATGTAAGAATGGGCTGCCAACATTTGTATGAATTATGCCCAAGGCAGCAGGGACCGAGGAAAAAAAATAATCCAATGACTAAAACTTCTGCTGGCTCTTAGTATGTTTTAAACTGAGTGCTTGGCTCACAACTCCTTAATCCACAGATCTGAATCACCTTCTCTTTCCTGCCTTGAATGTATAGTGTATTTTTGGTACATAGCATAGCTAGTAGGAAAGCTGTCAAACTGAAAGCAAAGCTGCAAACAAATCCCCAATTCACAGCAGCAATTTAGAGCTCAGTGGATTTTTCCATGTCCTGTTGTGGCGAGAAGGGCTGGGGTTTTCAGGGCTTTCTTTCAGATGGAAGGGGGCTTACTAGAGTCTCAAAATGGGGAAGAATTGGGAACATATTAATGGTTTCTGGAAACTCCCCCTGGCTTCTCTTTGAGAAGCTGCAGCCCAGACCTAGGGAAATACAGTGTGATGTGGTGGAACAGGTTGTGAGCATTTGTTGTTGTTGTAGGTCATGGAGTATCTCCATTGCCCACCAAGCTTTCAGAGGATGCAGTGTCTCAGCCCAGCAGTGCGGCTGGAGGAGAAGCTGTTGGTGGGACCACTAGCACCACAGTGGGGCCGAAAACTACACCTGAAGAAACTTATGCTCCCAGCAAGATACCGGTTAAGAGGAAACCAAGCAGAACTTTCCCCAGATCCGAGCAGTTTGGGAATCACGTGGGGCTGGCAGAGAATGGCCTCGCAAAGAGGGAGCTGCTGGCAAGCCCCAGGTCACTGACTGCAGAGGGGGAGAGTGGCCAGGTTGTGAAGCAAGGTGTGAACTATACGATCTCATCAATGAGTAACAAAGAGGAGGATATCGGCCTCGATCGTGAACACTTCAAGAACCTGAAGAACTTCTGGGAGAAGGGGGCAGACTCTGTGATGGCAGGAAACATGCCAGAGGACCCGAGCTGGGTGGAAGCAGATGGTAGGCAGTTCAAGCTGTGCCGCTCACTCTCCGTGCAGTCTGGGCAAGGCCAGAACAGCGAAGAAAAACCTGGTGCTTTCACCAAAACAAGAACCCCCTACAAAAGGACAATAACCTTGTCTTCCAGTGAGGAAGAACCAAGCTATGTAGCCCCTGCAAGGAAGGGCTCGCTTTCCGTCATTCCTAGGTCCACGTACACCAAGAGCAAAGGCGGCCTGGTTACAAGAAATGACTCACTGACTGACAGCAATGGGAAGCCACCAGTGCCAGAGGAAGAGAAGGTGGCACAGCACTGCTCCAAAAAATCCAGATTGCCTGTGCGAGCGCCTGCTGTCAAAATCGAGTTGCCTACAAAAGAAGTGTCTGGCAGCATGTTTGAGCCAGAGACGCCCACAGATGAGTTGATCGTGGCAGAAGAGCGCAAGCACGCAGAAAAATCCCTGGCAAGCAGGGTGCAGATACTGATCGAGCCTGTGCTTACAGATGGTGAAAGCGATGATGAGAAAGAGGAAAGATCTGATTTGGGCACTCATGACAACATGGAAATAAATGGAGAGCTACCTGAGGAAAAAACCTGTGAGTCTTCAGACAAGCCAACAGCCGGTGAACCAGCCGGAGAGAGAGAAGCCGTTCAGGGAACAGACTCGGCTGTTTACTCAGGTACTAAGGGCTGTAACTGTGAAATCCCAACAGGGAGTCATCCCTAAGCCTGTTTTCTTCCCTAGCCCTTCTACATTTTGCACATTTTCTTCATTTGTCCATTTATCCTATATTGCAATTGTGCAGAGTTAGCTTGTGTGGAATATGTTCTGCAAACAGCTCTGGAAGCAAATCTCGTGTAGCGCGGTGCGAGTGTAAAAGGGGGCAGTGCCGTGTTACCTTGCCTTCCACCTGCTACCCAGCCCTCAGCCTTACCGGCAAGCACCTCAGCTCGGGACAGCCCTCTGTTTCTTTAGTGCTACCTTCAACAGGTCACAGGAACTTACTTCATTTCACTCACTGGGAAAACTGTACTTTCTTCAAATGTGGGGCTGGAGGAATTCTTTGTGCTGGTAGAGATAAGTCTGGCACAAATAGAAGAAATAAAACATGAAGCAAAATGTTTAATAAATACTTGAACTGCTAAGCTACCTTGATACAGCAGTGTTTAAATGACATTTTGGGTCTTTTGGGAATCCACAAGCAAATTTGGATATTGAACTGCAACCAAAGTGAACTGAACATGGAGTCTGATCTTTCTGGGTTCTGATACCATGTTCCCAACCGTGATGGTGTCAATAGTATCACCACTTCATCGGTCTCTCTCTGGGTTTGACAGGCTCTTGTAGTGAATGTTAATATGAGCAGAAGTTATTGCTAATTGCAATTCATTTTACATGTGGGCTCTGATTGCCCACAGCTCTGCTGTCTACCAAGCAAAGACCTAGGAAGAGAGAGCTCGCTATCCTCTTTTTCCAGATTTCTTGTCCTCATGTACCTGGATAAGACCTATTTGAGAGGATTTTCCATAGACTCATCTAATTTTCGTTTTTGACTCTGTCATTTCTTGGCTTATTTCCTACCTCTTACAACATTTCCATGAAAACCCTGAGTTGCACTTCAGGTAAACATAAACGTTTCATTTCTGTACCAGAGCATTCTTATATTTCTCAGGTTTTTTGCCTTATTTTTACATTAATTTCAGGATGATATTTCAAGATGGCTGTGTTGCACTGGAAGCTCTTTGCAAGTGCTGGTCTGTTTTAGGGACTGGGTTAACCCAGTGTTTACATTTCCCATCATAGTGTGAAGAGTTTTTCTCAGGGAGAGACATTAAAGCGCCCTGATGATTTGGAAACAGCCCTGTGTAATGTAACTGCAGTGTGTTCTAAGCAGAGTGAACAAGCCAGGGGAGGCACAAACACACATGTGCTTGTTGACACACTGCCCGTTCGTGTTTATTTATTTACCATGTTGATTTGGCTTTTCATGTATTCCAGAGGAAGATGGGGATCATTCTCCTGCTGCTCAGGCATTGGCCCGAGCAAATAGCATTAATCTTGCAAAGAGCATGGTGAACATTTACACAACCACAGAGAGTGAGTAACATCTTTCTTTCTCCTTTTTGGTTTACATTCCCTGAAGGTAATATATTATACCCGAGTTCTGCATCCCTGGTGCTTCTGTGCATGTAGCAGGCAAGGAAAATGACATACTGTTTCATCATAAAATTAGAGATCTTATAGTGCCTAAAATTAAATTCAGAACCAGGAAATTGCAGCTAGATTGATGATACGTTACTCAGTGTCTTCAGCAAAAAACACAAGGGCTTCAAAGGGTAGGCAAGAAGCTTGTGCCCATCTCTCCTCTTCCGCCACTGAGTCCTGCGGGAGCTGCATGGCAGCCCGTGCAGTGGATTAATCAGCGGTGCCAGACCTTGTGTCCACCGTGTGAGTTGTGACGCAGATTCCTGTCCCATGCTCCCAGCCTGGGTCTCTCACCTCACCCAGAGCAGACCCCCTTTGCTGGACTGACCTCCTCAGCTACCAGCTGGGACATGCTTTATGGTGGCACTTTCTCCCTGGGAAACCAAGCTAAAGAGGAGGCAACCAATGAAGCAGCAGCAAAGTTGAAGAAGCCTATGGCACGGAAACCTGTTTATGCCACCAAGAGGCCCAAGAAAGCCAATAAAAGTCCCCAAAGGTGAAAACTGTCAGACCCAAGAAGACAGCTAAGAGCTTGCGTAAAGCGAAGTGGTAAGGCCAAGGCTGCCAGCAGTGAGGTGAGAAGGCCGGGAAGGCAATGCCCAAGGAAGGGTAAACCTGCTTAGAGGAGACGATCAAGCCCATTTAAGTAAACCCAACCCCTGGTTATGGGAGGGAGGAGAGTCCCCTTCGGGGCTGTGTCGAGGGCAGGCTGTGGGTGGGATGTGCTGTGTCACCCTGTGACTGCCCACCCCCTCCGGTACCCTCATGCATGCCCCACCGTACGGTGCAGCAACGTATGTCATACACCACGGTGGCTCGAAGCATCAGATCCCACATGCATTGCTGTTCAGTGACGTGGTCTTCACACCAACAACCAAGATTTTAGCCTCCCACTATTAAAGCTTATTTAGAGCCACAAACCTCATCCTCAAAAACCTTCCTCTACGGAGTTACACACACTTGTTTGCAGTATAACAAGTAGTCTGTGGAAAGGGCTGGATTTAATGCTTTGTTCATGTTTGGAAATAAAATCAGTAAATATCAAATGAATGATAAATCATATAAAAGGAAAATACCGAAGAAGCTCTTGGGCATTTTGAGCACTGAAGATTGCATCATCATGGCTAACATGCTAAACAAGTGTGTATATGAGCATGCATGTTTACACACATATATATATTCTAAAACCAAGTTATTCTGGGATAGAAATAGTGATCTTTAAGGGATTTATTGAGAAAAGATAAAGATAGAACAAATAGGTTTTATTTAGACATTTAAACAGTCCAGTAACCATCTTTCTAAGTTGATATGAAGCTTTTTGACTTTTTAGATACCAGGCTATTGTTCACCTCTTTGTCTAACAGGGTATTTGAGAGATGTATGCAATAGTGAAATTGTAGGTATAAATATTGTACAGCTCTTTTGTACAGGGCAATGTGCTACGAGACGGAAATATGAGCATGTTTGGTTTCTTTGACAAGGAGGCAGATCTGTATGGGTTTAATCTAAATTAAATCTACACAGAGAAAGTGGTGCAAACAAGATACACATCCTTAGGCTAATAAGTGAATTAAATTAGCCACTAGAGGGAGTTTGCATACTCCCACACATTGAACGAAAACGCATTGGAAATAGCTTTAAGATGTTAGCTAGTAGTTTTTGTCTTGGGGAGGGGCAGCTTCAATGGCAGACGACAGAGGTGGGGCAAGTAGGTGGAACTCCAGGGCCTCCCACAAGCTTTTCCTCCTTCCTTGTGCCCTTAAACAAAAATGTGACTTTCTTCTATTTTCCTCACTCTGACAAGCTGTCTTGATACCTTTTTTTGTTTGTACCTGCAGCATACAATAAACCTCATTTGATACCTCATCAGTTTCTTGAACCTGAAAGAGTCAAAGAGCTGAGCAGATCCTCTCCTCTCCTGTTGTCTGAGGTAGGGTAGATGCCAGAAATGGCTGGAATAATGTTCACAGCATCCCTGGAATGGCAGTCGGTTTCATGAGAATGTTTCTCCTGAACACTGACAGTACTTGCTTTAGAGCATGCCTTGATTATGTCATAAATAAATGAGAAAAGCCTTAAGAAAAAAGCCCCCAGTAACCTAGACCAACCCTTCTATCCTGGAGGAGTCTTAGTGTTTCCCTGTCTCAAACCACACTATTCTGTGCCCTTCCCAAGAGCCCAGGCTCTGTTTGGAGGCAGTTAATGATGACGTTTGCTGCCAGTCGGAGGGAATGCCTCTGGGGAGACTCCCTGCGCTCTCCTCCGCTCTCCTAACCTGATCGCTGCTTAACGGGACTCTGCTGAGCTATTGGTTTTTCTCTGTAGTGTTGCAAAGTGCTTGTACGGCAGAGCTTAAAGATGCTTGTTATTTTCTGAGCAGACTGAATCAGACACGGCTTCAGAAATCAGCCTCCAGTTAAACAAGCACAAAAAGACGCCTAGCATTGGCAGCCACTCGTCCGACATGGCATCTGTCTCTTCGGTAGGTATTTAACGCGTACATCTCGCTAGATAGGGTTTCTCAGGCGTATGCAGTGACGCTGCATTTAGGCTGATACTGATGCTGTGGCCTCTGGAGTATCCTGTTGGTTTCTGCATGGTACATTATTAAAAGAATGCTGATGGTTAATTACTTACTTGTGTTAAAGGAGTGTCTCCAGGTACCATCTCAAATTAGAGATCTGCTGGGTCATTGTCAGACAAATTCACAGTAAGCAATAGCCCCTGCTCCGAAGTGGGGATGCTCTGAAGCCTGGCAGCATGCGCGAGAGAGGGGGGGGCCTTTTTCTAGGTGGGGAAGTGGGACACAGAGCTATTGAGTGACGTGTTTGTGGTCCAGCTCAGAGAGAGCTGGGTTGTCAGACAGGCACCCTCGGCAAGCTCATCCTTCACTTTATCAGCAAATTTGAGTTGGACAGCAGAAGCGTGATTTAGAGCTTCAACTTCTAAGGAAAGCTGAAAAGAACTGTATTTAGTTGAGCACTTTTAAAAGATTCCTTAGGGGGCTGCTTAAAAGTTCTTGAATTTGCCGTATTGCTGTTATAGGTATCTCCAAGGTGTATATGTGAGATTTAAATAATATATGTGAAGCAAAGCTGGCAGGAAGATGTCATGAATGTAGATAAATATTTTAAAAAACCCCTTGAACTTTAGGGCACATGAGTCCTTCTCCTAGTCCGGAGAGTCTGGAAGCCATAAACGAGCCTTTTGTGTCCAAGTCACATAGGTATTCTTGAAAATCTTGCTCAGGATTCTCTGCTGAGGTGAGTATCCTGATGGGATGGTAAATGCAGCTCCAGGGACTAAGAAGGAGATGCTTAGCGGGTTCTTGTAGGTTATAATGGAATGACATTCAGAAACAAAGGAAGTCGGGGAAGACAGAGAAGAATTGAGTTAATTACTAGGAAAGTTTTCTGACAAATGTTCATGACTATACCACCACAAAAGTGCCAAGAGGGTTAATTATTCGCTTTGTAAACGGCATTGGCTTTTATGTTATCCCGTCAGGAATCATGAGTGATTGGTGCAATAGCAAATTCTCTCATCTTTCTGGAGCGGTGTTTTCTTTCTGCTTCATCACTTTCTACCAGTGAAAGGCAAAGCCTTGAAATAGAAGCCCAAGGCCTATGGGCAAATGCAGTTTGTTCTGGGAAAGCAAGACACTCTTGGGTGCCTACCTCCTGATTTGTACCTGTAGAAACATCATTTTGCTGTGCCTTTGTGGCAAGTAGATGCACACAGGCTGTCTCTGGCGGGACAGTGGCTCTTCAAGACAGGGGTTTTATCTGTTTCCATTGTGAACAAGCACCAAGATAGTAATAGTTTTTCCTATATTTCTGATCTAATATGGTTCTTGGTAGCCTATTTTAAAAATTAGTTGACAATTGTGTGACTATATCTACCAGAAATAAGAAGTTTATTTACAGACAGTTCAAGTTCAGTTCTCTCAATATATAAGACTGGGTCAGGATAGCAGCTGTTTGTACTGTAAGCATAGGGAAAGGGAAGAGACTTGTGTCCCGTCCTCCTACTCCCAGTAATATTTGACTCCGCTTCCCACAGTTTTGGGATTTAGGGGTGAAAAATCTTCTGCATTTATTGAGCATTCAGGAGAATAGTGTTTCTAAGTCCCGGTCTAGGGTAGCACATCCTTTTGAGCACATACTTATTTAGGTTCCCTGACCCTTGCTTGTTTGAGCCCAGCTGTGGATATGTACCATTTCTATGTCAAGGACACAAGGACAGAAATTGCTGATTATTTCTCTGGGAATGCACTTCTCAGACTGTCATCTTTGTCCAGAAACCAAGTCAGGAGGGTGCCTCTGTCATTGGCACTGACCTTGCTCTTCCACCTGGCAGGTGAGTGGCAGTGTGCTCAGTGTCTACAGCGGCGATTTTGGGAGTGTGGATGCCCAAGGTACTGTGGAGTTTGCTCTAGACTATGACGAGAAGAACCGGGAGTTCCAGGTTCATGTGTCCCAGTGCAGGGACTTGGCTGTTGTGGATGAGAAGAAAGGCAGATCTGACCCGTGAGTGGCGCTTTGGTGCCTTGTGACTTCTTACATTGATGAATTTTGTGTTCTAGAGAATTTCTTTTTTCTTATGTTTTCTCTTTTTAAGTGTCACAGTTTCTTTCTTCCTTCAGACTTCTGGTACATGCTCACTGCTGGGACTTTCCTAGCTGATGGTTCTGGAGCCATTGGCATCAGTAAATACGTTGCCACAGACTTAAATTTGAACAGATTGCGAAAGCTTTGATCACTACAAAGACAGTTCCTGTTATCACTGGAATATGTTCTCTCTGCATCCATGTGAACCTTGATCTCCCCATAGTGAATACACTTTGGTAATTACTCTGGTGATGCAGACACCTATCTATATGAAAAGAAAGTCCATGAAGAAGTGCTGTTAGGGGCACAATGGTAGTTGTACAGAGGTTAGTGATCTGTAGTTTGAAAGGAGCTCGGATTTGTACCCTGAGAGAGAGACTTTAAGTCATTCCACCTTTTTCCTCCTCTCTGATTTCACCCTGATTTTGAATGCACAGAGATGCTATAGTTATGGGGATTTCAGAAAATAGATATATGGCCTTGCTGGCTTCCCATATTGCCTAGGCAGCTGCCTGTTCTGAATGTTGGTGGCATCCATCCATCTTCAGTGAGATTTATAACTTCACATGCAAACCAAGTTAATATCCTAGCAGGTTAGTTTTGCCTTTGAAGAGTGAACGCCAGGCCTTTTGTTCCCATGTCACCGTTCACAAGTGTTGCCTGCTTATTAGAGCTTGGTGATACAAAACAATATCCAGCTGGAGTTTGTTTTCTTTTCCAGGTATGTTAAAACTTACCTGCTCCCAGACAAAGCTAGGATGGGAAAGAGGAAAACTTCAGTGAAGAAGAGGACAGTGAATCCCATTTACAACGAGGTGTTACGGGTAAGAACAAAGACATGCTCTGAAAACCCGTGTTGTAGCAGGCACCCGTACCAGGTCAGGTCTGGAAAGATCCTGCCTTCATGGCCAGGCTTCTTCACCTGCCTCTCGCCAACATTGCACTGCTCTTCCCTTGGGTTTGTGAAGACGGAGATGTTAAAGGTTTCTCTGCCCCGATCTGTGTGGCACCCAAGATGTCAAAACACATAGTGATCTCTGAATGAAATAGGGACCTGCAGCCTGTGCTGTCTTCAGCCAGAGCAAGGGGTGTTCTTCATCCCTTCCCCGGTGTGCAGTCACGAGGCGTGGGACTTGTAAGAAAGGTGTTTGTTATGTCATCTTACCCATCAAAGCCTAAAGGATTATTTAACAGTGACCAGGCCTGTGCTAATAATTCTTGAAAGACTATTGGTTTTGCCCTGTGATGAATGGAGCACTAGGTTTCCCTGTGCTCAGCAGAAAAGCTTTGTCAGGGTAGTGGTATTGCTGCAGGGCAAAAAAGATGTTCAGAGCTGGACCAGTCTGTTAGTGCATGCGTGGAGTGGGTTTGACCATCTCAGTCAGAGCTTATTCAAGCTTTTGAGCAGTTTATTTCTGATTGTGAAAGAAACAGAAGAAAAATTTGAACAAACTGACTTCTCTTTCTTCCTCTAGTATAAAATAGAGAAAATGGTATTGCTGATCCAAAAATTAAATCTCTCTGTTTGGCACAATGACCCACTGGGACGTAACAGTTTCTTGGGAGAGATCGAAATAGACTTGGCCAGCTGGGACTGGAGCAACAGGAAACTCAACTGGTACCCACTGAAGCCCCGAGTAAGTGCACCTCAGCTGCAATCCTGCCTCCTAGCCCAACCCTGAAGCCTTTAGGTGTGGCAGAAGTCCTTCCTGACTCCTGTGAGGTCTTTGGGTGACATGGTGGAACAGAACAACCTGAAGTGTACCTAGGGAAGCGCAGTAAAACACCCACAAGCCCTGGACACGTTAGTGCAGTATTCAGTGCTCTGAACACAGGCCTTCTCGGGTCTTACTTGGTGACTGATCTGTAGGGACACTTTCATAAATGTGATCTGACACTAATCAACAGAAACTCTGACATGACTTTGCCTCTGTCTCTACTCACATAAAGACCATCCCTTAAAAATAGACAGCAGACTACTAGGTGATGCAGTTGAACATGCCTTGAGAGGTAAATATTCAGGTGCCACTGTAAAGCCTGTACAGCTTCCTGCATGCTTCTGGGTTCAGAGGTCTGATTTGAGATCCCTTTTTCAGAAAATAAAGGACATTTGTCTTTCAGAACTAAGATGCTTAGCTATGTCCAGCTGGACATGTCTGCAAGGTCCACGTCCCCTTGCTCTGAATCCTCAGGCTTTTGGTTCTGAGGGACTGAATTTGAGAACAAAGCCACAAAGAAAGGAGCGGCCCTGAGAACAGGCTGCCCTAGCTATGCAAAATCAGGGTTTGTCCATTTGTGCCCCTCCACTGAACTCAAGAGCTGTTTCCCTTGCTATGTTTACACAGCCCCTCACTTAGTCAATCATAACTCTTTCTATTTCAGAGCCTTTCTGCTGTTAATGGTGTGGACCATCGAGGAGTGATGAATTTGTCTATTAAGTATGTCCCTCCAGGAAGCCTAGGTAAAATGTGTTTCGTGCATTAAGAAGTATTCCCCGTATGCAGGCACACAACTTGCAATGCCTCATCTGTTTAAGGGCTGGTTAAAGAGTAATCTCATTAGAGCAAGATCTTAGAGATCAGCACAAAGGCACAACCAGCAGTGCTTGATAGCACTATCTGCAGCCTACATCTGATTTTCACATCTGGATTTATTGGGAGAGTGTTGGGGAGAGAGGAAGGGCTCAAGAACCTCAAACTCATCAGCTGTTATGAGCACTGTGGGGTGCTGTGATGTGGTGGCAGCAACACACAGCCTCCCTTACTGTGGGGCAGGCACAAGGTTGGGTTTGCCCAGTAGTTCCTTCTCCTTCCCTGTTTCAAATCAACACCAGCACATTATGGGGCTGATAGTAGTGCTGTGGCACCCAGACAGAGGGGTGCTGAGCTCCCGAGGGAGTGATTACGCAGAGGAGTCATGTTGCTGCTCCGTCGGGTCTCTGGGGAGGAAGCCTGTCATTTTGCTAGGTGTTGTTAAGGACTGGCGCGACAGCTTTTCTCTTCTCCTAAACGGCAGGTCCCAAGAATCCTCCCTCTGGTGAGGTTCACATTTGGGTCAAAGACGTCAAGGACCTGTTGCAGTTGCGTCCTTCTGGAGTTGACTCCTTTGTGAAATGGTAAGTGCATGAGCATGGTCTATGCTTTCGTCCTGGGTCTGTGCCTCCACAAAGCAGTATGTTTTCTTCTCTTTTCTCAGGCTCACCTAGCTGTGCCTCCATACACTAAAGCCTTCATGTTGCTTTGGGCTCTGTAGGAGAGAACTGCCCTTGTTATTCATTTGTGGCCAAATTAGGAAAATCCTTGCTGTGATAAAGCTCTTGGTCAATCACCGTCTATGACTCAGGGATTTGCCTCAATAACATCTGAGTGAGAGGAATACCTGGGCCCTGCACCTTGGTCCAGTGTATTCATGTGAAGTTGTGAATTTTACCTTGATACGGGCTTGCATGCAAAGTTTGGGAGTTTGTTAGGGACTTGCCAGAACTGACATACAGACAGATGGATCCTGCTTTCATCTTCTCCAGAACTTAATATGTGCATGTTTTCTGCAGCCTGCAACATCAGGTCTGTCTGTTAGATGGGAGAGGGTGCTGCAAATACTCCAAACAATTAAAAACCGTTTAAGAGGATTTTAAGATTTTTTGCAGCACTTTGAAGTGCTCACCATCTATTTTATATATTTAAAATCCTTACAAAAATTTTCCTGCAGAATGGTTTGCTGCTCAAGAAGCCTAACTGACCATTTTGAAATGTCCTCTTGGGCATCTAAGTGCTGAAAAAATAAGAAAATAAAAATATGTGAAAGTAATGTCCATTTTTTAATGTAAAATGTCAGTTTGCAAAAAAAGTTTGCCAAAAGCAGGAGATTTTAAGCATGTACCCTCCTTTCTGAAAATGTTTGCTTTTAAAAAGAAAAGTTTTGTCTGGGAATTATGAGCATTTCGCATTAAATCTACAGAGATTTCTTATACTGAGACCCAGTTCCTCCTTTCTTCAGAACTGAGGTTTGTTTGGAGGCTTTGTAGGAGCAATTCGAACCTCAGGTGATATTCTATACTACATGCTGTATTTTTTCTTCTCTCAAAGCTATGTGCTTCCAGACACCAGTAAGAAGAGTTACCAAAAGACCCGAGTCATAAAAAGAGACACAAACCCTGTTTTCAATCACACAATTGTATATGATGGCTTTCATACAGAGGATCTAAAGGATGCTTGTGTTGAACTGACTGTGTGGGATCATGAAAAACTTACCAACCATTTCCTTGGAGGAATCAGGCTGGGCCTTGGGACAGGTGGGTGATTTCCTTTACATTAAACGACTATTGTTACCATGTTGCTGAGCCACAAGGTACAATGGGAAGTTGCAGAGCATTTTCCTGTTGGGGAGAAACCAGGGATGGAGAGTCTAGGTAATTGTTGAGAGTCTTGGTACTTGTGCTGTGTCTGGGATGGAGGGGGCCCGGGTACCATGACAGCAACCATCTACACCCACATTTTCTGCCAACATCGGCTCTGAGGCCTGGCAAAACTCAAGAATGTCCTTGGGTCCGTCAGAGAGCTTTCCTGATGCTACAGGAAAACAGACTGTTACACATCAACATTTTGATGCTGCTCCTCCTAAGGAAGAGTGCTCAAAGATGAAGACAACTTGAACGCCATGTGGGACAGCACCACCTGATGACTCTGTCCACATCACCTCCTCCTTTGAAATGCTTTAGTAGCAGAAATAACTAATATTTGAAAAACAGGGTGAGCTACGCTAGTTGATCTGAGCCCGATATTATTTTCCTTGGCAGATTATGTTTAGGGTTCCTGCATTTTGTGGCTTTTACATTGACTTTATTCTGAACTCTGCTGTAAAATGGAGGTCATTATCAGAAGAACAGGAGGTGTTTAGGGTGCAGCTTGATGAGGGAAGTCAGCACCTTTCTTGTTAAGGTACTGCCTGCAACAGTTACATCCCATTGAGTATTTTTGCATGGAGTAGAAAGTCTTTGTGTAGCTCCCAATGCTGTATTTCTCTTGTTCTTTTCAGGTTTGAGCTATGGCATCTCTGTGGACTGGATGGACTCCACACAAGAGGAGGTGGCCTTTTGGCAGGAGATGATGTCAGCTGCCAATGAATGGATTGAGGGATTGCTGCCACTGCGCTCACTGGCAGGGAGGAAAAAAATGAAATAACCTACCATTCCTGCCATAGAAGGGCTGAGGGTGTTCATTAGAATTAGGAACCTTCCTGCACCGAGGTGGTCGAGACCGTCCACGGGGCTGGCAAGTGTCAGGTTAATAAGGCAACTGATGGACTGCACTTTGGAGATGTTGAATGTTAAGTACTAATTAATTCCCTGACAGAGGACATGGAAGATGCCAAACTGATGCTATACTTGATTTTGACCAAGAAGAAACTTAATTTGCCTTTTTATTTAATCATTTATATTCCCTATCTTTGCATTGCATTAAGCTCTGGGAACAGTGGCAGAAGGAAAAGGAGATATAGATATTTTTATTTTTTTACTGTTTCTTGTGCCATTTTTTTTTCTGTGCAGAGATGTAGTTGTACTAAAGCAGCAGCGTGGTATTATTGGTATTTCCCTGCAAGTGGTACACTTTGTACTTGATGTAGAATTGCTCCAAGTCACCAGCAGCACAGTCTGAGAATGGGAGCTTTGCGTTTGTCGCTGGTGATAACACGTCTCTAATGTGAGGAAAATTGAGATTCAAGGTGAATCTAAAGAAAGAGTGGACTATTTGAAGCAGAAAATGAAGCAACCTGAGGAGGATAACAATGAGGAATTCAATATATTAATTTCTTTCTGCTTTAATATGAAAGAGAGAAGTGATGGTCCTGCAGCTAGTGGGATTTTGCAGCCAGGGGCTGTTTTCCTCGCTTTCCCACAGGCTTCCTCCATGACCTCAGGCACGTTTCTGTATGAGAGGACAGTTTCAGTGCAATATAAACTAAAGCGCTTGCCCAAATGGAAAATATGGTTACATTGCTAACGGGCCTGATCGCAGCTTTGAAATGCCTTGTGTGCAAAACATTTCAATATGAAATAATGATGTAGGAAACAGTGTCATGTTAGCCTGACACAGCGGGTCAGGAAAGAAAGGCCAAAACCACACTGGAACGCAGAAGATGTTGGGAACCAGTGGGAGAGGTAAGAATGGAGTGAACAAATGCGAAGGGTAACTGGGGTGGTGTCCTGCCTCCGCATACCCTGCTGCCCGTCTGGTCTTCCTTTCTCCTGATGCCTGTCAGCGCGTTGTCCGTGGCTGGAATTTCTTTTTTGCCAGGAGCTTGCAAGAACTTTGCATCTGACACATGGACTGTGGCGGAGTGGTGGTGTGAATGCGTTTTGAAATGGAGCTTTGTAATTTCTATTTTGGATGTACATATTGTGATTAAATAGAATGTTTTTCTTCAGTCATCTACTGGTCTCCTTGTACCTATTTTTAGCAAGACACAAGTAATGAAAAAGCAAGCAAAAGAGGTGTTGAATTTTGTCATGTCAAAATGAACCACTTCTGCCCAAGGGCAGGTGAAGTGTCATGGAGAAATATTTTTTGTAGCTATCCTACCCTGGATTTTGGCTCTGTGAATATTTTGATATTCTTCTTTAATGTGTTGATTTTATTTAACTCAAGCTCAGCATAAATTTTCAAATTAGCAAAGATGGTTGTAAATAAATGAATGGAAAAATGTACACTTAAAATGACAAGACTTTTCATGAAATTAAGACATTTGGGAGATAATCAGCAGCTTTCATGGGAAAAAAATAAATAAAGAAGATGGCTTTGCAATTGGAAAAAGATAATACTTGAAAACATACCAGTCATAGTACTGAAAACACTGAGAGTCTGTAGAGAAACTGAATTAAATAATGACTATCTAACGAAGGACCATATATATAGAGAGAGCATGTCAGCCCAAAGATACTTTGTATGGGCTCCAGCCTGGCATGTTTTGTTCAACAAATTTTGGTCATTTATTGCCTTTGTGGTATAAAATAACAATATTGGGCCTAAGATGGGAGTTTTAAAATTGTTACCTTTACCTGTTTAGGTGCTGAACATGTGAATATTTATGCATACGTATAACTTACCTACTACAAGGAGCCCTGCTCATCAGAGTGATGGCTTCTTGCAGTGAAATTGCCTGCAGGACTGCAGCTCTCGCCTGGAGCGCTTCCTTACCCCGCAGGGTGCTCCCAGGGGGAATTTCTACAGTGGCTGTGACAGCGGTTGGTAACGCCCCGCGGGGGCTTCGGCTCGGGCAGGTCTGGGTCTCATCCTGGAGGGTTCAGCTGACTTCTCTCCATCACAAAAATGGAGTCATCCCACCTCCTCTTCCTCCTCCTCCTTCTCACGTGCAGTATTAGCACATGCGGTTGTGACGATGTTACCAAAACTGCTGTTTGTGTCAATGGAGCTGGAAATGTTTGTGTTGGTGTTTCAGCAAATTAACATCTTTTTCATTGGTGGTGCCAACAGGGGATAAAAAGGGTGTCACTGGGCCAGTTTCATCCCAGCGCAGTTGCTTTTATGAACTTGGCCCAGGACTTTGTGAACTGGGCCAGATTCCATTGAGGATATTTGTTACTCTTTTGGTGGCTTGTTTATTTAAATTAAGCCCTGATTAACTTAAGAAGCTTTCTTTGGCATTTAATAGTTTATCAGAGTAAAAGATTACACTGCCAAACCACACGCACATTTGTAACACAGCCATATCTGAGGTAGTAAAATTTGCTGTGCTGTATCTATTTCACTTACTGCACAGAAAGCACTTCATCAGGAAAAGATTTAAGGCACTTTTATTGTCGGTGTCATATGGAGGAGTGGAGGAGCTTGTGAGTATAAGGTTAATGGCCTGTTTGCCTGTTTGCGTTTGGCTTATGATGCTGACATTCGTTGTCTGTGAATGTGACATATAACAGAGACTCAGGCCCGCAGGCATGTGCTGCTGATAACATGAGTTGGGTAGTAACTGGTCAAAAAGAAGAAAAAACAGGTGGAAAAGTTTTCTGACTGTGTTTCCTAGTTCATTATAGAATGGGTTAAGCAACGTTCCATAAGAAAGTAAGAGTTCATGCGTATAGTAAATGTGTTTTAATTCTGTCATTTCCCTGAATAGGAGCATGCAGGCACCAGTGACGCAGCGGGAGCTGACTGCAGTCACCGGGCTCTTGCTGGAGACAGGAGTGACCCCAGGCACTGAGTGGGCCCGTGCAATGCTGGGCTACGGGACCGTCCTCTCAATGGGAAATACAAACCTCAGTATCTACAGCTGGGCACCTGCTTTCCATGAGTGTTCCGCGTTTGAGAGTGGATGTGCTTCCTTTGAGTTTGTGCCTTATTTATATAACTTTTTCTCGGGAACCTTCCAAGCGAAAAAAAAAAAAAGGAGAGAAAGCAAGAATCTAGAAAACATCTCTGCCCCATCAGGCAAATAACATGTGACCTATGTCCATTCAAACCTGTTCATATTACAGGTATCAGAAACTATTGAGAAGAGCTTGGAAGCTCACTAAAGAAGAGTGTCTCAGAGGAGATGGAAAAGAAGTGGTTGAATTAATTATCCATCACTAAATATTTGCTCAGCTTTATCCTTCACCAAGACAGGACAAAAAAAACCCTGAAGTACTATGGAGATTCAGGGAGAAAATTATGCTAGCTAAATAAACCCATGTACTAATGTGATCTGTTGAAATAAGAAATGCTGTATTTTTGCAGGTTTGTTAAATTGAGTAAAAAAATGTATCAAATGTAGGCCAGTGGATCAGAAACTGAATAAATAAATACACTTCAGTTCCTGATAACTAAGAGTGAGCATATTCAGCACCAGGCTTGATTGTGTGTTTTAGCTGGCTGTTTTGTACTTTAATATCTTTCATGGCTTAATCCTTTTTCTTTTCCACGTGTCTGCTTTCCACCCCTCAGGTGTCCGGGTCATCTGCTGTTACTGTTAAAACGGATGCCCGGGAGGAGATGTCCCCTCTGAGCGCTGTCGCAAAGGTTGTTGGAAGGCATTGGGAAGCTCACTGTAAAGCACCATGCAAAAGCATGTTTGCAAAGACGCTGTAAGGTACGTGTTACTGGAGCCATGCTGCTCTCGGCAGCATTGCTACTGTGCAAGATCCCGCTGACCTGTGGAAAGCTCTTGGAACAGAAGTCCCTTCCCATGGGGTCAGCCAGGAGCAGCCACTTCTTCCCAGGGGCTGCACTTTTTGGGAGGCTTCTTGTACTGGTGGCTCTGCCAAGAGGAGCAGCTCTCCCAGCGAGGGTCAGGGTGAAGTCTGTGGGGCCACAGGAGGACTCTGAGTGTGTTTTGGTATTGCAGTACCAGATCCTGGCCTGTTGTGAGCAGGAGATGGCTGATTTTGTAGCAAAGAGGTTTGAGCAAGAGTGGGCAGCTCCGGGTTGGCTGTTCCCACTTTTGGGGTGTTTGCCAGCTTCTCCCACCCTTCTGAACACGTTGGTTCATTGGAAGCTGCTGAGTCAGCTCACAGCAGCACAAAAACTGAGCATCGGCCTCCAGGAGGCCCCTAGAGAAATTACTATTAATGGCTTGTATGAGATCTCTTTCTTCTGGGAGAGGGATGGGCATAGTGGAGAGCTGGAAGTGTCTCCTCCAGGAGCACAGCCCTAGACCTAGCTCCAGTTCAGCAGCCTTAGACCAAGCCCCTTTTGGTTTTGCATTAGTTTCCCATTCACTCGGATGAAATGCATCATGGCAGATAGTGAAATCTGAATGAAGTTGGGTGAAGATGTCCGCAGGCAGCAGCATCCTAGGAGGAGTGGAAAAACAGAAACGGGAGCAGGGTCTAAGCTTGCCGGGTTTGCTGGTCACACCAGGTTCGTGCTGGAGGACTCTGGTTCGTATTCCTGCTGGAGAGGGGCAGGTGCTGGTGCAGTCACTTCCCTGCAAGCGACTTGATATAGGTGCTCACTTAAGCAGACAGATATTGTCTTTTTAAAATGCTGTAAAAACATAGTATGGCTGAACTTGTCTCTGGGCTTTGGCAATCCAGCCTCTGTTGTAGACCCAAAGTAGCTAAACCAGCCCTGTTTAATGGATTGTTTTAGGAGGAAAGGAAGGACTCCTGAGTATGAAGGCATTTCTGCTGGTCAGTTTTCCTTTTTTTTTTTCCAGGACTGCAGTCAGGGTTTAGCAAATTACTTGGCATTCTGTATTTTACAAAATGGAAAATAAAACAGCACCACAAAGCCACAGTCCTACCCTCTGCAGCACCTTAAAGACCTGCACAAATAGTCTTCAACAGGCGTTGCAGCTTCTGATAAAAAGGCACGTGTTTAGCGGTGTTGAACAGCGCAAATGCAAGTGTATTTTGCCTTTTCTCACTCTACAGACCTGCCTGTGCTGCTGCTAAATTTGAGACACTACCAGTAGGAACAGAAATCAGATTTCATGCATCTGACAACCCGTAATGCCATCCTGCTAGTTATTAACAATCCAAAGTAGCTCTCGAGCTGTAAGCCAGCAGTCTGAGCTCCAGACTCAGAGGGGAAGCTAGGGAGCTGTTTTCTGGCAATGTAAGTAGCTCAGACACCCGCTCTGTAGGAAGAAAAATCACAATAACCTCTTTTCGTCTCCTCCTCTCTCTCCCACTCACCATTACTAATTTATCCTGATTGTAATGGCTCCTATTTGCTCTAAGCAGATCCTGTTCCTTTCCTGGGAAGACTTGAAAAGCTACAAGGACATAATATTCCCAGTGGATGATCTGTTCTTGGATTCAGGCAGACTCAGGCAGATATAATGAGCCCCTTTTTCGACTGGCCAACGCGTGACCATTTTAATGTGATCATAATCTGAAATAAGACACCAGGAGCTGCATCTGGAGTAGGCCATCCCATGGTAATGAGCTGACATTTAATTTATTGTCACGGGGAAACGTTTTGCAAATGTTTTACATCTCTTTAAAACCCCAGCTGACTCTTGGTCCAGGCGCAAGCTGGTGGGGCTGGAGGCTATGTGGTGTGGGTGCTGTGTGGCACCAGAGGGTGGCCCTGCCACTTGCAGGGATGCAGGGACAAGCTTATCCTCTGTGCACGTCCACCTGTGTGGATCACATTGTATGAGAGTTTAATCTTCCCTGTCCGTTCAGGTTGCAAAGCAAATGCTAACACTGCCCTGGAGCACTGTTATTGACTCAAAAGGCCTCTCTGGTTATTTTGAAGTTTCTCTGCATTTGGGACTCTCCCACATTCTCCCACGGATCCTTTGCAGCCCCTTATCTCTGGTGGTGTTAAGCTCCTTGGGAGGAGGCAGAGCCTTGTGCTCAGGGAATGGGCAATTCAAGCTGTCTGAAGTTGTGCAGCTGCTCTGTGCCGGGCCCCTCGTTCCG
Source organism: Stercorarius parasiticus (assembly GCA_013396915.1). Lineage (NCBI taxonomy): Eukaryota > Metazoa > Chordata > Aves > Charadriiformes > Stercorariidae > Stercorarius > Stercorarius parasiticus. Next base: position 344,831 of record VWZL01003937.1, read on the forward strand.
CTACGGCCAAGGGAGAGAGCGGTAGAGGTGGAGGACGGTTCCTCCCATCAAGCTGAGTGGGGTAAATAGCTCTAAAGTTGTTCCTGCCTCTCTCTGTTGGCTACAGAAGGAGCCTGGACATCTAGTGTAGGAAAGACGTTTAGGTAATGTGTCCCTTTAATAAAGGGGGACTGTTAATGGGACAGCCACCATCACTCAGCCATGACTATATTTGTCAAGCCTGTGTCTGCTCTACTCTTTTGATTTGATCTTAGTGTTACACTGGGGGACCAGTGGTACCTCTGCAGGATTGCACCCCTGGAACCCCAGCCAGGATGCTGGGAGCTGCCGTGGTCTGCAGTACTCCACTGCTCACTAGAAGCGTTTTGCTGACGGGTTGGCGTTTGGGGAGGGAGCTTAGACAAGTTTCCTGGGGACAGAGGCTGCCACAGAAGTCCATCACTACAAAAGGCACCTGAGCTCAACCAAAAGCCAAGGTGGGACAGAAATTTCACCATGTGCCTCCTGGCGTTCAGCCCTACCTGTGCTTCCCTCCTGCTGCTGCTGTTGGAGGCTCTCAGGCTGTCACCTCGTCACAAAGTCCTAAATTACGTTCCCAGTGCCTGCTGTCAGCTGGGTTGTCAGTTCCTGAGCACCGTGTGGTGCCCTTGGCTTTACGCTTGTCTGCACCACCCTGACTAACTGTGGGCATCGTATAAATAGTAAACATTAATTCACTTAATATCTTCCCTCTGTCCTGGGTTTTACAGCGGCACGCATCAGCTAGCAGGTTATGGGTGCGATTGCGTCCCTATCAACAGTGTAATCTGTCTCCACGTCACATCTCCTGGACAGGCCTGATTTAACAGGGATGGTTTTTGGAACTAGCTAATAAATTGTTTGCTACGTGTGGTTAGCTAGCCCCGTTCTCTGCACTCCCATCACCCTGGTGTGTTTTCAGTAAGTAACGGGTCTCTGGGCTGTTTGGTAGCATAGACTCCCAGGGCTCCGCTTGGGTGTATTTTCTCTCTGCGGTGATGAGCAGCCCCATTGCGAGTGGGGCTGGGATATAAAAGCTGCGAGAGCTGGGGACATCAGCCTGTGGGTCTGGGTGCTCTGCTTCACTAGCATGTTGCAGTCGCTGCACCTTCCCAGGCTGGGGCGCAGGCACGGGCCGTCTCGGGCAGCTCCCGTGCAGCCAGCCCCGCAGCAAGGGATTGTGGCTGATCGATTGTTTTTTGTATCCTTGGAAACTGAAAGGGCATTAAAATTGCATGGTGCGTGCAGTGCTGATGCACTCTCCTCCTCGCAGTGCTGCCATGGGCTTGGAGACGGCTTCAGCCTCCAGCTGCCAGCTACGGGGTGTAAAGGGCACTGGCTGGTTTTGGAGAAAAACTAAACTATAATTGAACGGCAAACTATTTAGAGGGAAGTACGTCTGACTCCTTGCCATCCCTGACCATGGCTCAGCACCTTCTCTGCAGCCCAGCCACGGCGAGCCTGGGCCTCATGGCAGAGAGCTCCTGCCTGAGAGGAGCTGCCTTCAAACCATCCCACCCCAGCCACAGCCGGGCTCTTAATGCGGGGTTGCATGGCAGCGGTTCCTGCCATTCGGAGCACACATGGCACTCGCCACCCGCCAGCCTGAAATGGGTTGGAACAGGGCTTGCAAAAGCCCCTCCTCAGTATCTGTTTAGGGCTTCATCATCTAACACTAAATGGAAGTTAATGTAACTGTTCTGGGATGGAGACTACAGGTAGTGCAGGGTAGCAAGGGAGTCGTTCTCCAGCCCTCGCCCCCTTTTGTCCCAGCTTTCCTGCCTTAAAATAAATTTACTAAATAAGAAATACCCACTCCAGTGGCGGTGTGTGGATGTTTGTCACCTTGTGCAGGAGCAGCATGCACAGGTATGCACAGGCGGCCCTTGGAAAGGGCTTTAACCCATGTTTGGCTGTAGGCAGTGCAGGGCGTGCGGTGGTGCTGCCTGCACGGAGCTGGGATGGACCCACGGGTGCTGCCAGCAGGTGCAAGAGCTCAGCCCAGGTGCACCAGTGTGGGTTCAGCTGTGCCCTCACTGGGGTTGTTTTTGGGCAGCTCTCCCCCTGTTGCGAGGAGGAAGGGGGTCCTCTGGAGTCGCCTCTGGCCCCACGGGACGGAGCAATGAAGGGCTGCCCCTAGTCCGGGGCTGCCGACAGCCCCCACCGAGCGCTGCAATCGGTGCGCACGCTCCTGCAGCTTCTCGCCAGCACCCGCCACCCTCTCCCCAGCCAACAAACCTGCTTCTGCATCAAATCTAGGTTACTCTTTGTCTCTCTCTTTCAGATACCAGATTTTCTATTTGCTAAAATGGTACCAGAACAAAGGCTCTCCCAGGATCTCATTTTCTCCTACCTTCTCAGTTGCTGCTAATTAATATCGTGGCTGCCTAGTCACGCAGCATGTGTTCATCTATATGCATGTGTTCAGAGACGATGAAAATAATATCTGCATCACAGGATCCTGTGGGTTTATTTGCTGGGGAAAACGGGTCCCTGATGCTCCAGGAATTCCTCTAGCTCTGACAGCATCTGCTGGGCACCAGCCCGCCCCTTGGGGCTCTCCTTGGCTCCTTGCAGCCAGGGTGCTTCGGCTGCTCCCGGCCATAGATCATGCCGCTGCCATCAAATGTCCACCGGCACAGGAGGTGCTGGTGACGGTCCACTTGCAGGGTGTGTTTCTGAGCGCCTTGTGCCTGCTGGAGCGCGGTCAGACCTGTGGAGGAAAGGGAATGTGGGCGACTGTGTGTGTGAGTGCATGGGGAGGAGAAGAAAACAGTAAAGAGAAACCACGATTTGTTGTGGGCTTGAACTAATGGGCATCGGACACTCAGAAATCATACGGTAAAGTGCAACAGATCCCCACAAAGCGTTGCTGGCAATGAGTCACTGGTTAATGCGCTGCTAACTTGGATTTATAGGTTTAATATTTTTCTGTTGCGTCGTTTCTTTTGCTGTGCAGATTGCCTCATCAGTTTTCTTTCCTGTCCTGGTATGTTAAAGTAGGATCTTTTGGGGTTGTTATTTTTTAAGAAATATATTATATTTCAAAGGATATTGAAAAAAATTCTTTGCCATTTATTCCTCAAGACTTGAAATGGTCTCTCTAATGTCCTGGTCCAATTTGCAAGCTGGTTAACTAGCTCATACCTGTATAAATGTCCTTTATTTGAGGATCTAATGAATATAATAGCCACCGTGAATGTGCTTATTTCAAAAGTGATCATCAGAAGGAGCTCTTTTTAATGAAACCACCTTTATTTAAAAAAAAACACCAATGCTTTCATAAATTTTAAATAAGAAAAAGCATCAAGAGTCCTCTTTTTTTATATTTGACTTAATACACACATTTCAGTCACCTTTTTAATAATATACATGCTCATTTTCCTTTCCAGAGATCAAAACTCTGCTCTGGCAAGTGCTGAACAAGCAGGTGCTCGAGCTCGGCTGTACCCACGGACCCAGGCAAGTGCGGCCGCATGCTGCCCGTTGGGGACAGGCTGTGGCTGGGGACAGTCCGGTCCATACTGGGACTGGCAATCCCAGGTATGTGTGTACGTGCTGTGCGATCCTGAACGTTGTGCTTCGCCCTGTGGAGCCAAGAACCCGCTTGAGCAGAGTGAGGGAAAATGGACTTGTCAAGGTTTGTGGTATTTTAAGTTGCTGGGTATTTAATGTCTGTAATGATTCATTTTTGGGACTGTACACACCTCATATATACACACACACATATATAAATGTGTGCGTGCATGCGGATATGCTGGGTTTCATGAGTCTGTCAGTACAATACCTTACCATTACCCTTGTCCCTTTCCAGACCAGGCTGACGTGGTGCAGGTGACCCAGTGCCCAGGGCAGTGCTGCAGACGCCCTCCAAACCTGCCTGGAACACTTGGGCTCCCCTGGTTAGATACCAATGGGAACGAGGCCCCCAACACAGTGGTGAGGAACCGGATTCTCTCCAGAAATGAGACTCGGGTTTAAAACGTGGAAAGGTGTTTCATGCCCTGTTCGACCCC
>VWZL01003937.1:349721-368891 GCA_013396915.1 Stercorarius parasiticus
GGGGCTGGGGCCGGCGCCCTCCTCCTGCCAGACGTTTGGCGAATGAGACAAAGAAGAGTCAAATTGCACCTTTTGCCTTTTTTCCCCTCCCCCGTAGCGTACCGCTTTGTGTATCCCGGGATGGTGTCCACCCCTAGATGGCCGAGTGTGGGATGTATAGGATATGTAGGATGTATAGGATGCGTAGGATGCGTCGGGGAGGGGGACGGGGCTGCGGGGATGTTTACAGCCATCAGCCAGGAGTTGTGCATCAGAGGCCGCAGCTCGGCAGGGAGAGCGCGGCTCCCCCGTGGCGCAGAGGCGGTGACCAGGATATTCCCGGCGGATGGCACACCTGGTTTGGTTCTCTGCGGCCACAGCAGACATCAGCTGTCCGCCGGGCAGAGGAAGGCTGGGACGAGCCCGTGGTTGTGGCTGTGCAGGGATGGACGGTGCTTTCTGGAGAGTGCCAGGCCGAGCGCTGCACCGGCACAAACAGCTTGAGAGGTTCGGCCATAGTAACCAAGCCTGGATGAGGAAAAATAAAAGCGGCATGCGGGGCCATGCCAAGAGTTTCCCACAGAACTGTATGGTAAAACCAGCAGTGGTGGCTGGAGCAGGCTCGGCCCCAGCTGAACTGGGGGCTGGTGTTGTCAGGGGGCACGTGCTGCTCGGACAGTTCTCATTTGGAAGGGCTGTGAGCGTACCTTCAGCTCCCTGCCTCCCGATTGCTGATATTTTTCATGCATCTTTAACCGTCGCCCGCTCTTTCATCCTGCTCCCTCCGGGAGCATTTTCCTTGCTCCACATCTCTGTGTGGCTTCACCCAGCTTCTACTTCTGTGCTGTAAGAGGACTTGCCTGAGCAATGTTTTGATTTCATTCAATACATGAAACCTCCTCTACCCTCACCCCTCTCACCGCCTTCCTTCGCATCTGTGGCGCTGGCATCTGGCCCAGGATGTGCAGTTGTCGGTCCTGATCTGCTGACAGCTTTTTCTTCTGCTACCTTGCAGCCTTTCAGGGCGAGGAGCTGGTGCTTTATTCTGCTGCGGGAGGAGGTGCTTTTGCTTGCAGTTGCATCAGCTTTCAGCTTTGGATCTCGGGCTGAGGTCTGTAGAAAACAGGCCTGGGTGCCTTCCCCAGCTTCTGCCTTTGCTGTGAAGAGCAAAAGCTGTTGGATGGCTTCAGTTTCCTTTCTTTTACACATTAGGAAGTTTGGGGCCCTGGAGGCTGCTTACCCTTAGTGCTGGTGGTTGACCTGGCCTGGCACTCGGGTTGTAATGATGATGAGCAGGCGACCTTCAGCGCAAGGGCAGGCTGCACTGCTGCGATGGGCAGCAGCGTTCAAAGTCAGGAAGAGTGAGTGACATTAAAAAAAACACATCATGCAACTTTGAAATGCCCTTGCAGTCTTAAATTCTCAATGTGAAAAGCTTGAGGGAAGAAAGCAAACCCAGGTGCCTTTATGGTGCACTCTGAGGTATGAAAAAAATCAGGCACAAAAGTCTGTTTTGTGTTTGTCCCTTTCAAATTCACCATTAGCCCTGTGACAAATCATGCCCCATAAAGACAGCAGCTCTTGGGCTCCTCCTGCAAGCTCTTTTTCTTGGCAAAAGGCAAAATGTAGCTATTACTGGAATAAGCTGAAGCCTCTCAGACTTGGGGGCATAGGCAAGAAGCGCGATGGTGCAGATTCTTTCCACAACCCTTAAACTTTTTTGTCCTAGCACAGGGAATTTCTTAAGAAGGAAATTTGTAAGAATAAGCTCCGATTTTTCAGAGTTCTCTGATTTGAGCATTTCCAGTTTGCTTTGCCTAGTTTAACCCCTGCCCCACAAGGAAGAAACCTCAGTAGTTATTTTAAAGATACCTTATTGGCATTCTCTGGTCTGCAGCTGTGCTACATTTCAGCTCTTCCTGACCCCTGTTGTGAGCTCTTTCACTCTCCATAAATTAGAAGCAATTTCCTTACAGTCAAGGCTTAAATTACAGTTAAGCATATGCCATTCTATATTGCCAGATCAGTGCCAAAACACGCTCCCTGGGGCAGCGTTGAGGCTGCTTTGGAGCTGTAGAAGAGTTCCAGTTCTTCCTGGATCCAGCAGGTTTTGCCCATCTCCGGTTGCTCAGATAACTGGGATTTCCTTGTCTGAAACGCGATGTTGTGTAATGCTAACAAAAGCAAAAGCATGTGCAGCCCTCGCTCCCTGGAACTGTGTACCACCACCTACAGAAGAGCTGTTTCCTTTCAGCTGTCAGCTCGCCCTCAGCTGAGAGGGAAAGACTCGAACAAACAGGCCGTGGACCTTGGGTACAAGAGTCCCCACCACGGCTACAGAGTGGTTCCCAGACAGAGGCAATACCTTTATTGTAAAACTTGGCCAGATAGGTGCAAATCCCCAACTTCTCTGCATGAGCACGTATGAGCATGGCGGGAGGAGGGAAAGTAGGAGTCTTGGAACGGAATTGGGGAGTGATGTGTAGCGTGAAGGCAACATACTTTGCTTCCTGAGGGTCGGTAAGGAAAACAGTCATTGGAAAAGGCTTTAAGAAAAGGCACTGAGCCCTTCACCTAGTTTTACCTTGAAGCAGCATTCAGCTTAGATCCCGTCACGTCTTTCAGAAGTACCTGAGGCGTTGTTGGTGTTGGCAGGAGGAGCCAGGGCTGATGGCGCGGAACACAAGGGAGAAGCAGAAATGCCTGTGACAGTGTGGGGGTGAATTCAAAGCGCCGATATCTGTTTGCAGCTGGCTAGATAGCAAAAGGCAGATCTAATTCCCTCAGTGCCAAATGTGCAGAGCTAATGTTGTCCCTGAGCCGGATAATTGGGAGAGGAGAAATTATCCAAATGCAGCCAACTATCTTTTTTTTCCCCCTCTTCTGGCTTTCTTCAGTTTTGGCTGTGGATTTGCATGTCTGTTGATAAAGCAATCCTTGAAAACTCCAGTTCATCCTTTCCTGGGGCAGTTTCACTAGTTACACATACTACAGGACCAAGTAACCCCTAACAACAGTCTTGCATGTCCAAAAAAAGGACTTGTCCTAAGGTAAAAATGCAGTAGTGCTTATGTTTTCCCGGCAAGGAAAGTTAAGGCCTGAGTGTGAATTCCTCCAGGGACTGAAATCGATCATTGCTTCTGGATTTAGAATGAATCCATGACTTTGCAGAAACACCACAGTTTTACAGCTTCTTGATTTTTCCACGTGTAGTCGTCACTGAACTGTAGCTCTGCTCAGCCTCGTGGTCTCGGCTTTGCTCCATTGCCCCGTGTTAGCTGATTTCATGTGCTGCTTCTGCCTGTGTTGAAGTGTGCCCTTGCTCGGAAAATTGTGGAAGATGCACTCCATTCCTCAGCCCATGGTTCCGGGGTCTTTTTGGTTACTGTTTAATGTTGTCAGTATTTGGCAGGAAAAAGACCAACAGTAATGCAGACACACCTGGTAAGCCGTTGTATTGGTTTGCTGTAACTCGGGAGGTCAGACGGCTGTCCCTGTTAGTGCATTAGCTGTAATGGTGTGTGCCATCGTTTTGACCGGTGGCATAGTGGGAGAAGGTGTAGGGGTCGGTGGATGTCCCTGTGCCACGGCCCTGGCTGTACGGAGGGGAGCTGCAACCCCATGGTCTGCCTTCCAGATCTGTAACCTCCTTCTTTTATGTATCTGTCAGAGAGTGGCTGTTTGGTTTCAAATTAATCCTTTGATTTGTTACAGTACTTCTGAACCAATGGGTTAGACAAGGTATTGAGAGCCTGGGGATGGGACTCTTCAGACTAACAGCAAAGGGCATGCAGAAATCCATGATAGAAAATAGAGACCAGAAATGGTGGTGGGGATTCTGAACACAGCAGCAATAAGTCAGTGGGGCAGTTACCCAAGGATGAAGTCTTTAAGCCAAGATTAGTGTCTTTTTCAATGACAAGCTCTACAGAGCACAAGCTAAAAGTGCTAAGACATTGCCTGAATGGCCTCTCTGCCCCGTATTCTGCAGGGTAGATGGGCTGGTGGTAATGCTGCTTTCTTAAACAAAGATATATGTTCAGAAGACCTATGTTTGGCTTAAGAAAAAAAAATAATTAGAGGACGCAAGCAAACAACCAAAACCCCATGTGAAACTCGCTCTGCCTTTCTTCCCAAACAGCTGTAACTTAGACTTTTGTTGTGGCTCATTCGTTTCCAGGTCCATCACCAGAGCCTACTACAGGAATTCGGTTGGCGGACTCCTCCTCTTTGACATTACAAACCGCAGGTCCTTCCAGAACGTCCATGAGTGGCTAGAGGAGACCAAGGTGCACGTCCAGCCATACCAGATCGTCTTTGTTTTGGTAGGGCACAAGTGTGATCTTGACACACAGCGGCAAGTCACCAGGCACGAGGCTGAGAAACTGGCTGCTGCATATGGTATGAAGTACATTGAGACCTCAGCTCGGGATGCCATTAACGTGGAGAAGGCCTTCACTGATCTGACTCGAGATATATACGAGCTTGTTAAAAGGGGGGACATTTCAATCCAGGAGGGATGGGAAGGGGTAAAGAGCGGGTTTGTCCCAAACGTAGTGCACTCTTCAGAAGAAGTGGTGAAATCAGATAGGCGATGCTTGTGCTGAGCTCTTCTAGTGAGGCAAGTGGTGATGAACTCTACTAACCAAACGTACTTTACTAAGTGAACTCGGTGTGACAGAAGGGAGAGCAACACTCCTGTTGTGAACAGCCTCCCATGTTGTTTCGGACACCAGAACAGACCCCGGAAAGAAATGTTCTGTTCCAAATAACCTTGCAGAACTGGGGGCTACGAACCTAACGGAGAGTGAGTGAGGGTGCATGTAGATGTTGTAAGGAGACAGGATGCAGAAATGAGGGGCTGCAGGAGACAGGAGAGAGTATACAGCGAGCTGAATGGGCTGGCACGTGCCAGGGTACTGTACATGTCCTCTTGAGTAAATCCATAGCTCCATGCTGGGTATTGAAGCCACAGTATGGATGCTTCCTTAGTGTGACAAATGGGCAGACAGTGGGAAGGAACGAGGACATCTTCGTTTGTGTCAGCTGTTTATTACCAGGAAGGTGTAAAGGCAGCACAGATACCATTTCCGCATAACGCCACCTCCACAGGAAAAGTTTACTGACATGGTATGCACACTTCTGAATTTTCTTTCTTATGTTCTTGAACCTAGTTCCATAGCAAAGAATATTCTGTGATACTTAAAAGAGGAAAACAGTAGTTATTTGACTGGTAATTAAAATTTAAATTATTCCCCCCCCCAATAGTGCTTTTCTTGCTGTGCTGAACTGGGATTCTAAGTGGCAACTCCTGCTCCAGTAGTAATTATTCAGTGCATTTACTGCCTAGATGAGCACCTTGCAAGTACCCTGCATTCAGGGCTTTCCAATAGAATGAAGTGATCAAGAGCATGAAGAGAGAACCATGTCCTCATATCTTATACCTTAAGGCTGGGGTGTTGGAGCCAGGTGGGACGCGCCAACATTTCTGTCTCACTAACAGCACTGTGCTGACCTTTTGGGTGTCTTACCAGCCAGGTCACAAGGAGGAATGGAAAGGAGGGGGAAAAACCCACCCCAACAAAATAAAAAAAACAAAACTTGAAAAGCTTAACTCAGGTGCAGCAAACATCCTAAAAGGTGAGATTTGCTTTTAAAGAAGTTAAACAGCATGGAAAGCAACAGCTTCCATTGTTACTTTTTGCTGTTAAAGTGTCATTTTCTTTCTTGGCATCTGTGGAAGAAGAGAACTAGCACTGGGAAGGAGGAGCACACAACAGGAGTGTCTGAGCAGGGGGAAAGGAAAGCCACAAGACAAGCGCAAGAGCAAAAATTGTTTTCCTCCATGTTTTAATTTGACGAAAGAGGATCCATCTCAGGTTGGTCATCATGGGATGGTAGCCGTGTTACAAAAGCTAGGTGTAGGTGGATGTTTTCTGGGAATGCCATTCACCACTTTTAAAGCTTTGCTTCTGCTAAGTTTTAACTTAAGCTTTTGAAGTGCAGCAGGGTAACTGCTGTAGCAAATTAGGCAACTTCAGCCTATTAAAAGCAAACAAACAAAACTATAGTGATGATTTTTTTTTAACTCGAGTTTGCAAGCTTTATATGCCAAACTGCTAATTGGCAGGAGGGAGGGATTAGGTAAAAAACACAGGAAGCATCTAGTGTTTGATTTTACGCCTCTAAGTAGTGAAGAATAAAATACTTGTTAAAGCTTTTTAAGCTACCCCCATCTATAAATGTGTGGCTCTTCTTGATTGTTGAGTTCAGAGTATTTCTCCCTTTGAACCTGGTCTCACAGTTTGCAGCACGTGGGTAGGCCTGTACAAAGAGCAAAAACCTGTGGTTTCCATAGTAAAGCTGTAAAAACCCCTAAACACCAAACCCAGACCAACAAACCAACCCCTGAAAATGAGTAACATTTTTTATTTTCAGTGTTCCGGGAACAATTTCAGTTCCTGGGCTCTGCAGGACGTGTTGCAGCTGCTGGGAGGGCACTGGTGGCAAATTAAGAAGAAGGGAGGGTGGCAATGGCGTAGCACCTTTCAGTAAGCTTGTCACTGCTAACCCCTGATCGCTCTTCAGCAGGCTGTAAATGTATCAAAAGCCATGTGCTAAAGCTCAGTGAATTCCAGGTAGATTCAGTTGTGGGTGAGTTGAGTGACCTGAAGGTAAGAAAAAACCAAACCCACAAAAATCCCTTCACAAAATCTCTTTCTAGGTAAGCAAAGCTGAAGAGTGATGCAGAGAGCACCACAGGAGCTGGGCTGCCATGGGCTCTCATGGGCTGACGCCAGTGGAGAGCACAAGGTTTGCTGGGACCAGGTCTGTTAGTCGCATTTTCACAAAGGCAGGGACACACAAGTGCGAAAGGGTCAGTTTCTGCACTCGGACCATGGGCAGTCCACCAAGCAACCGCTTCGGTCGTTCAGGGTCCAGCTGCTGCTGAGGTGTGTCTTGGGTTGCCTAGCTGAGGGTGGCAGAGCTGGAGGGCAACATTCATGGCAGCTAGACGTTGGATCAAACGGTGTTTTAACAATGGTAAAATTCTTAATTCTCTGTGCAGGAACCTGGCCAGCAGAGGAAAGATCATTTTTCACAAGACAGCCAATATTTTATTTAATGGGTTTTGGACATTCCCCGTTATTGCTCCCAGAGAGAAATTCCAGAAAGCCTAAATCAGTAAGTGCATTCAGGCCTCTAGAGTAAATCTTCAGTTTAAAAATATGTGTCGTAATTCTAAAGAGGAACAGTACAGAAGAAAATGTACACAGTCTTAACTACTTAGAGGTAATAAATGGTTATATTAAATGATAGAGAAATCATTATATACATCTTTTTCTAATTCCTTGCATTTTCTAGACAGCTTATTAAAATATAGGAAATGTAGATTCATCTGTACAAAATTTGGAATGTTTTTTCTAAGATGAAGAACTTATAGGATATGCTAAGAATTCTTTTCTAACAACTGGTTTTAATGCTTTGACTTCTAGTGCAAGAGGGATTTAGGGACATCAGAAGGTGATACCTTTCACAGGATAAAGGTCAGGAGCTCTTTTACTCTAGGACAAAAAGAAAAAAAAAAAGAAAAAGCTAACTTTCTGTGGTCTCTACCACATCTTAAAAACAATCTGCATGTTAGACTGAAATTGCTCAGAACCTCCAGAATAAAAACGTACTATACACTTTTCTCGCTTTCTGTTATGCACTGTAATGAAATGTGAAAATAATGCTGTATTTAGCTGTCTGTATGTGACTGAAAATATGCTTGTATTTAGCAAAATGGTTACTATGTGATAATGTGAAATTTAAAACTTGTAAAGAAACAAGTGGTGGGGTTTTTTCTTTCCCTTTCCCCATTTTTTACCAGTAAGTGATCCACTACCTGTACCCCCGCCACCACTGAAAGCCTAACGGGGCCTGGCTCAGCAATAACCTGCTATACGTCTTTCTCTGAAGGCCCAGTGCTTCTACCTTCAGAACCAGCCAGCTCCCTCACTGGGAAAAGACAGTGCAACTATGGAAACACTGGCCATTCTAAAACAAAACAAAAAACCCTGACCAAAGACAGCCTTAGCCCCTCCAGGAGGCCTCGCTCAGCAGCAGGCAGGACTAGCATCACAAGAGCCAAAACAACGTCTGCAAACTGACTGACTGTTCTTACTCAAAGTAACAAAGACTTAATAGCGACGGACAGAGCAATAGTGGACAAGGATCAGTCATAGGAGAGCTTCAGTTCTTGTCTATGAGTTTGGGGGTTTTTTTATGTTTTTTTTTTTTTTTTATTTGCTTCTTATCAAACAAAAAAACCACCCAAAACAAGCATTACCATGGCCAGAGCCATCTCCCATCCCCCCCCCAAGCCAGGTACCTTTTGAACCTACTGAGCCGTCACCCCCCATACCCAGCATTAGGTCATTGCCAGTTGCACACAGTACTTATTTTGCTCGTGCAGAAATGCTTAACTCGTCAGTTCATTGTGCGCAACAAAGGCAGGCGATTGCTGCCGTAGGACCAGCCAGAGGGAGGGGGGAGCACGCTTTCGCCTGTGGGGACCTCATTAATCCAAAGCAAAGAGAAAATTGCACGAGAAATCAGGAGGTGTTGCAGCTGCCTTTCCTGGCCTTGCTGATGCTCTTCAAAAGAAAGGGAGCGAGGCAGCCTGAGCAGCCCCACACGCAGCACAGTGTAGCAGGGGGCAGGTACCCGTTAGTCAAATAATACATGGGATCTAAATGTTTCTCTGCTACAGCCAAAGCCACTGGCACAAACAGTACTGCCCTGCAGGAACCGTACGGATGAGCCAAGCCCAGGTACTTACTTGTGAGGATTTACCCATTTTATGCTCAGCCCTGCAGCTTGTACTCTTACAGCCTCAGCACTGTCCCGTCAGTTGCTTGTATTGACAAATTCAGATGCGCTGACTCACACCCTGCCGTCACTCAAGCCAGGATTCTGGTATTTTCACGTCTGCTGCTTCAACTGAATTTTTTCACCCCCCTGCCCCAATTAAGGGAAGGAAACATTTTAAAAGGCCACACATCAGATTCCTGACTTTCTCACGCAAAGAAAGATGCACAAAAACAGGTGTTTGCCACAACTGTTTAGTTTTACTATTTTAATATCATGAAATAAAAGTACAAAAAATTTACAGGTATATTGTTTCTTACATGAAGACCAAACAGTTAACATTTGCATTTAATTTGCAGTGAAACCTGTATTCTCAGTCACAGAATGTGAATATTAGCCACTGACATCACCACTGAGCATTTCATTGTAGAAAGAAACCGCAGAGGTAAAAGGCAACAATCTCGCAAGGCTTCATAAGAACCAAAAAAATATTCTGACTGCTAACACCGGAAGTCACACTTCAGTAAACCTTATCTCATACAGGTTTCACCACCTGGGAGGCTGAGAGTGTTAAGACATTTGAACTGGACATCTCGTCTAAGGGATGGTAAATAGGGGGTTTCTTGTTTACAGGCTATCAGCATTTTGGTGTCCTTTTTCCACGCATTTGCAAAAATAAGCAGCGTGTGCACATGTATGAAAAAGAATGGGGAGAGATCACCCGCAGTCTCGACATCGCTTGTGCTGTTCACTCCATTTACCACTCCTCTCTGAAGACAAGTCACAAACTGTTGTATGTAAAGTGCTGAGAGTTCAGTAACAGGCAGTTAACTAACCAATAGCTATTAAAAACGAGTTTATCCAAAGTGGATATCCAGGAATGCTTCAGATTGATGCTGCCAATTAACTGACTGAAACAAAATCCAAGACTTCACTGTATTTTTTCTGTCTCCTAGAACGTTACAGCTGCATGTCTTCCCTTGCAAGTCAACTTTTAAGTTCATCAGCTGTACACAGAGATGCAAAAGTAAACCCCTGCATTGCCTTAACCTGCTAAAACATCAGACTCCATTTCATACGTGCCCCTCAACTTTTCAGACAAGTTTTCAGGTAGAAATTTATTTATGACACACTGGTCTGATCAAAATACTATGTCCTTTGCTGGACTGTGTGGTGCCTTTTCAAATAATTCATTTCTTGAAGCATGCATGAAACCAAATTTTGAGTTTACAAATAAATAAAATGGTGCTCACCATTAGGTTTCATATATTTTACCATTTACTGAAATGCTTAAAGTAACTCAGTCCCTTGAGAATGAACTTGGGGGTGTTTAAATAAAAAATATTTGGAAATTGAAACCACATTTAAAATTGGCAAAACTATGCTTTGTTTTTGGAAGGGTCTTGCTTGTTTCTTCTCTTTACATCCCAATTATAAACTCTAGCCATATCTGAGAGTGTGGAATTAAGGAAACAGTTCATGCATTCAGAAAAGAAAAAAAAGAAAGAAAGAAAAAAAGGAGAAAAGCAGGTTATACAGTTGGCCATACTTCACTTACTTGTAACAGTCAATATAGAAACCATTTAATGACAGAGTTGACGGTGCACAACCTTAACGCACAGGAATACTAGTATTATTATTTATTTTTTATATATATATATATATTATATATATAATAATAACTGTTATTAACTGCAGCACTTACACCATTTACTTAAAAACCTCCAAAAAGATATTACACAGAAACACACTTTTAAGTTTTACTTACAGCTACGCTTTTCTTATTTCAGCCAGCCTGCCCACATCATCTGTATTTGCCCATTTCAGGCATCCGTAACTTCCTGCAGCACTAAGCTGAAGTATCAGCTTGAAAAAACAAGTCACTGTCGTGCCTTCATTTACTAAATTTAATGCTTCAGTTGATGGCTAACCTCATCATTAAAACAGTTTTAAAGTAGAAAGTATAAAAAATAAAGTTAAGCAATGCCTAAGCTAGCAGCAAGCATGCTGCAGCAGGGCTTGTGTTGCTTGGAGAACGTTGGGATGGCAGCGGAATCGGGTATCATTAGCAACAGCCCAAAGAACAACGTTCATACGCTCTAGAGAGGAAGAGTCGCTTTGCTTTGAAATGGCCACCTGGCCATCGATCCCCAGCACCCACCCACGCTTCCACCTGGCTGCCAGTCGGGGTTTGCAGCCACCCCAGTAGGTTTCACGGGCACCCAATGACAAACACAAGCTTTGCTCCATCTAACACACCAGCCCTGGGCTCAGCGCTGGAAACGCAGTATCCCCTTCCACTGCTAGGCAAGGTTAAGTTCCTGGAGTGCTACAGAATTTTAAGGGCAGTCAGCCTAAGATAAAACCATGTCAGGAAATTAGTTTTTTTACCCATGTTAGCTTGCACGTAACACCTCTTCCCCTGCAAATAATAAAAAAAAAGGATACTGACTTCTGTAGTGGTGAACTGATCTCTAAGAAAATCCAGGTCTTCCTCTAGAAGGTCAAGATTTCTTGTGGCTGTTGACAAATTCTTCTCTAACAGAGCCTGAGCTTCATCAATATCATATTCAAGCATCACATTGGCCTAAAAAAGGAAAGATTGATAAAAGCTTTTACTCTTGCATTGTAAGGAATAAGCCATAGCAGACTTATTTCAGGCTGTTGTTTATAACTTTTCGCATTAACAAAAGGCTGTCCTGACAGGCCAAGACAACAAGGTTCAGGACGAGCAATGCCAGAATCCACTCATGGCCTCCACCACTTCAGTAACTGAGAAATAAATCCCTCTAGTGACTTAAAATGTCCTCTTCCTACAGCTAAGCAACAAGGGATTTCTCTCCCTGTGGATTGCATTCATCCTTTCAGGTATCAGTGTCCCATCTTCACCATATTTGAAAAGCGAGAGACTTCACATTTCTCAGCAGCACCTTTCAAGTGTCGCACAACCCTAGAGACAATTTTTGCTGCAGTCAGGGTTAACCTTAGGATCTCTGTGGAACACTGACAAACAGCCTAACGGCATTGGCCATTAATGAGAAGTGTTACAGGTATTTAAAGATATAACACGTATAAAAAGTCCTATCCTATACCATGGTGGTTTTTAATCTCCAAATCTTGATTTCACTAAGAAGCTACCACATGAAGACATTTAAGAGCAGTATTGAGTGAAGATGCACCAATGAAGCTTTGTCCCATTCAAGAACTGCACTGAGCAGAGCCACTAACTGGAGAGGATCCCAGGGAGCGCCACACAGAGCTGCAAGAGTGAAATAAGCCATTCTTCTTGTAAAGTAACTGGAAGACATAGTTTCCCCAATAATAGTAATACGCACAGGCCAACATGCAGACTGTAAGCAACAAGGAGGATCAAGGCAGAAGGCCAAGAACACCTAAACATAATAAACTGCTTGTGGCATTTTATTACCACTTTTCTGTATGAACCATCAATAGGATGAACTTTCTCTGATATTCTATTACAAAATAAACCTGGGATGCTCCCTGGAAGTCAATGTTTGTGAAGTCTTAAGACAGTCTCCTGAAAGCAACAGGTATCAGACAAGTCTCCTCTTTTTACGATAGAAAAGAAGTGGGAGAGGTTGGGAGTAACTACCCAATCACTTTGGATGCTGCACGTGTCAGCAATGTTTCTGTCCCAACCAAGTGGTTTTGTTCGGCAGCCAACACAGGGATTTGGGAACATCTGGGATATAGAAGTCTCAAAATAAACATTAGCAGGTTATCTCCACATATAAGGAAGCCTCTGAATACAAAATATCCCAATCTGATGTCACTTAAGTACTTGGAATTCTGTGTTTTGAGCTCTGATCCCACCAGTCTTTGGCACAAATTCCACTCTACATGCTGGCAAGTACCTGTGAGTAACAGAAATTCCATCTTTCCCTAAAAAAGTGCATGAAAAGGGAAAGCAAGATGCTAAATCCAAATAACGTAGAGAAGATAGGAAGTTACTTGCCAAATTAAGTTATTTTGCTGGGCACGTTCCCATCCCAGGTAATGCTGGGTGGTACTCTGAACCACAAAGTGATAGAAGTGGTATGAAAAACATTAATGGATATGCTTTTTGGAAAGAACAATCCACAAAATTACAATTCTCTGAAGTCTTACTGTTCAGGCACCGAATAAAATCGAACGTAAAACCTTCACTAACACATTGACACTGTCTGGTTAGGTTTGCCCTGCTGAGAAGACACGGCTCCACTGTGCTCACATGAACACAATTCCGCCCTTAGCCACTAGAAATACAGATGAGACAGCAGCAAACACTGTCTCTTACAAGCCTTCTATAAGTTATTTAAACAGTTTCAGAGAAAGTTCCATTTTACTTACCCCCAACCACAAACAAACTTTATCTGTAGGAGGAACTGAAGCTTTGCAGTAGAGATTATCTGCCAATAAAAATCTGGTTTCCATTGGATTTGTGGAATCCTTAAGACAAATGATAAAACTTAAAATTGCTATTTTCACTGGAAACTTACGTCAAAGACACAAAACTTACAGGAAAGAGCACACTTTTCTGCTTTTTGCCACCAATACAGTATTAACTTTGGTGGAACTCTATGTAATTTTACTTCAACATTAAAGTTAGAGCTCCAAGAATAAAGCATTTTAAAAAGATAAACAATATAGAAACCTTTATAAAGAATAGAGATGAAGTCAAAGCTTAGCTGCACTCTAATACACCATTAAAAGTGAAGTTTGCATTACAAACATTAACTTTTTTTGAACTAGCTTTCAAAAAGTACTACATACCTTTAAAAACAATTCTGTTATTTATAAAGGCATATTAAGTGTGCTCTCCAAAACATTTCTTGCAATGTGTTCTGTTAGGGTGGAAAGGTAGTTAGCTTTTCTCATACTCATTAGATATTCAAAATAGTTTACCTTTTTCTTCTGCATGTGTTTTAAAATTTCTAATGTCTGTTTAATTTCAGGAATCTGACTTTTTAGCCTGTGAATTAACAACAGTCATAATTTATTATTTTACAGAGACACAAAGTTTCCTAAACAAGTGATCAGTTTTAGTATACAATCCAACCTCCATTTCAAAACTCGAAACTCTAACAGCTTGCCAGACTTACAAACGCAGATTTGAAAGGTACAGCGTGTAAAGGCATCTCAGCTGCAGCTGCACCTGCCTCGGCATACTGAGGCTCACTGGTTTTCTGAAGCAGAGCAATACACACAGCTTTCGTGCTGGAACAAACACTTATTAACAGATACCTGTTTGCCAAAACGATACATTTTTGCATATTTCCGATCTCCCCGGAGGAGAGGGAAACTCAGCAGAAACACAGATAAAAGACACTATAGGTAAAACAAAACAAGCGCGTTTCTTCTGAGGTCCAGAAACTATTCTAACAGTTTAGAGCTACAAGACTCGGCACTGTTAAAATGAAAGCTCTCTCCGGAGTTCAGGGCATCCCCCTCCTTGCAGGCGCTGGATCCCCCCTGCAGCCAGCAGTGACTGCCAAAGCAGCCTCCAGGTGGAAATTATGAGGGGTATTTTTTCCATGAAAGAAGCTTAATCTAAATAAAACTTTACCTGAAACTTTGATTTTAGCTTTTAAAAATTTGCTTCTTGTCTAGCTTCAGATCAAGACTGAAGCTACTGAAGAGAGATGGGATTAGTAAACCAAAAATTACAGGCTTGGTACAGTAGTCATTTGGCAAAAACGTATTCATATTTACACTAGGCTACACAAAATTAAGAGGCTACAGCGGTACTTTTTCGCCTTAAAGGCTAAGGACCAATTCAGCAACACTGTAAATTCTTTTGCACTTAATTCTCAGGAAAAGGAAAGAAAAAAAAGCTGGGCTTTCCTGAAAGTACTGCAAATATTAGCTCTCCTAACATCAACTTTTTACTTCTTGGGATATTTAAAAAAATTAGACTTATTTTTTAAAAAAATAGAACTGTGCTAAACATTTCACAATTCTGCAAAAATCATGACTTACCTCCTTTTCTTTTGAGCAAGATTAAGTTCCAAAAATTTATACTTCTGATACTGCTCATCCAACTTCTTAAGAACTACATCTGCTGTCTCATTTCCAGGCTGTTTCATAAAAGAATCTACATCTTCCTTTAAGGGGAGAAAGAAACCCTCAGTGTTAGAAGAGTTTTACAGAAATCCTAGATACAGTCATGCTATCATCCTACTGCAGCTAAGTCTGGAGGGTTTTTTATATGTAAACAAACTTCTATTTTTCTGGAGCAAAGTACAACATCATTTTGTTTCCTTTCTTAGTCACCTTTTCACTTCCCCCTCCCCTCTTCTTTTTGTCAGGGAACTACAGAATGGGTGCAAGGGTTATTTCATACCCATATTGGCTGCAAGGATTATTTCATACCCATATTTGCCAGTACCTTGTTAATGGTGCTATTAGTCCCAGACGATGTCAAATGACACCTAACGGGGATGGACATCCTCAGACCACGGCTAAACTTTGGTTTCCTATCTGTAAAGCAGGGATAATGCTTCTCTGTGGCTAATCAGATTATGGACTATTTAGGATAAGACTGATGAAGGAAAAGAATCACAGCCCGATCAAGCACGTTGTGGCAGAGAAAGAGGCAAAGGGGGGAAGACTGTGGTATCTGCTCGGGCAGGCTTTACGGTAGTAAACAGCTTGACTCCAAAAGCTCCTTCTATCGTCAGCAGGAAGCCACGGAAACCTCTGGAGAACAATTCCAGCCAGTCCTGCCATCAACTGGAAAAGCAGCCAGAGAACACAGGCCCGAGCAGGCAAGGATGCTGACCTCTGCAAGCGCCTCCTTCAGACTCCCATGAAGCAGTTCATCTGCCCGCAGGCAACATTCTCAGCCTCGTGCATCGGGCCGGAGATGAACCACTCCTTTCTGACCTTGACAAATTTACCTATGTATAATTCAACATGATCACACTCATCCACTGGTAATTCTGTCCTTAGTTGTGTACATAGCTCTGTAAACTCTCATGGAAGTCTACCACAGGCCTCTTCGGCTTCTCCTTTTTAACGAGGTGTTTCCATTCCAGTAGTTTCACATCAACTGCTATATAAGTAATAGCAGACATAGAGGTGGTTCCCCTCATTATGACTCCTAAGCTCTCTTGGCTAAAGAAATTTACTATGAAATTACCAAAGCCGGTAAGAAGTCACACGCCTTCCTTATCATTAAGGAAACAGTACTGCAGTAGAAATACGAACTCCACAGCAGACTGCAGCAGGCAGCATGATCTAGGTGGTACAACAGAACTCAAGAGACCGCACTTCAGACTAACTGCCCGAGAACACCTTAAGCTACCTCACGGATAACAGAAGGAGAAGCATTCCTGCCTCCTCATGAAGCCTGTAGAGAAGCTTTAACCAAAAAAAACCCCAAGGATTAGATTCAGGCAAGTGTTGTAGAAGTGAGGCCTGAGGATGTTCTGAAATGAAACTCCCTCTTGTGGAAGCCACTCTGCTCAGGAAAATCACCCAAGACAGAAAGAAAAAAGCAAGTGGGCAACAATTCTCCCCACACACTGCCTGGGACCCCACCTCTGCCTCAGCTCATGTCCGTTTGTACAGACAGACAAGACAGAACCCAAGTCCTCCTGAAACGAAGATGCTGAGAAGTGAATCTAGACCCTCTGTGTACTGGTGAGCTCCTCCCACCACATAACGCCCCAGTCCAAGGTGGGCTCAGATTTACCACCCAGGATTTCCAACTGCAACTTCCAAGTCCTGCTGGTTGGGCTTTTGGCCCGTCTTACCCAACTGCGAGACTGAGACACGGTCACTTCTTTGAGCCTGAACAGAACAGCTCTGTAGCTGAGCTGGGTGTCAATGTTATCAGGATCCCTGCTTCACGGCGTGTCACGCAGCATCTCAACTGCAGAATTACCTTACAGCTTCTGCAAGGACCTGCCAAAACTCATCTCTTATGTTTTTAGGAAGAAAATTCACTGGCAAGTGGCAAATGGCAAAACACCCTTGTACACTGTAAGGTAACACAGTCTTTGCAAACTTCAAGCCAAGCCATACGAATGCTCCATAGAAGCCCTTAAACACAGCAGAATAGCACATTCCCACACAGCCTTATGTTTATCTTTTGAGTGATGACCCAAATAAAGTGCTGCAGGCACCGGCTCTGCTTCTGCAGAGCGCCATCGTCACCTATGGGCATATACAAAGAAGATAACAAAAGAGACACGTTTTCAGATTTGCATCCCCTGTCCTCCCACTCACAGGCATGCTGAGGTAGGCAGAAAAAGGAAGGCATTTTCTTTGGAAACATCTGGACAACGGCTCAAAAGAAAAGAGTTGAAAGTTCTACTATTTGGAGTGTTTTTTTGGACTCCAATGAAATGTTGAGTTAGTGCTTAACGTCACCTGAAATGCTTGAGGGACAAGAATCCACAGATCAATGCCTAAGGAAAGGTATCCACCATCAACTGTTTGAAGAGCCTTTACTGAATCAGGACACCTACAGAAATCACCTCTGAAGACAAGATTCACAGAAAGACTGCCCATGTAGCACGTGGGGGGGAACATCAAAAAAGTGATCAGGAAGCCTTTATCATCATGAGAGTTTTAAAACAGAAACCTGTTTTCTGAAAAGAAAAGCTGTAATAAAAACCAGCCTCAAGACACTAGTATTTCCACTTTGTGGAGCAGAATACCATTGAAAACTTCTTAGCATATACTTATTTTGAATTTAAAAAGTCTATCTTAAACATCTACGTCCGAATACCCCAAGATCATCACCGAGGCTCTCTTCTGCAGAGACATCTGTATTTGACTAGAGCACCGCTCAAAACGGAGAATTAGGAAACTTCAATGGGTTTTAGATCCAGAGATGGGGTTATGAAGAACCGAAGCCAGAACTAAGCCACGACCCCCAGAACTCTCCCAGGTCGCAGGGTACAGCATGGGAGATACTTCAGACACAAGTGTCAAAAAGGAACAACGTGGAACCAAACACGAACTGCATCAACAGCTACCAGCATGAAAATGAGGGATGTGACAGACGCCCTCAAAGTGTTTGCTGAGGCTGGTTGTCTCCTGTTCCCTGCCAGGGTGGCCACCTACACCGTAGCGTCAGCACAGACCAAAAGTTCTCCTCTGTCACGACAGTTGAGACGTTGTAGGGCAGCTGAATCCATGGCCCTTTCCTTTCGCTTGCATCTCCCATAAAGGGGTGGAAGGAAGTTACCTGTGGGCAGCAATGGTTTTTACATCCCAGTAAGATTTGCCAGACACCAATAATTGCTAAAGAACTTTAAAGAAAAGGTAAGATCTGGATGCACTGAAAGCAGGCGTCTTGTACCTGTTTGGTGAGGACCTATGCTCTAGCCAGGCACAGGGGTAATACAAGCACTACACCTAGAAATACCAAAATGCAAGTCAAATCAAATTGTTTCTCTAAGAGCTGTCACACCTGACCAGTCCAAATCGCTCTGGGAAAGATATCAAGGCAGATCTGAGAAATATAAATTTTCAAAGTCCAAGAAAATCTCAGTAATAAAGCAGCAAGATAAACAAAGCATTCAGGGCAGGCATCTGACGTTTCAAGATGACGCCAAGGCAGCCAGGTATGGCCAGTCTGATCGATACTTACTGATCAAGCGAAATAAAGTAACAATCAAGACAGCATGTCAAGAGCTGGCTTACAGCAGACAGTGAACAACAGAAAATTTTGACATTACGTCACCACGTAAGTCGATGAATTCGTCTTTTCAACCAGTTAACAGAATTATTAAATGCTTAGTAAATCACTTTTAAGAAGTCGGATGAACAAGTTCAGCCTGTTTCCCGAAAGACGCACATTTGTTGGGTTTTGAGAAGTCGGGAACCCGAGCCGGGCACGGCGGCCGCGCCTGCAGAGCGGTTCTGTTGTACAGCGAGCACCAGACGGCGAGCGGACGATGCGGGGGAAGGCCCCGGGGCACCGAAAGCCCCTCGGAGCGGGGTTCGGCGCCACCCGAGACGCAGGAGGCACGGAAGGCCGCGCTCGGCGCAGGAACCAGGGCTTGGGACGGGTGACAGGAGGGTGCGCTCGTACCGCGCGGCTGCCCGGCGGGAGGGCTGGCCAGCGGGACGCCGTGACGCTTAAAGCGGGGACGGGAGTTTGCTGCAAAATCAATGCTTGTAACGCCGAGAGAATCCGAATAAACCAACTCGCCCCGTGAGAACCCCCAGGACTGACGTACCCCCCGCCCCACCCTGGGCACAGGTCCCCGCCGAAGTCGGGGGAACAGACGCGCTGCGCCGCGGGGCTGCCCCAGGGCGGCCCGGAGGAGCGGCGGGGCCGGGAGGGGCAGCCCCGCCGCCCGCGCCCCCTCAGGCACCGCC
>VWZL01003937.1:369450-401585 GCA_013396915.1 Stercorarius parasiticus
CCCCGACAGGGAAAACCAGTCGCATCCCCTAAACGAAAATGGGATCGCACTAAAGCTGGTCAAGTTAAGCTGCGCTGTGATTCGAATAAGGCATCAAACCACAGCAAACCTGAGCACAGACGAGTAACGAACTAATCAAGCTGTTCCTGGCAGTGCTGCAGAAAGCCTTAGGCCTGAGAAACAGTAAAGAATGATTACATACACACACACCTTGCGTCTGCCAAAGTTTATTATTTTTTTTTCCAAAACTTGTTTCATCAAATAATTGGATATGAGCAGTTTTTAAAAAACAAACAGTTTGTGTATTAACAAATTATGAAGTTCCACAATTAAAATACCAACACAGCCAGTCTTGTGCTTAGGCTTCTTTTTAAAAAATTATTAATTCATAGAACATAAACCCTCAAAATTTTTTTCCAGTTTGTGGCTAGTATATTTTCCACACATTCTGTATTCTTATAAAATGAAGGAACTCATGTAAAGGAACAGCTGTACAAGAATATATCTGAAAAAAAAGAAGCCTGAACAACCTAAATTATAGTAGCTCCTTTTAAATAAATATCCAATAAAAGGCACAAACCTGTTATGGGGAAAAACACAACGTACAAAACGAGACCTATTAAATAAATAAAGTGTGGGTTGGGGTGAGGGAAATCTGTTCCAGCACCTATTTTGTCATTGCTCCAAGATGAAATTCCAGCGAAACATTTGGTAAAGGATTAAACTTAATCACAAGGATTACACGTTTGAGATATAACTGAAAGATCTGATGTTACAATTCCTGTTGTAACTCTACCAGTTACTACAATCTCTTTAAATAAATGATCATGAGACTCTGCAGAAAGTAGTGACAGGGTGATGTTATATATCAATGACAAGTCAGATACATCTTCAGAGTAATAGCAACAGGTTTTCTATAGTCCTAGCTATCAGTAATGTATAAATCATAACATGTACATTTTCCATTGCTCAAAAATATAATCTTTTAAATGGAAATAAATGACTGATACACAGTGCCTTTAGATGTTGTCCTTACAATACAAACTACCCAAAACAAAGTTTTCCGTTTTATGTACAAATTAAGCACCGATCCACAGTGCACACTATTCTAATTGTAACCCCACCCTCCCTGCCACACATCAAAAAACCCACATGGGGATACACCCTGTATTCAGTCTTTTCCTCAGGTGTTTTTTTGTTGTTGTTGGGGGTTTTTTTGTGTGTGTTCTGTTAAAAAAAAATCCATTTGTTATTTATACCTACAAGTATTCCACCACTATGTGCACAGAACTGATATTTCTCTAGTACGTGTCCAAAATTAAAAAAAATAGTAAATCAATAACTTCTTGGAGGTAAAGTCAAACTATATCTAGAGAACATTAGAAAACCCCAGTTATTTAAAAAGAGGTACGCTTTCAAGTCCAACAGGCCTAACACAAGCAACCTTTCCAAATTCTCCCAGAAGTTATCTTAGGGTATATCCCACGGAAAACAGCCTCCCTGTAGCAGCATGAAGTCCCACCAGTCAGGCTTGAATGACCCACTAAAGTACAATAATGCAAAGCGCACAGCATACTTCCAAGTCTTCCTCCTTGTTCAGACAAACATGGAGTGACATCTCAGCTATCTGCTTTCTGAAGTACTCAGAACAGGATCGAACGAGTTGGAAGGAAACAAAAGGGAAAGTCACATTTATATACATCTCTCTTCAGTGTTTTACTCATAACAACCACTATTTCCAGCTCTGTGGGCTATTACAGTTGCCCTCAAGAACAACTTTTGTCTTCAAAGTGTTTTTCTGCAGAAAAAGTTCTGAGCCATAAAAGCCTTGACAGCATCCTAAGTCCCTGGTTTTTTACTTCTAACGTATGAACTATGCTATTTAAAACGCAGTACTCTGCCATTTTATGTGTTCCAATATATGCACAAGGAAGAGCTTGGCAAAAAGGAGTCCTGTGCACTTTTGTGCAGAGAGAAAGCAATCTTTTCTTCATAAGGATAAATCTGAAAGCCATGTTTTAATGTATCAAACATTCTGAATGAGACTAAAAAAAAAGGTAGCTTACAAAGTTTTTAGGATGTACTTTGTGTCTGTTTCTCCATTTTAATACTAATAAATGGGTATCAGACAGCTTTGCTACAAGCAAGCATACCAAAGAACCATTAAAAAATCCAGAGAAAATAGGAAGTAGTGCAAACTATACCTAGTACTAAATCCATTTCTAAGCAAAGTACATTCCAGATATTCAGAATGCTCTGCAATAAAGTTATAACAAATATATACTGCTTGTCAGGCATTTATTTGCATATTTTATTAAAATAATGGATTATTACTTATACAACTCAGTATGAGAAAGAGACACAACAGCTGACAGTGCCAGAAACTGCCTGATTGTAGCACTCAGCTCTGTCATTAATGCCCAGACATTTATTACTCCATGTACTGGTCTAATTTGAACTCAAGACTTTTCAGTGCTGAATAAATCAATGGAAATCACTATTTCTTAAATAAACAGTCCCCTCAACACAATGACCCATTCTAAGTGGCATCTATTCCCTCGTCAGGTGGAGGGTAACTATAGGCACTGAAGAACTCATTGGCTTAAAATTATACAATTGTTCAACCCAATAAAGATGGATTAAAGCTTGAAGCCCTTTGTAATTCAAACTTGAACATTAGATTGCTATCTATCAGTCCAAATTCTTTTTAAAATCAATACACATTCAGAAACTCTGAGTTTTTAATTTCTGCAAGGAAGGAACTTCTCAGGAAGTCAGTGGTTACAGATTCCAAGGGCTGGGGGGTGGTTTTTTTTTCTTCTGTTTCTTTCAAGTTGAGTTTCACTTGACAAAAATACTTCCATAGGGTTAAAAATACTACTGTTGCACTCTTTGGACAGAATTAAGCATTTAGAAAAAGAGAAGGCTTGTTCCCACTATGAAGGAAAGTGCTGTGTTTTAGAAGTTCTCTGCAGGACAGCTTGACAAGATTCTCAGGCCTGTTTGGATTTATAGTGAGAGACATAGTTCTGCAATCATAGACTCCCCAAAAGATAAAAGACACACTACTCTCTGGAGGTCTATTTATTGTAACAATAGAAAACTATGCCTTTTTTGAAGACTTGGCTTTAATATTAATCACTAGTCAAAGTCATCTTACAGGAAAGCTTTTCATTGTATTCTGCCACAAAACTTCTGGAAGAAAGGTTGCTGCCAATTCCATTTACTTGTTAACTATTTTTTCTTTTTTTTAATGCTATCACTTTTTAATCGGACATTGAAAAATACAAGATAAGGCATTTTCATAGCCGATTTCAGTTTTGGAGGAAGATTGTTAAATACAAAAGATATGCCAGAAGCCTGTACACATCTGACCCATCGTGATTAGCACACTTCATAAATTAGTTGACTTAAAAGATTTTCCTCTCAAAAAGAGTCCAGATTTCTTAAGATAGGATTTTTACCTTGAAATTACTACAGAAGAAAAAGACTACTGCAGCATTGAAGAAAGGATTATCTAAAAGTTTGCACATATTTACACATTTAAAAATTACTTTTATATGGTTTACAACTAGGTTCTTATTTCAGAAAAGCAGCGCAAGCTATTCTCTATAGCTGGGTAATTTCCATATAGTTGCCGGTTCTCAAGTGTCAGCACTATTGCAAAGTTTGCTTTTTTTGACCTAATGGACTTTTGAAAGAAATTGGATCTCTTGCCTCTTCTGCAGTTAGCAACAACATTTTCAAATTGCTCCGATCTGCTGCTACTGGAGATACCCACATTCACTGGCTCCCAAAGCTACTCTTCCTTGAGTCGAGAGAGATGCTATCTGCAGAGAAGATACTCGATGGAAGCGCAGCTGCTGTCACCCATCGGAGGCTGCATGTGCTGTCCTGTAACATGCTTGATTCCCCTACTCCATCACAGACTTTCAGCCCATATCAGAGCCTGGCTCTTTCAACTAGCCACGTAACACTGACATACCAATGGAGCAATTTATTATTTTTACTCTATATATATGTAATATGTAAATATCTTGTTGATTCACAGCATTTCAAACTCACATTATAAAGTTTGCAAATTACTATAAGCTATTCTAATGTGAAAAAGCTGTCTGATTTCACACGATATTGGCCTTATGATAATGCAAGCACTGCTCTATCAAGAGTATTTATTAGAGCACATAAAAAAATTTATTGCTCAACTTCATTTGTGTTGTGTCTTGGTTACAACAGCCACAGAATTTATGGAGAAAATAAATAGCTTTGACATCCTCAGTTAACGTTCTAAGGTAATTCACTGATTAATAAGGTTATAGAGCAATCATGTAGCCCCTCTTCTCAGCTTTGAAGATGATAATCCAGCTTGCACCTTCTGAGTCAACCTCAATAAAGTAGTTTTCTGCTGAGCAGTTTAAAAAAAATATCAGTGAGCAAACATGGTTTCACACTGCGGTGACTGTTATAAACAAGAATCTCTAAAGCATTGCAATTCAAAATAATATTGTATTATACAGGGAAGAAACAGTTGCCCTGTTCAGGAATACATCATGGAAAGATTGAAAATCAGTTTTTTCTTTTTTCTTTTTACCAGTATTTGGTTGTTCTCACATCTTGCTGCTTTGGCGGCTCTACATAAACTGTATCTGTGAAGTAGAGATTACATATTAACATCACTTAAATAACACGTGGTTTCTCAGTGTTTTAGAATTCTGAATCCATTCATCTGCCTTGTTACTTGCAAGTTAAGGCTATAGACAGTTTGGGTACTTTGAAAATCCCCAAAGAACATTAAGACCAACGTATTTGGACAAGAGGAATACACAGTTTATTCAACTTGAATCTCTTGTCCATGCCCTTTTCACTTCCCCATCACCTGATCCTTCAGAAAGCTTTCACCACTGCTCTGCTCAGTATGACTAAACCAAGTATCCAGCTGATGTCATGGGAAGCCTAAATTCTACCTAACCTTCACCACTCCCATTTTCTTAATATTGACACAGTAAGAAGCTAGCCACTAAATCTCTGATTTGTCCTTTCTTCCTCACTTCCCACATCTGCGTGGCCTCACCATCTGCATTTGCCTCCTCGCCAGCAAAAGCTGTTGCCCTCGACCAAGCAACCCCTTGCTCTCAAGTGCAGAAATACATCAGTAGCCCTTCATGAGACATTTGGTTGCTTTTACCAAGACTAAAGTTTCAATGTGATCTCAAGATTAAAGAAAACAGTTCACCTGAGTTTCAGAAACAGGTGCAAAAGGATTTGTTGGCCTTAGACCAGGCTGCGTATACATCATTGACTGGGGTGCCATCAAAGGAGCAGCTCCAATCTGAGGAGGTACCTGTTAGAAAAACAAAGAAAAAAAACCATAAAAAGGTATATAAAATTGAAACTAACTCTAGAAGATACATCTTTTTGCATTCATTGTAGTATAGTAGAAAATAAGCATACAGACACACACACGTAAGTAAAGTCAAAGCTTTTTATACAGCAAGTTTTTTTTTAAAGTTTAGAGCAATCTCTTCCAATGCTCAGTGTGAAAAAAATCTCAGATTTCACACACTCTTGATCTTATGAAACAATACATGTTAAGCTGCAGGATGATTTGAGTATAATAATGCCTGCCATGAAACCCACTGGAGGAGACAACTAGGTTTTTCAGGAATACAAGACAATCACATTTCTTACCATTCCATATACAGGCACTTGAGGTGTGGTCAATGGGTATGTGATAGGAGCAGGTACCTTCAATCAAGAAAATTATAATGTATTTTAGATAAGCACATGCATGCTAGTAACATATATACATATAAAACTGTGAAAAATACGTATTTTTCAGTATTTTAAATAACCAATGTATTTACAAGAAATTGACTTACATATCCAGGATAGTGTACTCCATTCTGGCACAGCAAAAGGAGTAAGGACAGAACATTATTTAAATGGTATTAGAACTGGAAATTCTAACCAAGGGATGGACTCAAGTCCAGTACCGTAACTGTCTGTAACTACGCCTAACTCATTTACTGCAACAACTAAAGAGGGAGGAAAAAGACTGGCAAGGACAGTAACATAAGTAACTATGTCTGATAACTTGGATAGGCTCCCTGCCTAGAAAGCTATCACTAGAGTAAGATTTAGAGAAAAAATAGAAGTTTTAATAAATCTAGCCAGATTCGAATATATTGCTTGCATAAACATTTCTGTGAGAAGCTTTTAGAGGGCATGTCATGCAATATTCCTTCTTCCTCCCACTATGTGTGAGAAGGGCATAGAAAAAAACCAAAGAAGCCAGCGACCATTCAGCTTAAGAAACAAATAGCAAGAGAAATTGAGTCTGCTAAGTGTTGCTCACATACTAATTTCTGATGTCTGCAACACATCACAATACAAAAAAAGAAAAATGAAGAGCATCTTAAGCCAGTAATAACTTATATCAGGTTCACAAGCACAGTGATGCATGCACTTCATATTGCCATGCATTGTTTAGTGCTAATTATATTAAAAATGGAGTGTTAGTTAAAATACTTCACTATGAAAGAGTATGCAGACTATACGTGAATTGGAGGGTTAGTACTCTGAATGCCACAGACCAAGTCAGGACAGGTAGGCCTTTCTGGTACCGGGGCACTGATTTTAAGGATGCTCGTCTCTGAGCTAGTTCTTTGCATCATTAATTGTTGGAATTCCAAGCAAATGAGCGAGTAGATACCTGGCATAAAGCACTCACATGCTTAGACCAGAAAGTATTAAACATGAACACATGAAATAAACACACAACCCAAATCCACAGTGATCAGTATGTGCTAAGGTGCCCTCTATCTTTCAAATGTAAGAATGCATTAGCACTTGAACATAACATGTTCTAGAGCACCAAGAGTGGATAAAAAGATTTTTCTCAGAAGCCTCACATGAAAGTGCAATACCACTGAGACACCCTCTCATCTGAATTTGAGTTTCATTTTTGAGTCCAATACTGGATTTAATATTCTATTCAACTTTGATAATTTTGAATAAGCATACTCATGTAAGATGAGGAAAATAAGCATTACGGGCAAAGCTACTCTTATTGGGAAATAAAGTCAGACCAGTCCAAAATTCATAGCAAATGTGACAATTACCCTAGCTGTACATATAACCAAGATGAATATTATATTTCTCTCTAAGGCAGCTATAGTTCAGAAGTGGCTTGTATTTGTATGAATATTATGAATAGAATATACTTTAAAAATTTCTTTTAAAAGCCTAGGAAGAAGAAATGAGAATTATTCATTTAAATAACTATAAAACTTCCACTTAGTATTTTGTACTGTGTTAAAAATATGAATTTGCTGTTGACCATTATCAAAAGTCCAAAGTGCTGCCTGACCTGATAATTTAGGTGCCTTGCAGGGGCTGCAGCAGTGTTTCATGTGATAAAATCGAAAAAGGAGAGAAAACTGGAAAGAACATCAGTTTTGTCCTTGAAACACATTCTTCAGATTCTTAAAGGTGCATGTGTGTGCCCGTGGGAGGCGGGTAGGAGCATCTCAAACATGCACATCAAGTTTTCTGCTTTGGGCTCATTTGTTTCAATTCAAAAAGAACTTAGGGACTGAGATAAATAATTAGCCTTTCGCTTGAGATGCAAGTCTTTAATGGACAAGTTTTACAGTGAGGGAAATAAGGCATGTAAAATCTCTACCTCATTCAGTTTGAGAAGTGATCCTACAAGCATTCCCCCCGGCCCCCAGTCTTGTCCCAAACAGCCTTTGCTATTCTTTTTAAGTTAATTCAAGCAGGGAAGTAGCATTTGCTAGAATGAAGTGTGATTTCAATAGTACAGAACTTACCATATGTGGAATAGTGGGTAAGGGAGTAGGGTTCCACGTGGTCGATGTGCTTGTTTTTGCTTGCCAGTTTGTTCCACCAGTGAGTTTTTTCTCTGTAGGCTGCGTCCACTGCATATCTGATCTAAAATGAAACTGTGGTATTAGTTTTCACAGAGAGTCAACAGCCAGAGTAACACCAATATAATGTAAAACCAAAACATGCCTTAATACGTGTAAACAGCTGAAATCTATGGGTGGAAGAAATGCTCAGAATTTCAGTAACTACTTATATATCTCTGTACCAGTAAATATGAAATCTGGAGGTTCTGTTTTGTGTTAAAAGTAAACTATCGTTACTGCACTGTACAACATAATGATTAACTGGAGTTTTATGTAACCACAAGATCTTTTATGGTGCTTCATAAAAATACTTAAGCAAAAATACAGCAATTGCAAAACTAAAGTGAATTACTTCAGAAGTTAAGGCTGACCATGTTATGGTGACTGACCACAAACTCACTGTTTCAACGCTGTACTTGGTACCAGATTACTTTCAAGAGTTGAGACTCCTGCTATTTTAGTGCTGGTAAACTGTGCCAGAGGCTACCAAATAGTCATGTAAGACTATTGTAAATTCATGTATGCACTTACTTTTTGGATGGAGTTCCTCCAAAGCCAAGATCTAGGGGGAAAGAGAAACCAACAAAATCTCTAAGTATTTTTATTTGGGGAGTTGGGGAGGGGGAAGCTTGGTTTGTTTTCAGTGACAAATGGCAAAGTTAAATTTAGAAGCTTCACACTTACTTCCCACTAGATTAGCAAGTGAAGAATCAAGGTCATTTGCCAAAATTTTTCCGCTTTGTTGGTTGGCTAAAGTGGCTCTCTGACTTTGTGGCGGTACTGTGGGTTGCAATACATCATCTAGAAAGTTAAAAGCTAAACAAAGAACATAAAAGCAACTGTTAACAGAACAGTTACATCGCATTTAATAAAAGACATCCATAAGCCAGAGAGGTATTTCTTTTACAGAGCACTAAGTAGCTTGAGTATTTTATATGCGGAGGTTCAACATGCTGGAAGTGTTTAAGGCTTAGACAGAAGCAGATTTTAACCTCCTATTTCTGTATGGAATACTGTGTTGTAGCTAGAAATCTAGTAAAATCTTTAACTTTACTTCAGCAGTAACTGCTGGTATTTTTAAATTAAAATGAATCTTCCCTAAAACTGAAGAAGAAAGAAGGTAGTTAAAGTTTCAGAGTGTCCTTTTAACACAATACAGCAGTAAATTCATAATACTGCTAGTATCCTGAATGTACAGAAGAGTTCCTTTGGTATACATTCATAAGAACTTGGAATATAGAGCAAAATAGCACCAAGAGAAAGATCGTAAGTCAGCTAGTCTTCAAGCAACACACAAACAGCTAGTTTTGCATTTTCGTAAGTACAACACCTCTCAATGAAGTTAGAGGGAATTATCACGTATCAAGAGAAGACACTGAAGTCATAAGCACTGAAAACAGATTAACATAAGCTTACCCATTAAGAGATATCCAGTGGGCCACATTCAAAGTTCATTCCCCAAAAAGAGAGGAAACCATTATTAGTTAACACTAATTTTAAAACAAACAACTACGATTGAACTGATTGCCCGTTATCTTATGAGCCCTATAATCTGCCTGCAAACGTATTAAGTTATTAATTTTTGAACTGCAATAGCAATTACGCTAAGTTGTTAAGCAACTGTTGCCTGTAGGGTGTAAATTAGTCATAAGCTAGTTTTTACCACTTGTAGTCCTGTACTCTGGTGCTGTAGATTTTCCTCCAAAAACAGCATCGAAGTCCACATTAATTGTTGAAGAGGTGGTACTTGGAGGAGCTGAATGAAGAGGAAAACCTGAAAAAAGTTTAGAGTAATCAAATACACCTGTGGAGTAATACCACTTATTACAGTGAAACCAGAAAGGTTTTTTTTTAAAAAAATAAAATCAAATTACCATCAACAGTCAGAGGATGATACACAGAAGCATATGTAGGTTTATGAGCACTAAAGTCATCTTTGTAAAAAGAGAGAAGAAAATAAGATCAGTTTAAAAGAGAAAAAGGAAGCGGGGACCCAAAAAATTAAGTCTGCCGTTAAAAATTAAGAATTTTTTAGTAATAAAAAGGGATTTTTTTATTTAGGAAATTTGAAAAGCACAAGTAACTCCTGCATTCCCCATTACAAAAGAGAAAGGAGGCTGCAGTTTGAAAGAAATCAGCAAAAATTCCAGCAACATTGCAAGTCTTAGGATGTCTAGGCTGGGCAAGCTGAACAAAACAATAAGTTATTTCAAACATAGAAATAAAACTTTAAGGAAACATATCATTTACTGCATCTGGAATTAATGCACCATTTTTACTTGTTAATAAAGAGTGACAATTGGTCCAAACCACAAAAAGATTACATGGCCCAGTTTACTTGTGTTATTATGTCCAGTTGCAAAGAAGTTACATGGGATTTGTTTGTTTGTTTTTTTACCACTAAACAGTTCCACTGTTTGTTTGGAGGAAAAAGCAGAATTGATGAAAGGGGTGGCAGATTTTACAGCTTCTTCAACTGGCTTCATGTCAAAGATGTCCAGATGAGGTGGAGAACCAACACAACCATTTGAAGACGAGAAAGGACCTTTCAGATGCAGAAGTGAAGGAAAGAACACAGAGTACAGATAATGGAAAAGAAAAACAGACTGAAATGATTGCATATGAGAATTTCTAGACAAAGTAAAACTGTAAGTTTTACCATCAGCCCATCAAAGATACAAATCCTTAGTTTCAGCTAAAAATCCTAATAGGTCTATTTAGGGAAAATAATTCTAGTATTGCCATTGGGTGGGAGGGGGAGAATGACAGAACATTTATCAATCAAAAGAGTTAGATACTATGTTTTTGGCTTCAAGAATCTATATTTTAAATAGCACATATCAATTCCACCTATTAAAATACCAACACTTACAATGGTGCTACCATTGCCTTATTTCACCATTTAAGACATTTATCCTGATTATTCTTTGGAGGCATGGGCAGAATGCTGTGCCCAAGAAACTGGGAACTACGATAGCTTTATGATAGGGATTTTGAAGTCACCAACACCTTTTAAATGAAAAGTGTATTAAATATCACTTAATGGAACAGAAATAGTAGTCCAGCATCTTTTCAGTTACATCTGCCTCGTTTTTATTTCCCAGCACTTTTAAACCTTGATTTTTAGTTACATGTCTTCTACCCATCCCCTTTATCGAATAGCTCCTTCATTCCACCTACTGCACATTGACACTACTGTTACATGTTAAAAAAAGTAACTTTTCTATAACAGTTTACCAGAGCTTTCAGATGGCTTACTCAATATTCTGTCAAGGATAGAAATGTTTGGATGGAAAGTAATTAAGATTTAAGACGATTCATTTAAGTATGAATCTGTATTTTATTCTTGTATTCTAAGAATTCAGCCATCAGTTAGACAGTCAAATCATCATCATCTCAGCTTACCTCCCCAAGCGCTGCTTGCCGATGTTGATATAGCTGGAGTACTCTGTACAGTTGGAACAAATGCAGGCTGAAGATCAAAAAGATCACTAGAAAGGTTGGGCATGCTGAATAAGAAAAGAGAGAAATATGAAGGTATGTAGTAGGCATTGTATTCTTGCGTTATACAAACACTCATGCCAATCTCACTTTCCTCTTTTCCACTAGTAGCCCATCAATAACAGTGGTACAAAACAAGACTAGCAATTAAGCACTCATTGATGCCAAAATTCCTGTGAATACACCAGGAAATCATCAGCAAAAGGTTATTCTTGAAAAGTATTTGAGAAGTAACTAAGATCAGTGCTTTGCAGTTTATTGTGGAACTACAGGCCAATACAGTAATTTCTGTTTGCTTCAGAAAGCAAAGTATCTCTCACCTATTTGTTGTGGGTGCTGGTACTGCAAAGAGGTCAACAGCTACGGTGGTATTCACACTTTTTCCTGATAAGGTGCTTGGGGATGCTGATGTGGAAGTGGAATTCGATACTACAGAAATCTCTCTTAATCGCTGCTCCTGAAAGATGAGATATACAGGTGGCGTTTTAGTTTAATTTCTTAACCCTTCCTGAAGGTCCCAAAGACCTTTTCCAAGAAGAAATTTTAATTATCATCTTAAATAAAACAGTTATTCTTCTGTAGAGTCCTGAAAACAGAAAAATTATTGAAATTAGAGATAGGATTATTTGTTTAAACAAAGCCTTTAAAAATTAAATCACACTAAAGCCACATTCCATACATCACAGGCAAAAATAATTCCCTCCTACCAATAATCAGTCTTACAGTAGCAATGCTGTATGTTCGGCTGCTGAGATGTAACCTAGAATTGTTGTATATTTATTTTGTGAACCTTTGAGATAAATAATCTCTTGTAAGGAAGAATATACATGACTTATATCATCTGTCTGCTATTCCAATCGTACTCCTGGTAGAAGGGTCACCACATATTGGCAGCCATGGCCTCTCAAGATGAGCGTTCCCCCACCAAGATTTTAAGCCAATCTTTGTTTTCACCTGTAACCAGTTAATAAAAAATAATCTCAGAATACAAACTTGTAAAAAAATATAGTACCTTAAGTGCCTGCAGTCTAGCTTGTTCTTCCTCCAATGCCTGCTGCTTTTCTTTCTCATCCATCCTGCTAAATGACATTCCTGTATTGGCAAGGGTGGAAACAGCACTGGATAGGGCACTAGCTCTAAAAACAGTAATAATTAAAAAAGTTTTATTAAGAAAAACAGTCATGTATACATCACTTCTATTTTAATCATCAAGCGCCTTATCTATTTGTGTGCCATTCCCTCTCCACTCCAGTCTTGTCTTCCCGTTACTCTTTAGTACAGAAAAGCAGACACCCAAATAATGAGGGAGTTCGGTGAAAAAGCAGCACAGGATTACTCTCTCAAGTTTCATCAGGCAGGAACTGGAAAGTGCAGAACATACCAGTTGTCTTCTTTAAGGTCATATAGACTAGACGTGAATTCTAATCCATTCAAGCAGCAGAGGCACAGAAAGCTTGTTTGTATATATTATACATATCACAGTAAACAAAGCACAGAAGTTATTCCCTATATAGTATACCTTTTAGCAGAATACTGTGGTAGTGAATCCTCAGATACTTGCAAAAAAAAAAAACCTGAGGAGCAAGACAGCAACTCAGGAATGTAGCTTACACTGATAGATCTATCAATATTTACCGAGTTTCTGTGAGAGAATGCCTATGCCTAAAGATCTCTCACTCTTCAGTCAGAAGTACTGTTCATATAAATTGATACCGTACTTGACAGAAAGAATAATACAATTCCTGTCAGCACAAAGCATCTAAGCCAATTTGGCTGTTCTGAGAAGGGACTGAAGAACTTCTACAAGCATGTTAAAATAAATTCATTGTCTGAGAGGTAGATAATTTACAATAAAGCTAAATAACATCCTATCTTGGTTAAAAAGCCTCAAAACCCTAATACCTTAGAAGTCTTAGAAGCCAAAGGACTTCAAACAAGCAAAAGCTAAGAGAGTAACATACAGCTCAGTGGTTTATTAGAGCATAATAAGGAGTCTGTCAGAGACACAGGCAGACAGATTTCAAACATGACTAAGCTATCAGACTACTACTCACTAGATGCTTCATTTATACTTGGAATTTTATTCACTTCCAAATATATCCAAGGAGAACACCAAATGACTGAATCCTGAAAATTCTTAATATGAAGATGACAAATCCTAAGTATAGGAATCGTTGTAATTCATTGGGTGCTTACCTGCTGGCAGCGGAGACTTCTTTTGTTTTCTTTCCCTCCACAGAAGCCAAATGCTGTTCCAGTGCTTCAAGCAAGCTGCTAGGTGCCTAAAGTTAAAAGTATTTATAAAACACTGCTTCTAGACAACACATCATTGTTTAGTACACAGATTAGTTTCTTCATCCACTAAAAACAAAACATCACACATCAGTTGTGCCTTTGGGTTTTGCTGCCATCCTGCAGATCTGGATTCTATCTACTCAGTTGTGGTGCCTCTCCTTTTAAAGAGCCACAGGAACATGAAGTAAGCTTTCTACCAGAGTAGGTCTGCTTCTGGGTATGCAAGTTGCATTCTTGTTTTTGGCAATAGTATTTGCTATGTTAAGATTAATCCAATAATCACAGCTGATTAAGCAGTACTCCCTTAAACTTGCAGAAATACCAAAGTAAGGCCTTTGCATTTTGATCCCCTTTCACAGAATCATAGAACCATAGGGTTGGAAGGGACCTCTGGAGATCATCTAGTCCAACCCCCCTGCCAGAGCAGGGTCACCTTAGAGCAGGTTGCACAGGAACGCGTCCAGGCAGGTTTTTAATGTCTCCAGAGACTCCACTACCTCTCTGGGCAGCCTGTTCCAGTGCTCTGCCACCCTCAAAGTAAAGAAGTTCCTCCTTATGTTAAGGTGGAGCTTCCTATGCTCAAGTTTGCGCCCATTACCTCTTGTCCTGTTGCTGGGCACCACTGAAGAGAGCCTGGCCCCATCCTCCTGACACCCACCCTTTAAGTATTTATAAGTGTTGATAAGGTCCCCCCTCAGTTGTCTTTTTTCCAGACTGAAGAGACCCAAATCCCTCAGCCTTTCTTCATAAGAGAGGTGTTCCCTGTAACAACAAAAAGCCAATCGCTTTCCGTTCAAATACCTACAGTCAAAGGCTTGCATTAGATAGACTTGACTACAGCAGGATGCTTGGTTTGAGAAAAAGGCAATCAAATCCAACCTCATCCCAACAACAGTATTGCAGACCAAGTAGCTATTCAACATGTGACTACAATAAACGTACTGAATTACTCAAAAGCCATTAGAAACTAGCAACACCACCTCAAATACAGTTGGTTTCTGGTGGTTCTCCCCTTCCCAAAAGTGTTACCCGTGAGAAGCTTTTAAATATTAAGCTGTTTTTAAAACAATGAAGAAGATTCCAAAAAACAGGCTTCTTGCCACTTAAATCCATCAGGAAGTCAGGCGCTAGACACCTCAGCTAAGACTTCAGACACCTAAATGAGTTTTAGGTGACCAACACTCATAAGCTCACCAAGACTTAGAGCACAGCCATGACATTATTCAGTCTCTGAAAGAAAGATTTTAACTGACAGGTAACAGAAAAGAGCAAGTTTAAAATATATAGACTAAGGCACACCAGAGCTGCTTTGGCTCCTACAGAAAACAAGAAAAAAGCACCAATCATAACCTGCCTTCTTTCTGCCATATACTTGTATCCACTACAGAAATATTTCTTCCATACCAAAGGAAACAGCTTCAAAGCTCAGAATAAATTTGAACTCATCTTTATTACACAGTCTTAGTAGGAGGTAAGATTTCTCCAAATCACCCTATAAAAACAGCCTCCATCAAGCAGAATAACTGGGCTAGTGCTTTTAGAAGAGTTCACTGCCTTGCTGTTCTAGCCCCATGGCTCTCAGGGCTTTTAATTACATAGTCCACACTCCATAAAATGAGTGAAATAAACCCTACTGCAGATTCAGATGAAGGGAACAACCTCTAAAGTTTTAATCTACTTGCCAGCTCCATCCTCCTTATCTAGCAGGGTTTCGGAGGCATTACGCCTCTCTTATTACTTGCCAACTTGCAGTAGGTAGAACAGATATGATAAGCATTGTTTGCAAGAAAAACAAGCTTGCCCTTGCTAGCCCTTCTGTACTGAAACCTAGACCAAAGTATTTCCTGGAATGAGGAAAAGTATTACTCACATAAGGCTATAGTAAGTTCCCCTCCGAAATACAGAGCACAATTCTAGCTTCCCACATTCAATGAAGGACAATTCAAGTTACAAGAGATGCAAAGAAAAAGTTAGAATAATCCTTTAAAACTGCCTGTCTTAAAGTTAAGGCCTGAGTTGGTGTTTCTTTCTGTAACTAGAGCTAGGTAAGCTAAGACAGTGTAGTTACCTCAACAACAGGTCACATAAATTCAGTGTTCAAACTAGACAGCTAAACCCCAAGGGGGAACATTCTGAAATACCCTTCTGGAAAGGTATCAGGGACAGAAAAAAAAAAAAGCCCAAACCAAGAAATCCCTTACTTTTACTTCTCAGGAGGAACAGCAGTTGGCAAAAGGCATTGCATGGCCCAGCTGGATAGATAATCTTAATAGCCATAGGCTATACCCTAATTCCAGAAAGTTTTTCCTAGTCTTCATTTTTTTTTCCAAGGCCACTAAAACTTATCTGAATGGGAAAGCATATTCTACACTTATTCTTCCTAAAATCTTCTAAACAACCCCCTCAACTATAGAACCCAAAACCAACAAATGGTAACTTCTCTGAACTTTCTCATTGCTGCAGATATCCAACAAAACATCAGAGATGAAATTTGGAGTGAACAGATCTCAGTAGTTTTATGTCAGAAAAGGTGCCTGGGCTAGTAGAAACATTATGATTTGAACAAGGCTGTATTTTATGACTCAGCCTCCCTCCCCCCACCCAAAGACACCTGACAGACCAACATCCATACAGAGGAAAATGACCCAGTTGCATTCATGAAATACAGCAGCAGCTATGAACAGAAAGTCAGCAACAGCACTGCGAAACAGGGCTCCTACAAAGGAAAATACTTTCTTTACAGGAACTGGCAAAAGTGTCAGTAGTGACACTGAAAATTAAATTTTTGTGAAAGCCTGGTATTAAGAAATTTTAGGAAATTCTTTTAGTGGGGCACTAAATGGATGTACAATTATTCAACTCTTATTAAATGTCATGAAATTTACTATGGAAGTGGAATGCTTAACAGTGGCACTGAAATTGCCAAAATACACAGGATGCTGATGTCTACCACCACAGTTCAGAGTTGCCTTTCATGTCTAAGTGCACTTACAACAAAATAGCTGAGCTATTAGAAAAAAATGTTGTGAGAACAGTAGATATAAAGGGTTTTGCTCACTGAAAGTTTCAGATCTAAAAAGCAGCACAATTAAGTTATATCTCCTGTTCTCAGTAAATCAAAACCACCCGTGCTTTGAAGAGCCTTATAATGACCCAATTAACTGGACAAGTGCACACAAACCCAGTGAAGTATAACTTCAGACTTGAGTATAATTTGATTAGCATAATACAGACCAGCTGAATACTGCAGTACTAATCAAAAGAGTAAGATGCTAAGATCAAACACCAATAGGAAACATCAAACTACTGTTTTCACTCATCACCTGCTCTTGCCCTGCTGGTTACAGTCATATTTCTTTCCTAAAACAAAGGCCTGGAAGTTCTTAAACTGGTTAATATTAACTGCTAGGAGCAAGTATTAGAGATTTGTACTTTGAAACATGAATTTCAAATGCAAAGGGTGTAATGAACAACACTGACAATGGAAGTTTGTGGCTTAGATTTGAATTCCATATTAAAAAGACACCGATGAAGTTTAGGCAAATCTTCACAGTAGGTATATTTTTACATTATTAACCCATGAAATTTAATTTTGTGAAGGTAGTGTAGGATTAGATGGGACTGTCCAAAGTTTACACATTAGATGTTAACTGTTTCACACCAACTCTACTTAAACAGCTTGAGTACTCTAGACCTCTGAGGCACTCCGGTTTATTGCCTGAGTCTCCTGACAGCTATTTATCCTACCCATCACATTACTCTGCACTCCAGAAAGAATACCAAATACCTCTGTCCCTGTTGGGTTGGTTCTAGGTTAGAAACACAATGTCCCTACAAAAGGAAGGAACCTGCAAAGAGTAACTTTGTGCACTTCTGTGGACTATCAGCATTTCCTGTTCAACTAGGTCAAACCATCTTTCTCACCTCCTTTCTGCCCCTCAATTTATCCTCGGTAGAAGGCATTCTCCTGCACTCCACCTTCTAGACTAAATTTTCCAGTGCACAACCTGTATTGCACACGTCCCTCATATTACTCAGTAATACTGAAGCCAGCGTTAAGTGTTAATACAGAAACATCAAATCTATCCAGACCTCAAGGGAAAGAAAAAAATTATTGACTGAACTAGCTAACTGTAATCTTTAAGTGTATCAGAAGACATTAAGTTACAGTGAAATGGAAGGTTTTCCTCAAGGCATGGCAAGATGCTTGTGGCTTACATGCCAGTGAATCTGCTGCGACAAATACTGGAAATTCTTGAAGAATATTTTCTGTGAGTTTTATTGCTTTAAACAACCAAAAAATTTTATTAAGAGCTGCAAAGTGCAAGTACTGAGTACATGTAATTCATGGGAAAAATCACCATACATATTTCCCATATATAAATACATAGAAGAGAATACATCCTCAAGATAAATGATTGCTATGATACACACCAACCTTCAAAAACGCAAAGAAAATAACTGGGTTAATCAATATACGTACACTGACCTGAGTAAGATCTGGAATGTCACCCTGATCAATTCCAACTTGCTGAGTTTACAAAAAAAAAGAAAGAAAAAAGTACATTACTACATGCAGTAGCAACGGAAAAAAAATACAGTGATATCTGAATGTTACATAGAAACTAACATATTAAAAAGGCATACTCATAATTCTCTGAGCTGGTCCAAGTTTCACTAGGTACACACGTTAGAAATCACAAGTGCATTAAACTGTGCCTCCAAGCAAACCCAACTTTTCATCCAGCCTAACTTTTTCATGCAGAACAGCTTACTGGCAGCATTAGAAACACCAACATTGCTTACTGGAACTAATTCTCCACTTTTAGCAGTTACAGTAAAGGAAAGCACTGCAAATAGACTGTAACATTCAGTTCATACATTCTGCACCATTCATGGAATTTATGACAACACTTCCGAAAGTTTATTATGTTGTCTGGCTAATAAAAAATCCCAAGAATCTCAAGTCATTTTAATGAGCATATACAATCTTTAAAATACCTAATCTGTAGAATACATACTTGTATAGAGAAGTTAAGCAAACATTACTCTGTTTGTGAAGTTGTTGTTATGAATACAGACTACTGTCAGTACAGGCAGCTAAATATCATTTCCATAGATGTAGATTTACCTCTGCTACTTTGAGGAATTCTGACAATTTGGTCATTCTGGCTAGAAATTTTTTGTAAATATCCAAGCCTTCTTTGCACTGGTTCTTCTTCATATCAAAGTACCTTTCTGAGGATGCAAATAAAACTTTTGTAAGGTAACAGCCTCCCCAGCAAAAAGCTGACACAGTATTACAAAAGTTAATTCAAGACAAGCTTCAGGGAGAGAACAGACAGGAGTAACTCAAAGCTATTCAGATTTTAAAGTTTACATGAATACCTGACACCTTTTGTAATAAGTCAGTCAATAGAAAAACATTGATTTTTCTATTTCAGTACATTAGAATATAATGCAAAACTTTATTAAGCATGGATGTGAATCACTGCAATTGTTAAATTCGGTACTTCGAGGAATATTTTCAAGAAGTCAGCTTATTAACTGGCAATGAGGCAAATTATTTTACCATCTGAAAATATTCCTGGTATATATTTATATTTTTAGACCCTGTATCAATACTTTTTGATGTTTGTAACTGGGCTGAATATCCAAACGACATCTGAATGGCTACTGAAGTGATATACACTGAACTGACCTACCAAAAGGAGTACCAATCACAGCCTTCACTTACGGTTTTGCTCTATATATTTAAAGATATTTCATTGAGTAAAAACTAACGGATTAACAGAACAAACTGATCAGATGTTTTAACTCAGAAATTTGCTTGAATAGTCATTATAAGGCTTTGCTAAGAGCTTATCACTCTTGAACAAAAAGCCCTACATGTCATCTACTAGGATGATGTAGATTCAGGTACTAGGTAAAGGTGAATAGTCAAAGAAGTATGGGAAAACAGAAGTCAGTCATACTGTGACTATACTAAATACTCAAAATACCAAATATCTCACTAATATTTTTACAGTCCAATTGCAAAGGTTATCCATTGCACATTTATGTTATCTGGTATCTTTTAGTCCCACCAATCACCCTCTCATCTCAATTTCTGTTTCAAGATGTATTCTTCTAGGTAGAAGCATATGTTTAAGCCTATGCTAG
The DNA here is from genome assembly GCA_013396915.1 of Stercorarius parasiticus. Lineage (NCBI taxonomy): Eukaryota > Metazoa > Chordata > Aves > Charadriiformes > Stercorariidae > Stercorarius > Stercorarius parasiticus. Next base: position 389,340 of record VWZL01003937.1, read on the forward strand.
TTGCCACTGAAACTAAGACAGGCTTAATTTAATGGTAAAGGAGCAGAGAATTTATTAAGAAACTGCAGTCAGAAATTGTCTATATTCCTTAGTTCTCTCAGCATCTTTCACAAAAGTTCAAAAGCTAAAAAAATTCTCACATACCTAAAAGATTAATAATCCCCTCATTGTATGCTGCAAAAAGTCTAATGGAATCTTTAAAGAGGAGCATAAAGGCAGCATTTATAACACCATTTGTTAGTTCATTTGGATTTGCCTGTGTAGAAAGCAATGAGAAAGTAAATTAGTATTTAATAAAATAACAAAACTCTCACTTCAAAAATGAGAGCGTTACCTAACACTGATTTAAAATACTTACATCAAAATCAAGGAGTGCATCAAGCTGGTTCTGTATGATTGGAAGGGTTTTGAGAAGCTTTTCAGCATTCATGGTTCTCATCACTCCATCTAGTCTACGGAGTAGAAGCCACACTTTACAAGTTACCAGAAGACCTCAGCATATTATACTGTTTCAACAGTACTATATTGCTTCAAAGGGCCAACACCAATCTACAATAAGCTCAAGAACAACTGGTATTTCCACTCCCCCCACCCCTCCCTGTCACCCCCAATATGAAAGTTCCAACAAAAGTAGCAGTAACACTCTTACCCTCTTTTCATTTTGGTGAAGTCAACTGCTACAAGTCTATATGAAAGTGCTTTTTCATTCAAGTATCTGCTATATCGCCTAATGAAGGTAGACATATCATAGCCTAAAAGTGAAGCATTTTTAAGTTAGACATTTTGAGAGGGAACAGTTTCTTTTAAGTTATTTTCAAGAACTATTCTCCTACTAGCCCATTTTACATCAGTTTGCAGAACTATTTTTCACCTTGAGATGTAACATTACAGTTTCTTCCCAACTTTGTAAGATTAGGAAAGCATTCATTGCAATTATGAGAATAAACACCTAAATACATTAAAATATTAGGCAAGAACCAAGCAGCTCTTATTAAGATGTTCTTGAAATTAGACAAAAAAAATTCATTCCTAGTTAAAACACTGAATACTTTGGTAACTGATCTGCAATGCCTCAAAAACCACATAAAGACCCAAAAATGTTTTCTACCATTGGCAAGTAATTAAAAGACTTCTCAGATATTTGAAGGAGTTCTCAATATTTATACAGGACATCCTAGTTACCATTCCGTGCACCTTAACAGTAAACATTTACTTCTGAGACACTAAAATGCAACGGCAAAAATAGATCATTGTGCTAATATTCATAAGGTTTATTCTAGTCAGCATTAAAAGTTCACTTTTTAAAATTTACAGCTGCGTATGCACATGATACATACATTACAGACAAATTTCTAGCACTCAGCTAGGTGACTCGGAATCTCACTTTCCTTGTGTCTACGTTCTTGGCTGGACATTCTTTGGTGCCTCATGGAATATAAATCATAACACACTTTCAATGTCATTTGTCTCCTAGAGTGCACTGACATAGGCACTATCACAGAGCAAAAAAGCAGTAGAGTTATTTCCTTCAATGAAAGATCCTTACCCTGCATGGCACTTTTGTCCAGGTAGTTATTTAAATTGAACAAAGTGTTCCGGGATGCAAGATACTGGATAAAGCGCTGTTGGTGAAGAAAAAGTTGAGAATATCATTGTTGTGAGAGTCAAAACATTTAAGCATATTACAAGAAAACCACACTTACCTTGTAACCTCTATCAACAACAGAAATTAGTTAAAAGGAAAAACTTCAAAGGAAAACTCGAAACCACTGACTAGCAAAACCTCTGAAATCCAAAACTCCAGCAAAAATATAGATTTAAACTAAATATAAAGATATCACTGCCCATGAATAAAAGGCTAATAACACTAGAGGAAGCTGCTTAGGTTAACTTTGTAGTTTAGAACGGACAAGCTGGAAAACACAAAACAGAAATACCACTTGCATTATCCAAGCTCCTGAAGTTTGCAAAGCTCTACTGCTGCTGTAGAAGCGGGAGATGGGTTAGTTACAAACTTTAAAAGTAATTAGCAACAAAAATGCTTCTGGAACTGTGGTGAGCAGCAGCACCGGTGCTATAATTATATATGTATATAACACATATATTATAATGCAGCTATCTAAAAGACATTTAAGTTTTGACAATTAATAGCTGGCTCCATAAATAATGCAAGAGTAAGAGAACAAACGCATCCAGACAGCAAGGCAGTTTTAAAAGTTTCTCTGCCACTGTTCCACACAGATCTCCTATGACTGATTTCTTTCTTCCTTGCTTCTTTGTATGTGTTTTAGTCCTTGAAAGAGGATTATGATCAGTAGGGCTTAAGGAACTTGTTACACCTTTGATCTGAATCCCTCTGCTGCCGCAGCATGCAGGGCCTGTTCCTTCACAGTGAAAATCCACCCGTCTGCCAGGTTTGTGTTGTCATGCTCCACAAAACTAGCATATTTTCAGTCGGGCTCAGTATAGCACCTGCTCTCTGGGAACTGTAATGAGGGCTTAGCACAGCAACAAGAAAATTCTTCTCACAAGTACTATTCAAACTGAAAGCAGTACTTTCACCTTCCCGAATGATTCCCTAACTTGTCATCAGTACCATCTCATCAGTAACTCTGTATGTGTTCTCAGCCTATAGCTACGGAGTTTGCGCAAGTCTACAACACACAGCTTGACTACAAACAGCTCTGGCACTGTTTTAACTTCTTATTCTCCTTCTCAGTCAGTTTATCTGATCTTTGTACATCTTAGTACTGCATTCAAAGAGATACAGAAGAACAGCTGGAACATGATCAGGAACAGAACAGGAATATTCAAAAGGTGTCTATACACATTTCAAAATTAGTTCTGAATCTCACTTTAAAAGGGCCAAGGCTAACACTCAACTCTCCAGATGTCAGGGGTCTTGCATTGCACAATGCACAGGTGAGAGTAGTTTTAACCTGTTTCAACCAAAACTTCATCACAAGAAACAGGTAGCCATGTTGAACAAGAAACTGCAAGACAGTGAATGTTCAGAGAACACTTTCACCTTCTGCTATATTTACTTGTACTTAAAATAGAAGTCCAACATCTGGTAATTTCTTTATCTGTTTAAGAAAAAGGTTTCTCAACATATTAGAAGAGTGAGGAGTACACTCATGTTCCACCTGAAATTACAGAACTAGTGTTCTAGTTACTTCAGCAGATATAAAGGACCTAATCTTTTGAATGCACTCATTCAAAACTGAGGAACAGTTTTGGTACAGACATGAAAATTCAACTGTTCTACCACTATGAACCACTGTACAGACAAACAGATACTGACTGGTAACCCACAACTCTAAGTTTTGATTATTTTTTTTTCTATGGTTCAGTTGTCTGCTTTTTTTTTTCTTTCAAGTTTCAGTGTGTAGATATGAACTGTATTGGAAGAGAGAATAAAATATACAAACTGATTTACAGCACTCAGTTTAGCTTTACACTTGGAATAAGCAGTGAATTTTACTTCGCATTTACTTCTCGTTATCCTCTAACTTCAGCTTATTTGTTGAAACTACAATTTAAGCCCATAAATAACTTGGGGAAGTGTTAACAAAGAGCGCACTATGTTTTACAGGTCATTTCAATTAAGTTCACAGAGCTTTGGAGAGAGGAGACAACACTAAGTTTTCAGAGCAGTTTAATGGCTGGAAGCAGTACCTTTAAGAATCATCATTTCAATACTACCAGTAGTCAACAGCGATTTATTAGGAGAATGACTACACACAAGTTCATGACTAAGCTGTCACCTGATCACGACAAAGTTTAGTTTTTAAGGGAAGGGCTGTGTACAAAAGCCTATGTTTCTAATGCCATGTTACTGTCTGGGAAGCTTTTAATAAATAGTGATGAAATAGTTTACGTGAACCAAATGCAACAGAAACCTGTTTCAGAGGAATGTTAACAGCAACCATATATGAAGATTTAGCCATTTAGATGATAATTTGCAAGACCAAATATTCTAGTCACCATATTCCTCCCTCCTTTAGTAAGTATTCTTATCTGTTAATAGGTTGGCTGCACATTTATGGAGTGCTAACAAGACTCTTTTGCTGTGCTCTTACTGATAAGCACTACCCTAATGAAGAAGAGCTCATCAGAAATTTTTCAAGTCTTTGTTCTAGAAAGGTCACTCACTATTCCCTCACAGCCCAACCCAGATGCCTGCAGGTAAATTGCAAACACTGATATATTTTGGTATTGAAATAATAAAGGAATATCGTATTCTCTGGAGAAGTACTTCACAGCCATCAGCAGCATAAAACCAAAGACCTTTGAAAAATTGAAGTATGTATCTAATGCTTCATAGATTGAGACAATTTTTTAAAACATTGTCAAGGAGACTTTAAACAGAACTAATCATGTCTTACCTCGTTTCCATACATCATGAGGTGGTGTGTTGTAATTAGAGCTTTGAACACTACAACCCAGCTACTGTTTGCAGTTCTCTCAAAGAGTGTGTCTGCCAACTGCGGAATATTCACATTCATTTCATTTGTGCACTGTATTAGATCTAAATTAAAGAAAAAATAATCAAAGCATTACAATGAGTTATATGCTCAAAGAGGATCATGTTATCTTGTGTTTTTACACTGAGAATTCATACTGGAAACATTAGCTTCACTCCTTTAAGAAATAATTGAGCTTTTTTACATTCCTTGCTCGAATTCACTGCATTTTACTGAAAGACTCCAAGTATGAACTTCAAAGGCATTTAAATAATTTTATGGAGTCTCAATATCTCATCAATAAATAATGTGCCCAGTAGAAACTCTATGCCAATTTATAAATTGACCAAAAGCCAGTGTAGACCTTCTGGACGCTCAATGCCTGAAGTCATTCAATCTAAACACAAAAATGAAAATCAGAGAAGCAAGGAAAAGCCGAGACATCTATACCTCATGAGACCAACCGGCAGCAAGTGCCCTGCAACTCCAGCCTAAGCATGAGCACTGACACACATGACAGCAAATGAGATGCTACAAACCTGTAATAAGCTTCTTTTCTATAAAAATCAGAAGCAAGAATTTGCATCTACACACCTTCCCACTTAACTAAAATAACCTAATCGCCAACACACTGAGTATTTTGTGGTAGATCATGGCAGGTCTCAGGCTTTTGTATGTGAAAAAAAAAAAGCTCCTTGTGTCCAAGACTGATTATAAACTCAATAATAGAACATTAACTTGGGAGGTCAGAGTCTCTGCCCAAGTATTGGTACAAAACCAGAACAGGCTCCAGCAGATACATGGGAAAAAAACCTGCCTGAGAACGCCAGTGAAAGCACTCACTGAGAAGAGAGCAAAGAACTGAACCCAGGACTATTCTAAACCACTCAAGACATGCACAGGAGACATTTATTCTCTGAGCTAAATTTGGCTCAGGTGTGATCAAAGTACACCTTAAGGACTGGGCAAGGCCAGTAAAACAAACACCTAGTTTGAAAAGCTTCCTTTGTGGCCTCTTATTCAAGCCAAGCCTGTGAGCAGCCTGTTGGCTGCAGAGCAGCATCACTGTTTACGTGGTTTGTCTGGACAAGCACTTGAAGAAGGGCAAGTGCTGGGGAAGCTGGGCAACAACTAAACACGGAGGTGCCAGCACCACACAGATGGCCAACTTATTTGTCTTGTTAGCAGGATGTAGAGGACAGACTACATTATCATTAAGTAGTTTAAACATGAACTTAAGAGATCACGCATTGGTAGTTTAGGGCAAAGTACTTCACAGAAATAGTACACTTAGCATTTCTATCTGTTCTACTGCACAGAATATATTACAAATGTTTCTTAATTAAAAATCTGTTTATTAAGAACGTAGTCCTTTGATTAAGGATCACTGTTTAGAATAATTGAATAGCCAGAGTAATTTTAACGGAGTAAGGAGTTTTAGATAGTATCTTGTCAAGCTAGAAAACTATAAAATGCAAATTCTAGTAAGTTACTAATTTCATTCTGATGTCAAAGATTTCCAAATACACACAAAACATGCAAGTTGGGACGAAAACTTTCATCCTTACAGTAACACACAAATACACTCTAGTAAGTACACAACAAGAGCAGTTCTGAAGTGTTAAGCAAGCTATACATAAAAATCTTGTTGTTGATGTAGTATTAAAATATTTCAATATTGACAAGTGTGAAGATACTCAAAACCAAGTCACATGATAGATGCTGCTCACCACTCATGGCTGTATCATTGTGAGATGCTGTGTCAAATTAAGTAGTACTTTAAAATTTCTAGAAGACCAAAGAGTCCATAGACAATTATTGCCCCATATAGTGGAGCATGTCCCAGTTCCAGACTTCATACATAGAGAAAACCGTAATTTTAATTCAACAGCCTCATCTACTGAATGAGAATTTTGTTACGACATTTCTAAGTAATTCTCTACCAACACACATTAAGGAAAAGAAGTCTTCCTAAATCAAATTGGTTTCTAAGCAAACATTATGAAGACACTGCTGTTAGATCCTGCTCAGTATTTTTGATGTAACTGCCAGCACAGAAGTGTTATAGAACTGTTACAAGTCCTGTTCTCATTTTATAGAACTGAAACAAACAAATAAGCAACCAACAAAAGCCCCACAAACTCTCCACAGGGCAACACCTATAACATTACTACTAGGTAGCAGTTAAATTCCATTGATCTGCTGAGGTCGAAGACCGCACAGATAGCCTATTGAAAATACTATTTCTCCACAAAGTCCTTTTCCTTCACACAACTACTAAGCAAGTCAAATTTTTCACTGAAGATTTTCAGTATTAAGAGTGCTTATTAAGTAATACATTAAACTGGGAGGGAAGATCCAGGTTAAAAACAAAAAAAACCCTTTCTGCTCTCAAGTCAAATTAGCCAAGCCAATTTCACTCATATTTTGCCAGCACTCTCCACAAAGATCTCAATCTTGTCACCTTCCCTCAAGCTACAGTCTACCAGCAGATGTTCCAGTAGACCCTAAGATGATGCTGAACAACTGGGAGATCCCTCACATATACTTACATCTAAAACTGGTAACAAATGTGTTCTTACAGTACTGCATAGGCACAATGTGACAGAAATCCTACTGTTAGCAACTGTATCAAATGCTGCAACTGATCACCTCCCCTTAAGCCACACATCCATAAAAAAAAGCCCTGGCTTATCATGCCATCATGAAGGTTTACTACCACAAGCCGTGCAGATGCCTACCTTCAGAAGGGAGCAACAGCCTTCTGCTTTGGCACACAAGCCTAAAAAAAGTCTTCTGTCAAGTGACAGTTAACAGAGTGGAAGTTGATTGACCTCTGGTGCATTTGGGAAGTTCATACGTTGTTGTTTTATTCCACAAGATTCCATGTTCCAGTAATTCTGTAAAAGTGCTACTAGGGTTTTCCAGCATGTGCTACTTGCTTCTGCAAGATTTGAGCTTAACCATTTTAGAAAGCAACCAAAAGGGAGTATTTCATGTACATAGGGCTACTCAGAGTAATTCAAGCTGTGCTTGAGATTAGAGGACCTGAGTGAGCTGCACTTCAGACACGTGGTAAGGACGACACATACTGGCTCCCCTGAAGACGATTTTTATTGAGGGCACTTAGCATAATTGTGGTCTTTGGCTTCAAAATATCCCTGAATGCACAAATAAACCACAGTTGCCAACACCAAGGAACACATGCTTAGGCAAATAAAACATCTCTAAAATCCTAAACTAAGAGTGAACGGTGGAAAAAATCTCAGTGCGTTTTATAGGCCAAAACTGGACTTTTCTAAGAGTGTACTGCAAAAACTTAAGTTTAAAAAGACTCTTTAATAAGGCTACTCCAGGCAATTTTTTTTATTACTACTATTTTACAACTAGTAATAATAAAGCTAGCATCACATTTGAATTCTAGCAATTGAGATACATAACAAAAAAAGCAAGTGTCATTTCTCTAATAGGATTCTTCTAAATCTGCAGTAGGAATATCTACATAGAAACAACTGTATGGATCTGTTTCAACTGGCAGCAAAGGAGGAAAAGGCTATTAACACCATGCATCTGGAAGGATAAAGGAACACATGCACCTGAGAGACTGACAGCTGGGCAACTGCAATATGGATGTTGGCAGCAAAAACTGGAATGAAGTGTGTTGGGCAAGTGATGCTCATTTTCTTATCACACTACTTATATAAACACTTTACAGCTCAAAGGATTTTGCCAGTTACCCAGAGGAATCATTTCAACTGCAAGTGAAACTGCGGTGCTATTTCTAGAACGGAATTTAGAAAAATGTTAACATCACACAGGGAAAAAAAAAAAAAGAAAAAAATCAAACAGCTTTAAACCAGAAGAGTACCATAGGGGTTTTCAAGCAGCCTGGAAAAGCTGTGGAAATCTTACTACCTAGAAGAGTACCAAGGATTTATTTTCCACAGCTCATCTGAAATACTGGCACATCATCTATGAAATCATACAGCTTTTCAGAGAACAGCATGCATAAATCCAGATACTTAAAAAAAGTTAGAATACATATATAAGGTTTTTGGAAAATTCTCAGCCAGGCATTGACAATAACTGACACTTTTCAACTTTCAAGAAGGTAATCATTTTCTTGATTCAGGAAGCTGTCTCTCAAGGGAAGTGTAAATACATAAGTTGAAGACAATCATAGTGACTTAATATTCCCCTATTTCTTCCATTTTGTCACAGGACTGAAACTGCTCTGAGACAGACATCAGAATTAAGATCATTTTCCTTAAGCCTGGCAGTCTTGAAAAAAAAAAATCATTACTTTTTGGAAGTTGTACCATAAACTATAGATTACAAATACATAAAACAGAAGAGCCACTTCAGCAAACTTTCTCAATGTAGCCTGAGGAATGCAACAATTCATTTGAAGTTTTTTCAAAAGCTTTAAGCAATTGCTAAATAAGAACCCCGACATTTTAGACTATAAAAGCATTAACTACTTTTTTGTTCAAGTCAAATTTCCTCAATTACTGTATTGAAAAGCTGCACAGATTACTAGAGTGCCTCAAATTAAAGACAGCCACCTTACTGCCTGTGGAAGAGTTCAAGACATAACTCTGCAAGAACCACCCTGCATCAGCATTCATCCGACAGTCAGGAGCTCTAGCTGCCAAAAATTAAGAATGGGCAGATACAAAACCAACCCAAAACTGTGATAGTCATAACGTGATCCTGTTGGTAAAACTTAAGTTTGCGACGATTTGGTGGAGACCTGAACTTTCTCTTACAGCAAAAGGCTTAAGAGCCTAAATCTGCTACATGACACAATTTTACAGCACCTGAATTATCACTTCCCACAGGACTTCCAGAGCTTGTATGGGAGTTTTAAATTTTGATGAGTAACACAAACATTTCCCTCCCCTGTGCTTCTTAGGTGGGCTGTATACAAGTTAAACAACAGTTGGTTTTTCCTTTATTACCATGTTCACTTAAAAGTTTAAAATACAAACCCCTAAATTAATCGCATTTTTCTAAATTTTGATCTACGCATAAGTCTATTCTGCCAGTTACCAGCCTGGCTACAGCTTTATTTATTTTTTTTTATATTTAATTTTTTATTATGGCTTTTCAACAGTTAGCCAAGAAGAGAAGTGTCACCAAAAGCGTTACCTAGCCCCGCTCCCCCGCAACCCAAACTCAGGAGGCTGACGGGAAGTGACAGAACCCACACTGAGGAAGAACAGACAAGACCTTCAGGTGCTCCACTAAGAGAAAAGATCAGCCCCTCTCTAACATTTTATATTGTCCTAAAATATTACAAAATACTACAGAAATAGATCTGCTGACTTATTTAGGACACCATGACCTACTTTAAAAGGAAAAAAAACCCAAGTATTCCCATTGACATTGCCTAGGTGTTTTTTTGCGTGTGTGGTTTTTTTTGCTCTTCAAGAAAAATTATGACTATACCACTCATCAGCTAGTAGCCAGACAAACCCCCAAACTCTTAAATACTAATTCACACACTGCATGTGTAACATCTTCCTGTAAAAATCCATATTGTAATATTAGTTTTTCTTGCTGAGGAAGCTGGGGGGGGGGGATTTTAAGAATTAATCTGAACAGAGTGCATAAACTGATACTCCTCCACGATCCCTGATACAACTACAGCAACACTTAAAAACACATTCTTGGTGAAGCTTTTTCTCGAGCAGCAATTACACACAATACCAGATGATGCAGCATTTTTAATGACACACACACATAGTGACCAAGGTACAACTAGCAATGTTGCATTAAATCCAAGCTATGTTTTCCTTCATAATTTACTTAAATTGTAACGTACTTGCACTGTATGTTTGAAAATACATTGTGTGATTACTAGTATCTTACCCACTTGCATTGAACAGAAGTTTTGTGTACAAGTGAAAAAAATAAGAAGTGCCATGCAAAGGCTTGCAGATGTTTGAAAAGCAGCACCTGGGTATATTCAATGAAGACTGGAGAATGTTCATGGCAATTTTTTTTTTTAACCCCTTACAGAGATATTTGTGATAACACATTTCACATCTTTATCTTTCCCACCCCACCAAAGCGTTCCACTATTTCAGATACCGATTCAGAACAACAAGCTTTTTGTTTGTCTTAGATCAAAGTCTGAGAAAGTGAATTACACCAGAACACAGAACTCATGTGGTACAGAATGGGACCTTCAGGAGACTGACAGCTCTAAACAGGTTTGTATCAAAAGATATTCAAAGGAAATTGATATACAAAAACCAATCTCAGTTTATGACATTCTCAAGACTTGTTCCAGGTTTCCATTTTCTTATTTTGTGAGTGTAACTTATAGTAAATTACATTATTCTAAGGATATTTTCAAACAATACACTACATCTTTTAAGCTTCAGAAGCTTTCAAACTATTGAGCAAAACTGTCACCACTTTCTGGCTTCCTGTTATGTTGCCATTTCTGAACTCAAGGGTTACCTCATTTAGTTGTTCTACCACAGGCAGAACACAAAACAAGATAAAATAAGGTAACTTTAAAGAAAAGTTGTCAGCTACACAGTGTTAAGGCTTTTAACACAGTAGCTGCAAATTCACTACTGTAGCTAGATTCTACTCCTTCAGATCAGTTACAAATGTTTTTAACTGTCTGAGCCACATCAAAAGCTCTCACACCAGAACTCTGTATTAACAGATGATCATTACAGCATCAGAGAGCCAAACTCTCCTCAAACAATGTAACTGAGTACGCTTCTTCCAAAATCCTGAATAGCAGACTCCCCTTGGCACCACCAACTTGAACGAGTCCTGCAAAACTACCAGCCCGCTCCCTTGGCTTTGAAGAAAACAGCATGAAGCTTCACGTCCTCTTTCCTCTCCCTAATGGAAACACACACGCACTTCACTTTTAGTAGACGGTGACCGGTATGGTGCACCATGTACAACGTTTGGAGCATTCAGGGCACTTCCGAGCAGTCAAACAGCAACTTCAATTGCTATCCAGTTACTAAGACCTGAAGCAAAGCAACACCACTGATACTTCTGTAGATATGAAGCGTAGCCGTAGCTTTCTGCACCTTGGGGTATACAGAAAGGAGTTTTAACATATTAAGTTCAAATACATCATCAGCAACGCACTCTCATTCTGGAGAAATGTTATTGGTCCACCTTCACCCTTCCCTTTACCTCGCTTCAAGTCTTTTTGCCTCCTTTCAAGAGCTGTAAGACAGACAGCTATGATATTTCAAAAAAGCTAGAAAAACTGTTGCACTCCACCAGATGCACAGGACGGAAGAGCGCTTGAAAATTTAACTTCTCACTCACAACAGTAAAACCACAACCCTTAAGCCACCTTTTCCCCAGGTGCCGCATTAATAAGCGCATACATACATCCATATTACGTGCTTACATATATAAGCACATAATATATCCGGAGCACATCAGCCAAGAAGGTCTCACCGGGAAGAGTTCCCATGGTTGAAACACTTCTGTTTCCCGGGCGCGACGGGGTGTTACAAAGCTCACCCTCTCCACGTGTAAAATAAGTTTTGAAGCACAAAACAGCCAGGTTCAGCCAGATCTACGCGTTTGTGTCTCCTCCCGCCTCCCCCCGGTGCCATCTCCCCCTTCCCTCCCTCCGCGGGAGGGCAGAGCCCACGCCGGCCGCCCCGGGGCTCGGAGCGGCTGCCCGCCCCGCTTCCCCCCGCCCGCCGCCGGGCTCCTACTCACAGTCCAGGTGCTTCTTCTTGGGGCCCATCACCTCGTGGGTCGTCGCCTTGCAGACGGCCTT
>VWZL01003937.1:402000-505007 GCA_013396915.1 Stercorarius parasiticus
TCACTGCGTTTCCTGCGGCAAGGGGCGGCCGCGTGATGTCAGACCGGCGGAGGAAGTGATCTCACAGTTTTCGGCGGGACGAGTTTTCCCGCGCAGCCTCGCGCTTTATTGCCGAGCGGTACCGAATGCCGTAGGGTACGCAATGTCCATTCGGCCCCTCTGTCCGGGCGCTCTCTCCGCTCTGTCCCGGCTCTGTCCCCTCCCGAGGTCCTGCACACCCCGCCCGCTGTGGGGCGTGTTGGAGGGACAGCGCTGGCGCTGTGGGGCCAGAGCACCCACGTGTTACCAGCACCCTTCTGCCCGTACCCGTACCCGTACCCGTACCCGTACCCGTACCCGTACCCGTACCGTGGGGGCTGCTGGGGGGAAATCAACCCCATCCCAGCCAGACCCGACGCAGCGAGGGGAAAAATTGCAGCATCACAACTACTCCATCAAGACACTGGGTGTTCCCATGCCATTTCACGGAAGGGCATTTTTTATTAGTTCCTGCATTTGCAGGACATTAATGAAAGTGCGAACACCCGGACAAATAAAAGATCTGTGAATACAGCAATATTATTTTAGGTTACAACTTTGAAGTAAAAACCCAAGAAGTAAGGACAGTAATAAGGAGGCAGTTGAATACAAGTGGTATAAACGCAAATCTAGCACCTTCTGACAGTCAGCTCCTATTTCAGGGTGCCGATTAAAGCTTTATTGCTTACATTATTCCTAAAGGGAGATATTCCATAAATATGTGTGCTAGACTGCCAAAGACCAAACCTTCTGTTACTGCGTTACACATATTTAAAGCAATAAAGCAGGAAACATTTGTATCACAGTACTGTACGCTTCACTAATACATAGAAATTTCCTGTCTTTTCATAATATTTGTACAAGACAGAGGGCTTTTATTAAGTGCTTCAGCACATTCCTTACAGGCAGCTAGGTGACCACAGGGAATGAGGACGACTGGTACGTCTTCTTACCAACACTTGCAAGTTACACAACATACTTAAACCGTCTTTATACCACCTTTGTAGGCAAACATACAGATTTATACAGTCTCACTAACTACTATCCCCTGTCCTTTAACAGATAGATATATTCTCCCATTCCATGGGTTTCCTTGACTCCTCTAAATGTTCGTAAGAGCAGGCTGTGACTTGGCCCCATCTCTCAGGAGGGGTGCTCAGGACAGGAGAAGCAGCATGTTGGGCACCAACACTGGCCTGGTTGGGTCCATCATTGCACTTGCCCAGTTCCTTGTGAAACTCGCTCTTTGTCGGTTCAGGTCGTCCCTGCTACATTACTTCCTACAACATATAACTCACATCACAGATTGTTTTTCCCCCAGGGTTAAATCTCCTTGAAGCACACACCAGGTCTCCCCATCCTTCTGCATTACCCGCCAAGTACACTCAGGTCCTTGAGCAAAGACAACTCCACAAATGGGTTTGCCTTTTCCCACGGGAGGAGCAATCCACACCGCCTTTCCCAGCCACTTCCCTACCTCCACTACGGGGAACTTATCCCCTCCCACAGTACGTAGGGATCTTGTTTGGGCAGGACCAGGACGGTTAGCAGATCCTCTGGTGTTAACCAGCCAAGTGGCTCCTGCTAAATTTATATCCCGGTGCTTCAATGCCCCATTGCTCAATGCTCTCAACGTAGCCTTTATCAGTCCATTGTAAGTCTCAATCTTTCCAGTGGCTTGTGGGTGACATGAGATGTGATACACCTACTCAATGCCGTGTTTCTTAGCCCAGGAGTTTATAAGGTTATTTCGGAAATGAGTCCCATTGTCTGATTCAATTCTTTCTGGGGTACCATGTCACCACAAAATTTGCCTTTCAAGGCCTGAGATGGTGTTTTGGGCAGTGGCATGGTTTACGGGTATGCTTCTAGCCAACCACTGTTTCTGGCACAGCACCGTGAGGGCTGTTAGGGGGAAAATTAACTCTATCCCAGCCAGCCCCAGTACAGGTGTAAACAGAAAAACAGAGGTGAGCAGGGGCAGCTCCCAAGTGGAGCTCTGTCTTTTGATAACACTGAAAAGCACGATGGCCCTGTACAAATACTAGTGGTCCTATGACCCGGGGTGGGTAATTTTGTGAACGAAGAATTTCTATAACCCTAAGGGCATAGATGCATTAAAACATGGTCACTGCTATTAAACTATTGAATTATGCTGGAAAATGTTACACATCTTTAGTGTGACTGGCAGCAGGCCTTTTTTTTTGCCTTAAGACTTGTAGTTTCTGGGAAAAAATGATCTTGAATCTTCAAAGCCTGAGGAAACATCAAAACAGTAAGAAAAGAAGAGATGGAAAGATTAAATCCGCATTATAAGCGTCTACATCTCTTAGGGCTTGTCTAAATAGGGAAGCTGTTTCGCAACAAGTGAGGGTGTGAGCTGAAGCACAGCAGCTATTCTGTGTTACCGCCACCCCCAGCAGGGACTCACTTATTTTATTCTGTTGCAGAAAGCCTAAGTTTCACATAAAACTGCCTGGGTTGAGTGTTTCCCATTGCTATGGCTCTGGCTTTACCCAATGTGCTAGTCAGGCCCAAATAATACGAGTTCAAATGTCCCCTTTTCAGTCAGTGCATTGACTTGCTGCAGGTTCAAGCCACCCTGCGCACAGCGTGGATTGCTGCAGGTCAGCACTGACATCTGCCCAGGCCAACCCAACACACGGAGCACGGTCTATAAAGCCTGAAAGCCAACGCGTAGGAAATGCAAGTCAGTTTTTTATTGGTGTTCAGGCCATCTCAGTGCGGTCCACTATAGTTTACGTTTAATTATTAATTAGAGTGCTGTGGAATTCCTGTTCCAAACAATACATGATGCTGGGATGGGATACTCGAGGGAATTATTCCAAATCACAAAACATACCATAGGTGCATTTGCCATGGTCATAGAAGCATAGGAAAATGTAGTTTGGGAAGGACCGCTGGAGGTGGTGTGGTACAGCTGGACATCAAAGCAGGGCTAGCCTTGAGGGTTGCTCAGGTCCCCGTTCAGAACAGCACTGGAGATCTCCAGGGAAGGAGATTTCCCAGCCTCTCTGGGCAGCCTCTATGTTCATATCCATTGTCAATCTGGTATTGTTCACATTTTTCAAGACTTATGCAGATATGAGACTAGTGAGACATCTGATGTTTTGTGAATCTGTTAGTGAAGGAAAAGGAATTCTTGTCAGTAGAGAGAGGAGGAAATCAGTGACAAGCCAAACTGGGCCATCATCTGTCCACCGTGAGAGACACATCTATATTTCTGATGCAATGCAGAACTTGATTTTGTTAGTAAGAGAGTGTGTCTGGGTGAAATTCTACACCTTTTGAATCTGATAAAGACAAAGAAGTACAAGCTACCACCCCCTAAGGTGGAGCGGCAAGGTGCATTCATCATCCTAAATTAAAGATGTATTTACGGAGGGTTGTGCCATGACACCGTCAAAGATGCACAATTAGCTACACAAATTGTTGCATAGAAATTGAATCGAGAGGTATGTAAATACCTCCTAGGGAGTGATGAAGCGATACCATACCCACCTCTCCCTCAGCTCCCCAGTCCCCAACACGTCGTTGGTCCCAAGGAGACAAGGAAGTGTCAGTGTTTTAGGGCTGAGGTTTCTCCCTCACCTCACCCCTGCGGCATGGCACAGTGAGCCGAGGTTTCGGGTGTTTCTCTGTCTGCTGGTCGCTGCCTCTGTGGTTCTGGCAGACTACAGGTAGCTGGCATTTCTTGTGTTCACACCACGTCGGTACCTCCTTTTAATACCCCTTGCCCATCTCTCTCTCCATCCATTCATGTGAAAGCAGGACATAAAACAGTGTTGCTCCATTAGCAAGTCTTGCTCTTAGCCACTCTCCTGCACCCATTCAGTTCATATTTGTAAAGATGAAAAACTGGAAATGATATGTACAATTGGACCTGTTGGAGCAGGTCCAGGGGAGGCCATGAACAGCTCTGCTACGAAGACAGGCTGAGAGAGTTGGGGTTGTTCAGTCTGGAGAAGAGAAGGCTCTGGGGAGACCTTATAGTGGCCTTCCAGTACCCGAAGGGGCTACAGGAGAGAGGGGAGGGACTCTTGATCAAGGAGTGTAGTGACAGGACAAGGGGTAATGGGTTTAAACTGAAAGAGGGGAGAATTAGATTAGATATCAAGAAGAAATTCTTCACTGGGAGGGTGGTAAGACACTGGCCCAGGTTGCCCAGAGAAGTTGTGTCTGCCCCATCCCTGGAGGTGTTCAAGGCCAGGCTGGATGGGGCTTTGAGCAACCTGGTCTAGCGGGAGGTGTCCCTGCTCAGGGCAGGAACTAGATGATCTTTAAGGTCCCTTCCAACTCTAACCATTCTATGATTCTATGAATTTACATCTCATTCGTCTTGCTGACCTGTATTTACTGTAGGGCGGGTGATGAGGGCTTCAGAAGGGAGACCGTAAACGTAGTCCAGGCATGGACGCGTATAAATAGTGCTGGGGAGGTGGCAGCAGCAGAGGGAATGGGAAGTTTCTGGGCTTCTGCCATGACTGAGTGACACAGATGGCTTTCCAGGGAAATGAGTATTTTGGTAATGAGCAGTGAACCAGTTCAGGCTGGCTGCACCTACAGCCCCGGGAATGCAAACAGTTTAGCAGCAGGTTTGTCAATAAATACCATCTGCTCAACAGCACTGAATGCAAAATATTGCACAACCTACCTTACCGGTGGCTGCTGCGTTGCTAGATAGAGGTGAGATAAAAATCACTACTAAATATATATATTTTTTGTAAATACTGTGATTGTGATCTAAAAATTACAAAATGCTAAATTTAATCAGACTTGTTCAACCCCAGTTTAAACCTGGGAGAATTAAACTGTTGCTGTTAGATTTTTTTCCTGGTGGACAGTAAGGTGTCTCCACAGAAGAGTGGGCTGTAAGCAAAGCTGCTTCTCGCACAGTTTGGGACACCGAAGTGGCTGAGAAACACTTCCGTGGCTGCCCAGAAGGGAAGGAAACACAACTCTACCAGCAGCAGAAGCGGCGGCAGAGCCGGGTTTGCTGGGTGCTGGGATGGGGGCTCGAGGCTGATTCCCTGCCCTGACACGAGGTGGACCCTTGCCCCAGCCTTTCTCCCTGCGGGGGCACCAAGGGTCCTTTCTGCCTGGCTCCATTTTCCATGAGTTTTGCCAAAGCAGAGTGTCTTGGGGATCTTTACTGCTGTCAGATGTGGTTGAAATTGGTTACTGAATGTGAAGGTTTCTGGGAGAGAAATGAGACATGAGCATCATCTAAAAAGCCTAAAACCAGAATGAGTTTCATGCTAATTCTTACCTCAGCAGAGACAGGAGAGGAAAAAAAAAACCCACACAATGTTGTCCAACTTGGATTGATGGGTACCATATTCTGCCAGTGTCTTTTAGAGATCTTCATTTCCCTCTCTCTGAGCTGTGAAACGTGTACAAGAAGTACAGCTCCAGAACTGGGACTCTCTACAGCTAAATTCATCCAACCCCTGCATAACTGCAAAATGCGAAAAGATTGGATCTTGAGTCTGTTGTCAGAGATTGCCTGGCTGAAACTCACACTCAGAGTTATGTTTGGGTTAGGTTTTTAGTGCAGGATCAGAGAGAATTCCAGGAAGAGCCCGACCTGAATAAGCAGCTCTTTAAAAGAATAATTTTATAGAAAAATGGAGTGTGAAAGTAATGAAACAAGGAAAAGAAGTGAAGATGAGGGGAGTAGAGTTTGTGTGTGTGTAAGGACAGAAGTGACATACGGAGAGGAGTCATGAAAGAGAAAAGTTTGCTGGCAGAGTAAACCGTAAAATGGGGCTCCATGTAATGGAGCTTGCTTATTTGTGTGTGAATCTGGAACAGATCTACTTACCTTTGTGTTTCATTCACATCAGTAACGTTTCTGATATGTACAGAGTGACAAACAAATCTGGCCTGAAAATGGCCAGAGAGAAATCCGCTGGAGGAAATTTACTCTTAGGAAAAATTTTATCTACAGCTGCTTGCCCATGTATTGTGCTTAACACAAAAAATGGACCATTTGTTTTTCCGAGAAGTTGTATGACTGATATTACGCATCATAAGGAACAAGTAAGTAATAAAAAAGGCTGCAGTAAAAATATTTAATGAACATTCTCTCCATGTAGTCTAATATCTGGTATGGTTTATGGAATAAAGGAGGGGGGATTTCTGCTTCCATAAGTCAGACCAGTGCTTCAGAAAGCTAAAACGTGCCTCCATGGAAATGTTGGCACTTAAGACACTGGATGGCTGGAGAAGCGGTGGTAAGAGGCCTTTGCAGCTCTTCCAGAAGGGTGACTGTGCCGTCCCATCCCGCTCCCACAGCCGGGAGCGTCCCTGCTCCTGGCGATTCAGCTCGGCACAGGGGAGCAGTGCAGGGCCTGCCAACACCGTGATCCTGCTGGACTAATCCTGTCTCGATCCCAGATACAGCCCTTTCCTCCAGCACCATCAAAAGACCCTGAGTTGCGATCAGCTTTGCTTCAGGGCTGCTTTTTGGAGCCCACAAGATGCACAAAATCAGACTCTATCCCTGGGGCTTTTAAGCCCCTTTTCCAGGTGCCCTGCAGATGGGAAATTTGTGCTTAACAGTGTATAACTGGTAAAAGTCACACGTTTTTTTCTGATCTCCTGTCACATGCGGGCCAGTCATGCTTCCTCTGCCCCTTCCTTCCACTCAGCTGCTGTTGAGGAGCGGTGGCCTGGGGCTGGGCTCCTCTGCCTCTCAAACTGCGGGTGAAGTTTGGACTTTTAAATTGCTGACTTTGTATAGAGAAGGGAGAAAAGAAAGAGGAAAAGAAAGAAGGGGAAGGAAAAAGCAATCTGGAGTTATGCCACAGTTGCGAAAGCGCTGGGAGGCAGAAGGGCAGGAGCCCTGCAGCTCCCGCTGCCATTCCTGCCCTTAGACCAATCATATTCCCTGCAGGTGCATTGCTGTCAACAAGGACATATATGAGATTTCTGTATTATTTCTGGAATACTTCCCTGTAAAAGAGCTTCTGTTAGGTGAAGAAGCTGTTCTGTTTCTTTCTGCTGAGCATTTAACCAAAGTTAATGAAAGTCTCCTTTCTTTGACTTCTCTCCTTGACATTACAATTCAGTATTTTTTAAAAGCTAAAGCAAAATAAATGCTGCAATATGATGTAGTCAGTGTAATATAATTACCTTAACCTGTTCCGGTTTGGTCTGTTACATTATGGATTTAATAAGGGCTCATAGACTCTGAAAAGCAGGAGCTGACTGAGGAATCTCGTGCAAATTTAGGATCTGAAGTTTAGGCTTGGAAGATGAGTCTTGGTTTAAGTTGGTTTAAGTGGGGAGGGGGCAGAGCTCTGTTTTGGCTTTGGAGCTGTCCCAGGACAAGCCTTGTTTATTTGTTTATTTGTTTATTTGCCAGAACCCTCTGTGTGTGTGTGTGTGTAAGATTTGAAGCTTGGAGGACTCTTGCTCAGGACCAGGAGAGCCGTTCCCCACCTGATGCTGATCATTTCATCCACAGACACAATAACTCTGAAGAAACATGAAAGCTAAAACCATCAGCCTAATAAGATGATACAAACTATTGCATTGGACCAAAGAGCATCCGCAACATTTCCATCCCCGCCAAGGAAGAGGAGCGTACCTAGTTTTGGGAAGAAGGATTTGGGGCAGGGACACTGGCTGGGCTTGGGGCTGCGCCGTGGCAGCGGGGGAAGGATCCAGCAGCACAGCCTCCAAAAATATAACACTGCCAACAGAAAACAACCTTCTATTAAAGTCAGCTTAAAGCAGTCCTGGAAACTACATCCCAGTGGGCATTAGTTTCATACCAAATAAATTAATGGGAACAAAAAATGGTGGTAAACATTAGATATTTGGCTGAGTGTGAATTAATAGAGGCGAAGTTGTGGAAGTCTATGAAGGACAATCTTCCATCTCAAAACATATAAAATTCCTTGAGCGTGTGAGCGGAACAGAAGATAAGGGCAAACCAGCACATACCTTTTTTCTAGACTTTAAAAATAAAAATAAAAAGACAAGGACAAATGAGCTAAGACACTTGTGAAATGCCCTCAAGGCATCTCGCTGTGTTACTAGGTGCTCACAAACCTCTGAAGAGCTGATCCTGAAAGGGAGAAATGGAAGTAGATGCAAACAGTTAAGAGTTACAAGTGTTTTGAAACCAAAATGTTTATTTGCATTGCCTGTCATTGCTGACGGAACAAGCACTAAGTCAATGCCATTAAAACTCAGGATCATCCAGGAGATGGATTTTTTTTTATACAAGCCTTATTTTTTTTATACAGGTTAAAATGAACCCAATCAAGATACTGGCAACACTAAGAATGTAACCAAAACAGAGGTAGCTGAGAACACCTAGAGACAGATGAGGGGCTGCTCGTGGTGGGGGAAGGAGCCTGAGCTGGTGCTGCAGCAGGTCTGTGGGGTGGGATGGGATGGGGTGGGATGGGATGAGATGGCTCCTGCCGTACATAGCCTGCCTTTCCCTCTTGTCCTCTCACCTGTTTTTATGGGAAAATGCTAGATCTAACAAGCAGTGCCATGTGCCACAGAACTAATAAATAAACTAGTAAATAACTTTCTCTGTGTCTGTGCCTGGGGACTGACAGACTGAGCTCTCCAAGGCTGCAGCACAACTCTGTTGCTTATAAGACATCAGAGAAGCCACACATTGCAAATGTCCTAACCACAGGAAAAGCGTTAATGGGTGTTCATGCTTCATTAAACACCAGCGAATCCACATGAGAGAGAAACCTTGACTAAAGAGTGGATTTTCTGGTGTCTAATAAGGCACAGACTCCCGGTAAGGTTTTTCCCAGGGCTTATTTCATTCTGTTGCCTCTCTTTTTTCTCAGCTTGATTACCTGTTCTCACAAAATTTGCAAGACCTTAATATTTTCCAGACAGTCACTCCTTTGAGAGTAAGGTGGGCAGCGGGTTCAAGAATTACTGGGGAGGGGTTGGACGGAGTGTGACCTTGCAGGAAAAGAAGTTGAAAATCAGATTCCATCAGCCCGGCAGGGACGGGAGGAGCTGCCATGACTACTGTGCGGATGACAGAGCCGTGCACGATATTTTTAGAAAGTCGGCCAAGCAGATAGTGCCACATTCCTTTCTGGGCACTTGCCTTCTTTTTACACAGGCTCTCGTCATCCCAGAGGTCAGAATGGGTGTATAAAACAGCAGTAAAATAGCTGGTTTCACTAACTAGCATTGCTACGGAGGTGATGTTTTGCTATCCGCTCCGTTGCCTGGGAGGAAAACAAATGGCAAACAACATGCATAGACCCCTCTGGGGTTTTTTGAGGGGGTCCCTGTTGCAGAGGAGGGGGGCAGAGGCTGCCAGGGGTGCGTGGCTGTGCAGACCGGAGGGGTATTGCACTTCTCCGTGTGCTGGAGATGAGGGGAGGTGACCAGGAAGTGAGTGCATCCAGCCCTGGGAGCATCACGGCCAGGCAACAATGGCGTCGGGTGGGCCTGGGCTCAGGGAACCGGGTCCTGCTTTTGATTGCACTGGAGAAAAGCCAAGGAGAGCAACAGCAAATTAATTAGACAGCTGACGATGGCAAGGCTTCACGGCGGGCTCAGGGGAGAGGGGAGCGGTTTACTCCTCTGTAAGGTGTTTTTAAGGGGTTACAGAGCAATGCTTCTTCCATCGCATCTGTTCTTTTCTACCAGATGGCCGTGTTTCAGGGCAGAGGCACGCTGTGCTCCGTGGGCGACCAGCACAAGGTTGCTCTGGCCACTGAAAGCCCCGTGGCTGATTTTTACGCACATTTCCAAAGTGTGAAACACATACATGTTAACAGCACGAGCCCATGCACATGTCTCGCTCTCAGCAAGCAGGGCTTTATTTTACCTTTCATTGTGATATGTTAAAACTAAAGCTTTCATTAGCTGTTTATGCTGTTATTGCTTTACCTCTTAACTACGGCCAGTTTTGGACTGGCTTTTCATTACAATCAGTTGCTTTGGCTGCTGTTTCATTTTGAAGTATTAAAGTTGCACAGGCAGAAGGAGCGTGCAGCCAACAACAGAGACAGACATTTGTGTGCTGAAAAGCCACTTGCTGTTTTCTCCTGCTACGCCATCATGCCTATTCAACAGTGTCACCTCTTGCTACAGGTCTCACCATCCCTACGCCCTTAAATGTCGCACTACAATTTCAGTCCTGTTTTTGCAAGAGTTCCCCTTCTGTCTATAAAATTAAATCAGCAAAAATGGAAAGTGAGTACTGGCAACCCCTAATGCATCTCTCGCTTCTGACAGCATTTTTATCTGCTGAACGCAAGTATGTGATTTAATAGGCAAGCACACACACTTTCTTATTGATGGATGAAGTTTCTGCTCCTCACGTGGCAGTGGGGTCGGTGTTACAGGGTGATGCACTTATAGGCACTGAAGGGGACTGGGCTCTGTGGTGCTGTGCAAGAGGGATTCCTCGTCTGCAGGCATCCCTGTGGCTGGCAGAAGATGTGCCAGAGAAGGTGATGGAAAACTCCAGCTGATTTGGCCCAGATGACAGACTCTTGTGGTCCTTCAGTTCCCTCTTTTACCCCCGGGAAAGCCACAGTGTCCCCGCCTGGGGTGAGCAGTGAAACCCCACTTGAGAGTTTCTGCAGCAGGGTTACGCGTGAGCTGAAGCTCACAAGCTTGTGAAGGAAATGGCATCGCTTTCTCCTGTGGGACGGCAGCTGAGAACGCTGCAGGGCTGTGGGAGGGCTGCAGGGACTGCCCGGCAGCCGGTGGTAGGCGCTTATCATGGGCACCATTGGTTGAGTTGTCCTTCACGGCAGTGACACCCACTGCTGGCCTGGGGTGGGTTGAGGGCTGGTGCCCAACAGGCAGCAGGTCACGGGTTGGGAGTGGGAGGCAACGGACCAGCCTCAGGCCAAGATTAGCTGAGATGGGCACCATGTTCCTGGGGTGATAGGAACATCTGGCACCTGGGAACACCACCACGTCTGGGGAACAGTTCAACGACCGCAGAAGTCCATGCACCACAGGGCGAGAACAGCTGCGTTAACATGGACAGTTGTCTGCCTGCTTCAGAAGGTAAAAAGTGGTAAAACCAGCAAGAATAGGGACTGCAAAGCCTCTTTCATGCAAAACTGATAGCGCCGGGAAGCAGAGTCCGTAATGGACGGCTGCAGTGTGGCTCAGAGCCCCTCCACCTTAAAGCCACCGGGGGTTGGCAGGTTCCCAGCGCGTGGCTTGTCCACCCAAGTGCAGACCAGCCCCATGCCTGCGCCCAGCCAGATACCGCTGCCTGCCCTATCTCCCCGGGACAAGGAGCCCCAGGCACTGGAGGGGAGATATTTCGAGGCCAACCTGCGTTTCCAGCTCATCCGGCGCTCATGCCTCTGTCCTGCTGCTGGGGCGGCAGCACCTGTGCTGCCTGTGGCAAGGAGCTGCAGGGTCGGTGCCATGGCTGCCCTCCCATCCCAGCGCAGCAGCGACTGGTAGGTTGGTACCCGCTTCTGGCAAACCCAAAACGATGACCAGTATCGCAGTAAATCCCATAGGCAACGTGTGAGCGGGTACGAGTGAAGTCTTGCCACTGTCAGCTACTGACCTGATTAGGGAACAGAAGCAAAATCATTACAGGTGGCACGACTGCCAACTTCTGTAACACCTTAATCTTCCAAAGATGACAGTGATACAGGTCTACATAAAGGGTATGCAGAGAGCGGGGCCAATTCTGCCCGTGGTGACCTCCCTGTAGCGCCGGGGATTTCGGCAGGGCTGTAGCCCTGTGGCTGGAAGCAGGAGGCTGCGCTGCCAGCTTTGTCTTAAGGGACCGTTAAACCCCACGCCAGGAGCCACAACATGACAGTGACGGTCACATCTGCCACAGGACAGCCCTGCACGGGAGGAGGTGATGGGAGAAAAATAGCATTTTCCTCTCCCTTTCCTAAGCCTGCCCGTTCTGTCAGCACAGAGAGCTGCCACTGTGTGCACAGTCTCACGGGTTTTGGTGCTGGGTACGGGCGCGGCGGCACAGGCACCGGGCAGCGAGGCGGACACCGAAATAGAAACTCTAGTCTCCCCGCAGGAACGGTGCGGCTCCAGGCTGGCCCACACACACCTCCGAGTCCCAGCGTGAGAGACAGATGTCTTGTGCTTCTCAAGAATATGTACACACACATATATATGTCCTCAAGCTATATATATACACACACTATATATATAGGTTTTATACAGATGTAGGTGTGAGGTTTTTTAATTCCAGTACATCCTATTCCATTGGCAGCCCCTCGGCGCTGGCAGCTTTTTTCAGCTGGGTTGTGAAGTGAAGAAGCAGCTCGTGGAGAAGGTGTCCGGCAGCACAAGGCTTGGGGCAGCATCCCGGGGGGGAGGAGGAGGAGAGCCCTGCTTGCTGGCTGTCCTCAAGCTCTCTCCTATGTGTCTAACTCAGTGTCACAGAAGAACGACCCGCATCAGAACTCCTGGATTCCTTTGGTAAATGCGAGTCGGGTCATTCGGTGTTGGCAGAAGTGGGATGGACCTCGTGGCCCTTGGCAGTGGTCACTGCGGGGCTGGGAATGGGCCACAATGGGCAGTGACGACTTCGGTCAATTTAGCATGAAGCAAACCAGCACTTGGACTGATTTCATTACCAATGAGTTGATGAAAAACGCCCTTTTGCAAGAAGAAATCCAGGTGAATTGCTTTCACTTGAGGGTGTAAGTTCTGGATTTCCCCTCTGCTTTGTGCTCGGCTGCCCGAGTTGCTGCTGGGCTGGTTTCCCTCTGCCACAGGCACATGGGAAAGTCATCAGAAAGAGAGCGAGAGCAATACAGCCTGACTTTGTCCACTTTCAGTACCATCCTCGACAAAACGTGGGCTGTGGCAGCAGCACTTTGCTTATTTTTCTTAAAAATGCCCTCTTCAGCACTGAGGCATAACATCTATTTGGAGACTTCCATGAGAATGACTCCAAACAACAGCTAGAGATCGACCACTTCCCTCTGAAAGGTTTCACAAGTGGAGATGGAAGATCAGCCTTTACGGAGGCAGTGACGGCGGTTCCTCTTCTCTGCCTTGACAGCAGCAGAGATTCGTTTAGAGGCTACCTGTGGCCCCTGGCTCTGGGCACTGACTCTCCCCTCTGGCTTTGCCTTGTGGTACCTCCTGAGGCTGGTTATTGAAAAAAAAAAAGCAATCATGGCACAAAGTAGGCCCCATGACAACCGAAAATCTTTATGGGGGCTTTTCATGAGCACCGAGCACCTTCTTTCACCAAAGTAGTTTCCCTTTTTTCCCCCTTCCCATCTGGGTTGACGGCCACAGGGCCATGCATGCTGTGAAGAGCAGATGAGGAGAAGCTCTAGATCTTTTGAAGGGCAGCTGCTTGTGTGTTTTCCAAGCCAAAATAAAAGGTCATATTTTGGGATGTGGAAGTTGTATTCCCCTGAGCTCCCACCCACTCAGCTACAGACATCTTTGGACACCTTGTGCACATCCTAGAGCTTCTGCCAACCTCCTATAAAAGTGTGCCTGAATGTGCTGGAGGGTCCTGGGCTGTAATTTCCCTGCGGAAGCAGCAGTGGGGTATTGGGCATGGAAAGGCAGGGCTTGCTTTTGCCCAGCACTGTCTCGCCCTGTGCTCAGTGGCTCTCTTGCTGGGTTTCTCCCCGCCTGCCCTGCCCTTGGCCCTTTGTGCTGGGGCGGCCGGCCTGGAGGGGAAGCGAGCACCGCCCCGGGAAGCGGCCACATCTCTGTTTTACAAACAGGTTGCTCAATCCTGTGTGGGAGTTGCTGATCCCATCTCACACTGACCACAGCTCCGCAGCACTGGGAAGCCTTTGCATCAACGTTTTCGAGGCAGAGGACTCCGCTTGGCTGCAGTGCAAGCATCAGCGTTATTGGGGAAATCTGATTTTTAAGTCTTTTCTGACTGTTCGGAATTGCGTGGGGGCTATTGAGAAAGCACGCCCTGACTGCTGCTGAGATGTGGTATTTGTAGGCAAGACTTCCAGCTAAGGGTGATTTTTTCTGCCTCCTCCCAAGGTTGCAGGTTTCCCTCCCCCAGGTCCAAGGCTGAGACCCTCCCCTGGGTGCTTGGGGAGGGAGAAGGTGCAAGCGGCTGGGTGCATTTTCCTCTTGGTCCACGCAGCAAAAGGAGCTGCGTAGGGCTTTCAAGCTCAAGTGACAGCCTATGTATTTGTCAAATCAAACAAAGCCAATGCCGGTACTGAGAGCCGCGGGGCATGCAGAGCCGTCCCCATGGCCAGGCGCAGGCTCCGTGCCCCCACACGGCCAGACCTGCCCAGCCTTTCCCCGGCAGAAGGACCTCGGGGGTTTCCTTGTGTCACGGGAACTCCTTGAACCTGCCGCTTTCCCGGGAAGCAGGATCAAAGGCACCTGAAGGACAAATAACCCCAATAAACATGAGATGCGATTCAGAGCTGTTTCCTCTTTCTGCCTGTGAACTCTTTGGATACAGTACCCGCAGGGCTGGGACACACCTGCTTTTCAGCCTGGAAAGGTTATTTTCCTTATCTGCCATGCAGCAGTTTGGGACCCGCCGGCTTGGGTCAGGCTCTGCTCTCTGGGCGCTGGAAAGGCCCAGAGGGTGAGCCCGGCTGCCTCTGTCTCCTCCGCAGAAGCAAAGAGCTAACGACCGATGCTTCACTGCCTTACCTGGCACGTTTTACTCACTGCTGTAGAATAACGCAATCCAGGTATATCATTCTGACGAAGAATGTCTGTTTCTAGAAAAGATACAGACTTTGTACGAGCCTGTAAAACTGGATTTTGGGGTTGTTCACATACTTAACCTTTTCTATGCAGTGTCTCATCTATAGGATTGAAACAAACCTCATGCTGCTCCTCTCTTTGCTCCAAACTCCTGCACACCTCTGTTTCTCACTTCCTCCCACTATAGGCCAGCCACTCTACACGCTCCTCCCTCTCCTTTTTCAATAAACAGCTGCCGTCAGCAGTTAGCAAGAGCTCATGAGGAGGATGAACATTACCCTGCCAATGGAAAAAAACGGTGCTTTCACTTAGATGTCTCCATTTTTGCAGCCACAAGTGTATAGGCTCCCATCCCACACCAAAACATCCCTTTCTCCCCACTTGATCCAGAGAGGCTGGAGGTAAATAACAACATTCAAGTGCTTTTTGAGACAGCCCAGCTGCAGGTTGTGGAGGGAGTCACGGAGTGGTCACCGGTGAGAGGAGCACAGGGAAATGGGCAAGTCTGCAATAAAGCAATTTGATGATCCTTGTGTATCATTTAACAGTCAGAGCTGTTTAGAGAAAAGCAAAGTCTGAAGAGGTGTATGGAGGGTAAAAGATGCTTTTGTGCTATATGTAAACATGGGAAAAAATTTACTGATGTTTCTGGAGTTATTCCGAATTTTCTTTTTGTGCCAAAGTCAGATTCTGGGTGTGCTGATTGCGGAAATCCATCTTTATTTTGTCTCCCTGTCATTTTTACTTCATATGTCATGCAGGTTTGCTGTTGAGCTGTCTCTGCTGCGTCCCCCAGATCCGCCTGGGAAGAGCCAGAGCCCCCTCGCCGCCCTCTCTGCGTGCGCACGTTCCTTGTGCTGACCAGGCAGAACAGGACGGATTTCCTTCGGTGGCATTTCCTGATGATTTCTGACTAAGTGCGGAGGAAGTCAAACCAAAGAAATGATGAATCTTCCTTTTTTTATTTAAAAAAAATAAACTTTAAAAAGGACATGTCTTATTTTTGAACTGTAGGCAGCCTGCCTACTTACCCTGCTGACCGCCTCATCTTCATGGATAAAATATACAGCAAAGGCCAGACACGTCTTCTGCTGGGAAGCCCTTACCCTTTTTGGGGACCTTCATTTGCCAGTGTCAGTATGTTGGGCTGCTCAGGGCTTCAAAATAAATAGTTCATAGTCTGAAAGAACATACCCTGAGGTGTGAATGACGGAGGGATGCCTGCTCCGGTGGCTGAGGGCAAATGTCAGCCTCTGCCAGTCTGGGTTTTCAGTTTTGAAGGGGAAGAGCTCAGCGTCTCTCAGACCCCGGCTGTGGAAGGGGATCTCAGCTGGATGCCCCAGTGGTGGAAGCACCCAAACCCCACCAGGACTCCTGCTTGAAACCTTATCTGCCTTTGCTGGGCAAGCCTGGCCGCTTCCCAAAAGCTACGTTAATACAAAACAGAGGGACCAAAGAGTTACCGAGACCTCAGAGGTTTTATGAATCCCTTTATTGCTCAATCCTCCACCTCTCTCTGTAGAGGAATTGTCTCTCTCAGGCTGTACAAAAGGTCGCACTGAAAGCTCGTCCAGAACTTTGATCTGGAAACCTAAAAGCAAAAGCTATGTTTGCCTTCTGGCATCTCCTCCGGCGCTGGCAGGCACCGCTGCCTTCATTTGATGTTTTGCCTTTTCCATTGTCCCGTAGCTTTACAAAACGCTCCGTGCCATCCCAGAGCAAGCCCAGGCGTTCGAAGAGCGGCGTCTTCCTGGGGTGGGTGGCAGAACCACTGCTTTCATGGGATGGGAGGGATCTGTGGTTTTTCCTTTGTGGGGAAAAATATGGAGTGGGTCTTCCCCATTGCTCTGTGCTGTTCATGGTGGGGAGGAAGCCAAGAAATAACAGCAGCAGCAGCAAAACCAAGCCTCTCTAGATAGCAGCACAGTCAGAGGCGCTACCAAGTAGCTGAGCTCCCGGACAAAGCACTGAACGTTTTTGAATGAAGAAACAAACCAAACTGCAACAAACACAATGAGCACAAACACATGCAAGGAAAACACCCCCAAATTGTGTTAGGCTTCAAAGCCCACGATGAGAGCCCACGAGCGGAGCAAGGGCTTTTCAGGCTCTTACATAGTGATGAATTTGCCAGTGCTGAGATCCCTGAGCTGCCATAGCGGGGCACATCGGGGCTGTATAACAATGAGCTGATGCTGAAATCGGATATGAAGGGAAAATCAAATATCAAAGTAGAACAAAACAGGACAATGAATGAAAGGCTGGGTAGCTCCCTGCTGGCTCCTGCATTACAACAGAACCCGGGATCAGCTCCCTGGGTGGGAAGGGGCAGAGCCTCCGCCAGACCCATCCTTTGTGTTTAGGCGCGGGATGTGGTGCTGCTGACACCCGGCGCGCTCCTATAAATATGTAAAACCAGGAGAGCACAGTCCGTCTGCACTCTCTGCCCTGAACAACTGGAAGAGGAGCTTTAGGTGCTGTTTGATGGGAAAATGCAGATCCTAAGACCTGTCAAAACACAGCGTGCAGCCTGCATTTGCTGCTGGCGAAAGGGCAGGACTAAGACTGCGCAGACCCAGGTGTTGTCTCTGCTGCTGCCACCAGCCCTGGGGGAGTCACCGTCCCTCAAAGAACACATGAAAAACCAGAAATAAAGTACAGGTCCCTTCACCAAAGCTGTTGGAGATCTACTGGAGAGAAATGAGATGTCACCACTGTGATATCTCAAGGCCTGTATCCTTGCACTGATCCAGTCCCCAGCATGGACACAATTACACAGGAATGCCCATTTTAAGGTAGTGCTCTATTGAGCATCTCAGGCTAAAAAAGACCAAAGCAATTGCACTTATAACCAAAAGAGTTAGCGGCAAAAATCACCAGGGCGATAGGGAATTACTGCCTTTTTGGAAGGGTTTGTGTTTCATGCCCTGTGAAGGTGACCTGGGTTTGGCAACTGGCTGGCTGCTCTGTGGCTTTTTGCTTCAGGGAAGTGTTTTACGTGGTTGCAAGCTGCGGCTGTGATTAGAGGGGCTAACCTCTACCAAGTGCTTACACAGTCATACTTTTTGCTGTCAGTTTTTTCCCCTTATTATCTAATCACCAAAGCACTTTGCACAGAGGCGCGAGAAGCCTGCGAGCTTCCTGAATTTTGTGCAGCCTCTTGCTGCAGCATTTCATCGCTGTTTACTTGCAGAGCCCAGTTTCTGGATCGCAAGCTCAGAGAGTTTTGGCTCCCACGGGCTGGGCTGTCCCTGCCCGCTGGGGACCGCTGGGTGCTGGGACCCTCCGTGACCACCACCACCTCTGCTGCTCTGGGAAGTACCCCATGGAGGGACATGCTGGGACATGATGGCAGGGACGGTGGTGGCTTTGGCAGGGCTTGCTTCCCTCCGAGGGGCTGGGAGCTGATGCAGGGGAGGGAGGTCACTTTTCTGGGGAGAACACCTTGCCAAAAGGGCCGTTCCCATCTCAGCCGGAGAGAGGACATGGAAGCAGCCTGTGAACCGGCAGTCAGACTTTATCTGACCTTTTATTTATCCGACCTGCCCTGCCTGTAAGACTGAACACAAAATGTCACGCAGTTCCCTTGTATCAAGCCCGCAGGCGTAGGCTTATCTAAATTACACATGTCTGTGCTTCTTGAGTGCTGCAGCCAAGTTTCCATCAATGGCTCTCTAGGTGCTACAAGTCCCTCGATTCACCGCAGCGGGTATCCAGCCAGGACGACAAAACACAGAGATCCAAAAGTGACACTTGCCTGAAGCAGTGAACAAACTATTTCCCAAACTACCTCGCTTGTTAGCAGCTAGACTTGCTCAGCTCTACTCCCGTGGACTGCCTCCTTTCATCTTCAAAACCCCGAGACAGGCATGTTGGAAGGATCCCACGTCCCCAGCTCTCCACGTGTGGAAATTGCATTAACAGCAACTACGCTCCTCAGCGCAGAGAAATTAAAGGATCAGGTTAAATAACAACTAGCCTTTGTATTCAAGCCCAGAGCATATGCTGAACAAATTTGTGCTCGTGGGCTATGTCTTTGGTGAGAGAGCGCAGCCCCTTCCTGCCCCCGGGCCGGGGGGGCTGCAGCTTCCCCGAGCCCCCAGAGGACGCAGACACCAGCCCGGGTCACAACTTTGTCGTTCTTTGGTTCTCAAGTCACCCGCAAATAATCTTCCTGATACACAGGTGTATAAAATATGTTTGCAAATTTGTCTGAATTTGCCTCCAAATAATTTAGATGAGCAAGTCACAGCCTAATAAAGAGATTTTAAAAATGGGAAGAGCATTAAATGAAAAATGTGGAGGTT
Organism: Stercorarius parasiticus; assembly: GCA_013396915.1. Taxonomy (NCBI): domain Eukaryota; kingdom Metazoa; phylum Chordata; class Aves; order Charadriiformes; family Stercorariidae; genus Stercorarius; species Stercorarius parasiticus. Next base: position 421,023 of record VWZL01003937.1, read on the forward strand.
TTCCCTGTGAGCACCTTCGCTTATCAAAATAATTAAAGATCACAGCTACATTTTATATTAATTTATTAGAAAAAAGATACACAGTTTAATGTGCAAATATATACAACAAACACTACAATGAAACATCAGGAAGGCGAGCCCCTTCCCTCTATCAATGACTTACTCCTTCGTAACAGAGATGACTGTTTAATGCTTCTCCACAGACTTACAAATGCAAAAAATGTATAATGCTTCATTTGCACAAGACAAAAGTTTATTTTTATTTGAACAAAAAATATTCTGGCTTTGACATGGCAAAAGTCTGCTATTTTGGTGGCTTTTTTTTTTTTTTCTTTAAACCTGAGCAAGTTTTGCAGAACAGGGGAACAAAGGAAAGGCATTGCCCTGTGCTTCATTCTCATCACAGCATCTGGTGGTCTTTGAATTACTAAACCACTGAACCACTTCAAGTGAATGCAACTCCAAAATCTACATCTATGGTGTAATTAGTGACATGGAAGAGAGCAGGCGCTACCGCTGGCAAAAGTGAGCTGGTTGAAAACACCTGGCTCGAGTTAAATGGCTGTTGACATTTCTCAGGTAAAGTGTTCCTATCTGCCAGTAAGGAATTTAATTCTGCCTCCTGCAATAAAGGAATTATAAATGGAAAATACAGTTCAGTCCAAAAAGAAAATGAGTCTTGGGTCCTGCTACGCCTTGCTCAAACGTGTCATCATTGAAAGACTGCAGAATAAGGCCATATTAAATCCAAACTGAGAACAGAGCTGGTGAATGTGTGTATCTCCAGTGAGTACTGAAATCCCGCTCGCTCCAGGAAAGAAGTTCGTATCAGACTGATTTCTTTATGATTCTTTAGGATGTATTTCAAGCAGGTGTTTGACGCAGGCTATTTTTGTATTCAGTGGCCACAGACTAGTTCAGTAAGAGAGATCCATCTCATCTCTGACCTCCTCCCTCCTGTGCCTGGGTGCCAGCAACAGGGGGAATCCAGCCCATCGCCCTAACAGTAACCACAGGACTGAAACCGTCTAGCTCGTTTGTTTTCCACATTGTCCTGCAACTGAGCTTCATTGGGCAAATCTGCAGAGCGACATTTCTGATTAAGCAAGAAACTATTCTGCTCATTTAGCGCTCCCCTCCAGTTGAAACGAGACAGCCCAGCGGTGCTGGAGAAGGCACTACAAGTCCTGAGCAATGCCCGTTCCCCCAGGAGACACTGGTTTCCTAAGGGACCACTGGCTGGCCCATGCTCATTTAGGTGCAGAGCCACTCTCTGCATCAGCTCTCATAATACTTTTTAAAGAAATACCTACAAGCAACCACATAACAGACCTGCAGCAAAAAGAACACACTACCAGGAGTGTTCCTGGCTGATCCCAGAGCCAGCGCTAACCGAGGGCTACTGCCTGGGCTACATTTTCGGACCTGACACTGTCAAAAGCTGACTCAGTTTTCAGGTGCTTCCACAGGTTTTCTTTCCTCTTTGGCCAAGGGATCAGTATTTAAGAATAGACTTAATTAAAGAGTGCCTCCTTTTCGCTCTGTACAGCAGGCTGTACGGGTTGCCAGCGTGGCAGCCCATAGGTACGCCAGTCCCATACTACAGCAGGGGCTGCTGTGGCTCCGTTCACACCAAAATCCTCAATGATGGAGTGGCCACAGTGGATTTGGCCTTTGCCATCCTCCCACCATCCTCCTCCTTTTTGACCTCTTGGGAGTATCGTGGAATTTGANAAATTTAAAAAAAAAAAAAAAAAAAGCCTTGGGGGTGGGCTGCTCTGCTTTTAAAACTTTTTTTTAATTATTTTTTTAATCTCTCCTCTTGTGTATTGTACTCACACAAGAATGCATGTCATGGAACCTGGAGCAGCGTGTAAAAACAGACCTTAAATGAAAAATCTGAATAAATCCCCAAACTTAGATTTTAGTTTAAAAGTGAAAGTTAGAAACCAGCGACCAACGTTTCATGAAGATAAGAGAGCGGTGGGGGCAGGCAGGGGACACGCAGAAGTTGAAAGGGGTCCATTCTGATCTAAGGGTGGTCCCCGCCAAGATATATATTTATGTCCTTTTAGGGGAAAAAAAAAATACCAAAAGAGCTCCTTCTTTTCTGAACTTCTGAATGATCTGTTAGCCAGGTTTGTAAAGGTTTAAATATTTTTACAATAAACTAGAAGAACAAGCGAGTCAGTTGTCTCCAATAACTTGCTGCTTTTTCCACTTCAGAAGACTTTCTGACAGCATGAAAAGAAACAGTCCAGTCAAATGCGAGCTGCTCCGTAAACTATTGCAGTCCGCATGGGAGGCTGCCATGCCATCACCCCGCAGTCTGGGGTCTGCAGGAGCAGAGCAGAATTTTACCTGTCCTTTGTGGATGTTTTCTGTCCCCTACTGGTCTTAACTGCTCTTTTAACTCTTCCAGTCCTGCAGCATACACCAAAAGCTTTCAGTGACATGTTATTTGTACACCTCGTAAGAATGGCAATTCTTTTGAGCAGAACGTCTCTGCAAGCGTGGCCCTTCCTCGCGTATCTCTCTCTAACACCTCCGGGGAGGCGCCGGTCTCCCCCGCCTCTCCCCAAACCCACTTCCCCTGCAGCAACACCACACCCAGGGCACGGCTGCTCACAGCCCTCCTAAATCCGTTTTAGGACAAAACAACTGGGTTTTAACAAACTGTATTTCACACCAGACAGACAAGATTTATATGGGAAAGTCTGAATTCTTTCCCAAACTTTTATGAATATTAACTTTCCTTTTAGAGCTTTGGGGGCTGGGGGTGGGGAGCAGAGTATGAGGAAACAGCCGGACAGCTATCTGCGGTATAAATCCCATTTTTCCAAGCAGCTCTAGTCCAGGACACTTTATGCCCGCAGGCCTGAGTGCCCAGTTTGCCCCAGAGTCAATAAAGGCGCTTGTGAACCTCGTTGTTCTCACAGGGTAAGCTAATAAGAGCCTGGTCACCACGGATCCCCAGTTTTGTATTTGCTCTAAAGAAGCCGCGAGACTTGCAAGCACTTCAGCTCTCTTGAGGTAGGAGAAAAATGGCGTTTCTGTGAGCTACGCTGCCTCTCCCAGCAGGACGAGTGACTCGGCCACGTCCCAGCCTCCCAGAGTGCCCAAAAGGCTGAAGCAGAATGGGTGCGTGGAGGACAGCAAGTAGGAGCCTTCAAGGAAACGCCAGCGGTTTCTGCAATGACATTTCTACAACCTCTGTTTGGTAAATCAGCGTTTTTGGGATGTCAGATTACAGTAATACAAGGCGGTAGCAACAGGCACGTGAAGGGAGGCCAGTGACTTGGCACTGTCAAAGAGGAAATCTTTCGTAAGGGACCACTGTCTGCCTGGGTCAGACCTTCTATGGCTACTGGGACATGCCTGCACCAGCAAAGCCTGCAAGACCAAATCCAGTGTGGGTCACTCAGTGGCGCTGCATACTTCCATGATTCCAGTGGCTGTGTGCCACCTTAAAATAAAGATTGCAGCCACGCTTTTAAAGTTAAATATGTTATAAACTATACACATATGTGATCCTGAGATAGTGCCTGTAACAAGTCCCAAGGTAGATAAGCTTCCTGAACCCAGAGGTCCTCACGCCGCCAAAGTGCATTGTTGTTCTATTTTGGCAGGCCTGCTGGCCTCTCTCAGAGCACGCTGCACTTCCTAATTCTCTTTTTTTTTTGGGGGTGGGTCTAGTGAAACAATCAGTCTGACGACTGCTACCAGCAATTCCAATGGCATTTTTTCTGCAGTTCAGATGAAAGCATTCTTGATCCTTTGCCAGTTCTCCCAAGACTTGCAGAAACAGGCTCACAGCTTCCCTTTCTATTTTTTGGCCAGTCAAGAGCTGTGTGCCTGCAGCCTCCTGCTAGAGGAGCAGCTGTGCTGTGCTGTGCTGTGCCGAAGACACTCCTCAAGATAGGGGAGCAAACATCAGTAGGAATCAGACAGAAAGGCGACAAGTATGAGCCACAATGGAGAGAAGAAGCTTAATACGATGACCGTCGTCTAGAGGGTCAAAGACCATGCATTCCAGTCCCATCGGTAGGTACATAGTCCTCTTTTGAGTTTCTGACAGCATCAGCTCAGAGTCAGACCTTTTAAACCCAGGGGAAAAATATTTTCCAAAATTCTCTTTGCTTAAGCACTATATATTCAAAGTTCTTTTTATTGTTTCAGTATTTTAGCCCTTAGTTGATTAGTCACCAATACCTGTCAGATGCCTGCTGCCATAAAAGCACTCTGAGCACCCGCAGTATTTGTAGGAATATCAAAAAATGTCTTTAGCAACTAGGAATTATGCAACAGAGGGAAAAGGCAGAACTAACTAGATTAATGCAACATGTAGTGGATTTGTTAACATTAAGTGTATGACTCGTCGCAGAATCATGCCAGAAAATGGTACCATGTAGCTTACTGGTAAAGGCAGTAAAAAGGGTAATGCATTACTTTAATCATCAGTGAACCACTCACTCATTCAACATACTATTTCCAGCTGAAATCAAAGGTTTCCATTAAAAATGCCGTTCCTCTACAGACTGTAAGCATCTTGCAACTCTCTCTGCCTTTGAACTCTACTGAGATAGCTGCTTCATTAACATTGTGGTTCCAGTGCAAAAAAACCCCATCCTCCAGATCCCAAATCTTCTTCCTTTAGACCTTTGATTGCCTCTCATCTGTCCATTCCTGCTTAGTGTTCTGTAAAGCTTGAGTCTTCTGTTCGTCTACCTGGACATAGTCCACTCTCTGCTCCTCAGAGAGAAACGGTTTCTGTGGGAGAGAGAGTGAAAAACCAACGTATCAATTTTAGGGTTGAAAAGGGATGCTAGTGAAACTTGGCTTGATTTTCTGTTTTCCCTTTCCCTTGTTTCTTGATTGCTTCGCTTCACCTTGAAGCTCACAGTGACATCAGCTGACAAAAGCATTGCTTTACAGCCTGCTTTAGCTATAATTATCCATCTGTCACCCTGTCACTCAGCCCAGCACAGCGAGTGAGGGAAACATGCTGTTCTGGCTATCTCCATGCAGATAATCATCTCTTCTTATCCGAGTGATCCTGCTGCAGGGATAACCTAACTGTATTTTAACTATGGGGAAGTGGGGGAGTTAAATTAGAAAGCTTAGGAGTCTTGAGGCTTTTGCCTCCAGGAGTATTATCTGATGGGGAAAATGATACACAGGACATAAAATGGCCCAAACTGACAAGAGTTCATTCCTTTGCAGTAGTACCTACCCACCGCCTGGGCAGTTTATAAGCTCTCCGGAACAAGGAATGTATTTTTTCAGCATTGCTAAGGAAATTGAAATGGTTTTGGTGATGCAAGAATAAAGATGCACATTTTGCCATGTTACAAGAGATGGTACAGTTTTACTCCGTGAATTTATCATGGGCTGTAAACTTGTTACTGCAAAGAGATTTGGGGGTAAACTAGCAGGAAAGGGTTTGTGGAGACTAAATGAAAATGAAAGAGCATGCAGAGATCCTGCAAGCACCAACAAGCTTGCCCACAAGCCCTCATGGCTGCGCATCCTAGCGTGGTCTCCTGCCCTCTGCCGAGCTCGTGTTAATGGCATCCCTATGAGTCACGCTAAGGACACCTTGTCATCACCCTAATAGTGCTTTTATTATATTAATCTTGAGGCTGCCACAAATGCAGTCAGCTGGAAACACGACTGGCTTCATCATGATACTTAGGGCACCTAGCAGAGGTGCCCTAAGTATCTTGGTCTTGTTTTCCTCCCAGCAGACAAAAAGATAGGAGGTTGTGGGGTTTTTCAGATGACTCATACCTTCTGTACAGGGGATGGGGAAGCAGAATTAAAGTCCAATGCTAAGTAATCAAGGTTAGATTTCCTTGTCCATGGAAAAGCACCACTGTATGGAGATGTTGCCTGTCTGTGTTCCTGTCGGAAAAGAAGAGAAACTTTTAAAGCTCTTAAAACATGATCCTAAAAAGAATCAGGACTACAACTGTGAGGTGGGAGACTCGTCTGGCAGAACGCGAGTGATGAGGGTCAGCACCCACGTAGTTTTCTATGCCAAGGGTGCCTTTTGGTGACTAACCACAGGATAACACTGATTAACTGGAGATGGCATTAAAAAAAACTGTGAGAGCCTTTTTCTCCTGGTAATTATGGCAAAACAAGCAAACCAGGGTGATTTTAATTCAATGTTATCAGGAAGGACTTGTGCCCAGCTTTTCAACCCAAGCCCTTGGAAGGCTCAGATTTGCAGGGGTGCCCTCTTAACCAGCATTATTCTATGAATTTGAAGAAATGGTGATAATTCTGTTCAGATCTAGCAAATGAAAATTAATCTCAGGAAAATCCCAGATGACCACAAATGTATGGAAGGTTTTATATGACTAGAAAAGTCAAATGGGGAGTAGTTATAACTGAAACTGCTCTCCTGAGCAGATTTTGAACTAGTAAAGGTGTGGGTTAAAATTTGAGACTATGGTTCGTGGAGATTGTGGTCAGTTTTGTAATATATTTCTATAGCCACTGCTGTTGGGCTTTGGCTATGGAGCCAAATCTGTAGACATTGGCTCAGATCAAGGGATTTGAGATCCATTTCCACTGAAAACTCAAAGGAAACTGAGATTCTGGTCTTCTTGCAAGATATAGCTAAAGAGTGAATGAAGAAAAGGAAGCCACAAAGCCAGATGTTCTTCTTTCATGGGATGGGAAGTGGGGTTAGTGGCACCAGCCAAAGCAGAAGCAATGAGACTGTAATGGGAGTTCTGTTTCTGCACAATATTTGGTGTGTTTCTTTAGGAAGTGCACTAACGGCTTTCTGTCATTTCCTGGGAGATTCTGCAGGACACACTTTTAAAAGGTGAAAAGATTTAATTTTCCTTTGCCTTAATGAGTTCTCATGTAAATATGGCTGATCCCTGTGATCTCTTGGAACTGCTCAGCAACATTCGTGGGCGAGCAGCTGAGTTCTGCAGAGCAGAAGAAGGGCTTCCCTTATCTCTCCGTAAATTGGTCCCAGTGTCTTTGGTTTAAAACTGTTCCATCATTTTTTTAAAAAAACAGAAGGCAAAGGACAAACCTCCTCAACATTTTTTCTTAGAAAACAAACTTCTGCATTCTCCATCAATGTGACAGAGCAGAATAAAGCAAAGGATGGCTGTGTGAAAATGAAGATTACCATATGAATGTAACTTTCTTCCTCTTCTCCGGAAACTGAATTGGCAAATATTCTTGCTGAATTAATACCGTCTCTTTCTGGTGAGATAAAGCTCATTCGATTGCTATGAAGAAAAACACAGGAGAGGTTAAGGAAGCATCTTACAGATGCTCTGAAATGAAGCCAAAGCCTGACACAGTCCATATGGTGAATAAACTCACACTAACGCTGCAGCCTTCATGGAAAGGATGTCCAAAACCACTCCTTAGTTCTAGAAAAAGTGTGCTGTATTGCTGTAAGTGTTTTTGTTGATTTTTTTTTTTCTGGGATTTATGAAACTTTGCTGTCTCTGGTATGACAGAAAGCATAAAACATTGGAGGAATGCTCCAGCAAGGGGCACCGAGACAGGTATCATTCATCCGCGTAATATGTGCTGATGGGGCAGTTACTTAGTTGCGCGGGTATCCACACTTTAGAGACTGATGTGAATTAATTAGCTACTGGAGGTGCATGCAGAGAAACTTGTCTGGCTTTGGACACAGAGTATGGGCTATGGAGATGTCTGTGACTCAGCCCTTGTACAAGAAAATCTCTTCCACTAACATAACTTTCAGAGGTATATCGTGAGTAAATTATTGCAGGCTAGCACAATGGGGTTAGTTATTAGGAGACTGGATGGCCACTTTGTGCAGCATGAACAGCATAATTACTTTTGCTTTATTAGTTCAGGGCATACTTCTTTTTTAGCTTTGTTAATGCAAAACATGCAAACTCCCTCCGAGCTCGTTATCCTTCAGGAGTCTGCACTTCGTCAGCACTGATCAACCACAGTGTTCTGGCAGGGATGCTTGGGATGCAGGCTACTGGGTTTCCCCAACAGGCAGAACCGATGGGCTTAGCCGGCATTGGATTGTATGGCTGGGAGAGAGGTCTCCAATTGAGAAAGTGCCCGTCTCGTGCCCCTTTTGCCTTCCAAATGACCACCTGAGGTGGGGAGTGGAAATGCCCTGTCTGGCACTCGTGCTAGCGAAAAAACCACATTTTCTGGAGTGCCTGGGGTATGCAGAGGAGGTTGGTGGAAATTCCTGGCTTTTGCATGCACACTTCGGCACAGCTTGCTCTGCTGTCAGCCTTTCCCCGTAGCACCAAGATCCCCCCAGCCAGCCGGCTGCCGCCCTACCCTGCTTATGTGTTCCCTGAAGATGAGTCTTTCACTGCAGTTGGAGCCCAACAGTATCATCTGTTCATACTACCTGGGCTTTGGGACCAAAAGCATTTGGTTTTACCCGGCAACTAATTTCCAGTGACAAAAGGTCACACCAACAGATCACGTCTGAATTGCTGTGTGGCAGTGCAGAAGTCTACACCCAAGTCAGGCAGATCTTTATCTTATCTGGTTCTCCTTTGCTATATTAATTTTCAGGAACAAAAATGGCTCTATCACTTTGAAAAAACAATAATTAAGGCATGTGAAGCTTTTAGCTATCACAGCAACCACACCAGAGTGCAGACCAGCTCCAGCCTTTTCAATAAGAACCTTCAAAACAGACTGAGCATCACTGCCTGATGCTGAATGCACTGGAGCTGCCTGTCGTGAAAGGGAGCCTTGCTTTTTAGAGACAGCAAAAGCCTGGGGGATGCTGGAAGGAGCCCTGGGGAATTTTTGTTTGTGGACTTTGCCAGGAAACTGTTTCTTGTGGGATGTGATAAGTTATTTTTAACTCCATTCCACAGTGTTAATGCTTAAAAGATTGGAACGGCAGGTTTCTTGCTGACTTACTAAGGCACAGTCCACATCCTGGTCACGGCAGCATGCTCCCGGATTGTGGAGAGGTTCCTCAAGTCCAGAGGAGGTGGCCGTGCTGCAAGTAGATACAAAAGGAACTAAATTTCCAATAGCAGAGCTAATGAAAAGTACAGACTGTTTAGAAAAATGCCATTTTATATTAACAGTAAGAAACTAACAGAGTATTTTACAGAACATAACTGATATAACCAAATCAGAAATAAGTAACAAATGACCACTTCAGTCAGCACTGTGAAGTCTCCCATTTACCCTAAAATAGCAATAAATACAATGAGAATAAGGAGAACAAATGCCCCACAAGATCCATGTGCTTGCCTCAAATCTGCTCTGCATGTGCTGCCTTCAAGAGGTGAGGCCAGTTCAGCCTATGCGTCAAAGCAGGTTTTGGGCTCTCTTCTAAACAAAAAGGTCCTACACATGGAGATCAAAATAATTCCTCTCACCAGCCAATGCTTATTTTCCACTCTCTTCTCAAAACCCTCTGTGAAAGGACCTGAGCTTGCTTTGCTTCCTGGCAATGGTCTATATTTCTGTCCCCAGTTCACAGAATCATTTCCCGAATCAATTTCTGAGTAGCTCTGTGGCTCTGCAGCCCAAAGAGCTTTAATGTAGGCCAGGTTTAGGCAATTTGTCCACTGCAAAGCTGAATTTTGTCCCCAGTATATCCGCTGGAAGCGCAACCCAGATTTTGGAGATGGCATGAAAAGCAAGAGTGGAAAATTACCATCGGTAAAAGTGTCTGCAGGAAATTCCTAATTAAACCAAGACAGCTGTGCCTACCCAACAGAAATTTAACCAACAGCCCACACATCGAGTTTGAGTATTTGAGTGTTTGGATGTCCTGTTCCTGGAAGGTCAGGGAGCTGGTGAGACAGCAGTACATGTATTTCAGAGCTGCAGGATTTAGCCTGCTGTCTCTCCAAGGTTACGTCCATTTGGTCATTTGCAGTCAGAGTGGAGCTGAAGCCATGCACCACGCTAATGCAGCCACACAGTCTTCGACTACAAAAGTAGGCATGGACGCTCTTCCTCTGCTCACAAACAACCCTGCAGACACATCCTATGTTACAGTACTATAAGCCACTTACACAGCAATTCAATCCCTCTTCTAGAGCAGGAAATGCTTTAAAATGTGCCAAGGGCACTACCAAAGGAGGTCACCTGTGTCCCTGCTATCAGGACCCCCTTGGCTGCCAGTTGCACTTTAGGTCTGAGCTTACATTTCCTACGAGGCTTGAGGTCTCGGTTCACCGGAGGGGGCTCCAGGTCCGAGGGAAGCTCGGGTAATGGGCTGGTGAGTTTTTCAGTGCTGACGACAGGGAAGGTGAAGGTGGCTGAGCCGGGGCTCATGGGGATGTAGCCGTCAGGTGAACAGTCGGAGCCGGGTGCAGAGGGAGAGGTGCTGGGGCGCATGGGCACGTAGCTGTCCTCCGTGCTGTCCGAAGCAGTCGAGTAGAGCGGGGAGAACCGGCAGGGCTTCAGAAGCAAAGGAGGAAAAGAGAGAGAAATGGGTTGATAAATGAATAGCTAACCCCCTGCAAGCCAGGAGGTGCTGTGAGCTGGCAACAGATCTGAGCTGAGTCCCTGGCCAGGAGAGTCCCGATGTGACCTTTCTGAGAGGCACAAGCGGGAAAGACATGAGACAAACACATGAGTTCAGATGCACACTCCAGCTTTGGAGAAGTCTACTTCTGAGCTTCGCAAGTCACTGCTGGGAGCTAGGACCAAACTTATTGGTGATTAAAGTAGGTTAAACCTTCCAGCTTCAGTGAGGCTGCACTTGCCTCTCCCAGCAGTAATTCTGACCTATAAAAGGAAAGAGGCTTTTTCATACAAAAAAACATCTGAAAGGAGAACATCTGATGAACTAGATTTTTGCAAATGTGGAAGCTGAGAGAGCAGACACACAGACCTACATGTTGTTTCTGATAGCTGAGAATTAACACTAGAAATTCATTTTGTGCAGGTTAGTGCTGGTTGAGTGGTGAGAGTGATTGATTACAAACCTTGCAAGCTTTCAAAGGGGAGAAAAATATAAGTTGCCCACCACCAGAGCTTACATACAAGCAAGCAAAGGATCTCCCACACAGAAGACAGTATCCAGCACCAGACAGAAGACTGGCTACATGATGTGTGATGGTGCTACATAAAACCATGTCTGTCAAAGGCTGAGTCAGGAAGCCTTGGACTGACAGAGCCCTGAATCACAGGCGCTTTGAGAGCAGAGACTTTCCTATGTCCTAAAGAGGAGATATCCCTCAGGATCATGAAGTGATAGGCTTCTTTAGACCCTTTTCTCAAGACATAAGCAGTTTTCTCAGGTGCTCTTGGTCAACAGTTTAATTCTCAAGGCTACTAGTATCCTTTTTCACAACAGATCTGGCTTCATCTGCTTTAAAAATAGGGTGCTCAGTGTTGTGGCCTCCCCCTGACACCTCTGTCAAAGACTTCCTGCGGCTGCGAAGAAGGAGCTCAGAAGTTGCCCAAAGCCAAGGGCTTCTTCCATTTTTTTATTCTTCTGCTGAACGCAGGAGAGGAGTGATTGAATATGAGGATGTGAAATGATTCACTTTCTAAAGTTTGTCATGTGCCAGTATTTTAAATTTATGCAAGCGGAGTACTTACCAAATTCAAGCTAAGCCTCTTATCCCGACTTCTTAAGGAACTGCCTTCCATGTCTGCTGCAAGGAAAAAAAAAGTGATTAAAAATAAGGCAGTGCAACCTTCTGGAGCAAAGCATATGGCTCTAAAATAATTAGAGCTTTATAAAGATTCCATAACTCCTAGTATTTATCCTAAATGAGGAAAAAATCCAATGACGCTTAAGACAAGAACCAACTCAGTAGCATTTCAAGAGTGATTACATCTATTTTAAGTATGATGAAACCAAGGAAAATGTTCATGTATAATCCAGCTGTAACTTATGGTTCCTGTAACACAAGCAGTTGGGGAGAAAGACGTGTGGTGAGCAAGCAAGCAAGCAAACTTTTAAACCCAGCTCCTGCTCTAGTCCTGCTCTATTTTCCCATCTGTCAAAATGGGGAAATTATATGAAAAGGGACTATAGGGAATATTAATTCATTATTGTTTGGAAAATTATTTAGCAGCCTCATATGTAAGGTGCCAGGGAAGAACATGTTATTGTACAGAGGGTGCATAAGGGAACTTAATGGTAGGAGAGAAATTCTTCTCTTTGTCACCCAGAAATGCTGACGTGGTGCAAGTGGCTTGAGCTGATGGGGAACAAACAGCCAGAGAAAAGGTCACCAGTCACAGTGCCCCCTTGTGCAGGCTGGACTATGTCTTGGTGTAGATCCATTTTATTTTTGAAGCGAAAGGCAAAAAACCTGAAATCCAGCATTCAGTGCACAGATCAGCAGTGGGAAATGCTTACAACTACCATCCTTTTCTGGAAAATTATTTTCTGTGCAGAAAACGGCTTTTCTGTGGGAATGCCTTAAAACCCTGCAACCATATTAATCCAGTCCCTGCTCTTGTGGTGGAGATGTCAATACTGCACTGCAACTGGGGGTCTTTGTGGTGGCATCAGCATAAAGGGCAGAAGTGCTAAACGAGAAGAAAGCACTACTGTTAGTGCAGATATATAATCAGGGAGACACAGTCATTGTCCTGGGACAGCTACATTTATGTATTATTTTGGCAAAAAAGACATTCAGGCACAACGCTCCAGCATATGACAAGATACAGGTGCCTTATACGTGTACAGCTCCTTCCCCTTTGAGGCACTGCAACCAGCATACGCTGCCTTTGCACTGGGTGAATTACGTCTGTTCAGCTTTTATGGGTTGCCAAGGGCAAAAAATGAAATAACTTGAGTGGGCTCACTCTGGGAGCTGGTGAGGAACAGCTGCTTTCTCCTTGTTTCTTTTTCCAATCTTTCTTGTTAAACACATTTTAATTCAGCGTTTAACCTTTCAAATAGTTTCAGCTGTACTTAGGGTAAGAAAAAATAGCAGCACTTATTAATTCATTGCTGCCCCCTGTCAGGCAGAGATAACCTTGCAGCACGGTAGCAGAACATGACATTTGGCCACTTAATCGTCTTAAAAACATTTTGGCGTAAATTGGGTTGGAGGAGCATTAACTGTCTCAAGTGTGCTGGTGGCGTTGGAGCGGCACACGTGCAGAAGCAAGAGCAGCACCTTTCAGAGAGCAACCAAATGTAACTGATAATTAAGAATACCAGTTCCACTGATGGGTGTTTCTCCAGAAACCTTCTAAGAACTGTTTGTACACTGATAAACAGGCTGGACAGAGGTCTCCTTGCTTTAGCTTCCGAGCTCTAAGAACGAGATCTGACGGCCCCAAACATGAATTGGTGATTCAAACTACAGGAGTCTAAAGGATGTTTGTCCTTAAAACCAACATTTTCTTCCTCATCAAAAATGACACATCACTGCAAAATACTTGATGGTTTCCAGCCAGGTATTCCAGCAGCCTCCCTCTGTTCTGTGGCTCCACAAAATAAAACTTTCTCATACTGTGTGTGCTGGTTTTTGACACCTTGATGTTCCAGGTTTTTGACTGTTACTTTTGTTTGCGATTATGCTGTTTCCAGAACAAGTGGAAAAGTCACCTCAACTCAGAGCAGAACTTGCTTTGCAGCAGGTTTTCAGGCTACCCTGACTGAAGTGCAAGGACACACTGGGATTTGCTCAAGGACACATAGAGTCTCTGGTTCAACTGGGATTACATCCCAGCATCTCCCTGGCTTCCCGTTCCTTACTCTAAGCTGCAAAAAGACATGCTGCTGTTGTGGAAAGGACTGGATGTAGCGAAGCAGCACAGCTACAGAGGCATTTCCCATGCGCAAGCCCACATTTTGACCTGCATAAATAGAGAGTTTGGCATTGCCTGATTCAGTGGCTGGGTTTTCATTTTTGTTTTTCTACTGCTTTATTTTTTGGAGAAGGAAGGGTTGTGGAAAACTAGCACGTCATGAGGCACCCTGAAGAGATCACAGCCCATGTGTACACACCGAGGGACTTTTACAGAGCAGGAGCTGAATGTGAGGGACAGGTCTGAATCCTGCTCGCTAATTAGTTTGAAACAAGCATTTTGGGTTGCTTTGAGTAGTGTATGATTCCTCAGGGGGAAGACAGGGAGGCACAACTGGAGGTGGGCACCCTGCTTTGCGCTTGTGGGCAGCTGCATCCCTCGCACTGGTCCTGCTTTGCTGGCTCTCGGAAATGCACTCACCTTTCCAGTTCCTCACGTTGTCTAAGCTGGACAAGGAGATCCTCCTGGGCACCAGAGCGACCTGAGCCCGGCAGATCCCTGCGTGCCCATTCTGGAGGGTCCCGCCACCCACCTCATCCCCTCTCCTGTCTGAGAAGTGGGTTGGCTTGGGCGGCCGTGGCGGGGGCGTGTTGGACAGGATGTCCAGCTGGGTTACACCGTAGGGCAGCGTGTTTTGGCTCTTGTCAATCTGAAAGGTTGGTGTCAGCGGCGTCCCCAGCAGTGGAGAAGAGGAGGAAAAGTCACTGGGTGGCCCGCTAATGTCTATGTTCCTGGATACGGTGCTGAGATTTGCCAACGGGGCCCCATCCTGGTGCACAGCGCCAGCGCTGGAGGGCTGTACAAGGTACAAGGAGGGCTGGGACTGCAAGGAGTCGACAAAAACATCGTCCGATGAGGTTTGCTCCAGAGATCTGTCTGAATTTGACCAGCTGTCACACCTGCACAGAGACAGAGGTCAGACTTGCGCTTCCTTTTCTCCTGGTTGCAACTGAGCAAGTGCACAGCAAAAAAAACCCCAACCCCACAGTTTGGGACAGAATCTGTCCCTTTTCTATGGCTGTGGAAGGTCCCCTGGGCTGGGGCACTTTGTAGAGCACCTTGGGCAGCAGCAGGCAGAAAGGGCACCTGGAGAGAGGCCGTGTGTGAGGTCTCCAGCCACCCACCCTGGAAAGGGACAGGACCAACATACAATGCTCGACTGCTAATCTGCACTATGAAAAGCCCCCTGTAAATTGGATTAGGCTGATGGTCCCCTGTTGTGCTCGGGAGCCTACCCTGAGTGGCAGGGCTCAAGGACCAGTTTGTTCCAGTTTCCCAGGGCATCACTGGGCTGGCAGAGGGTGGCTCCATCCCCACACATCTGGCAGACCCCAGACTTACCTGTTGTGGCTGAGCTTGCCCGACTCACAGTTGGAGAGGAAGAGGTAGTCGGGGAGGAAGACCGACTCTGACTCGCTGGGGGTCTCCTCCGTGGCAGACACATCAGCAACAGCGTGGTCAACCGAAAAGGAGGGATCGGTGATGCGGGAGGCGTGGGTGGAGGCGGCTGGCGATGGCTGCGGGGATGACGTCGTGTGAGACAGGCTCTCCACTGAACCTGCAATGGGAATGGATGGCCCCGGCTGAGGAACGGCTCTGACTCACCCTGGCCCATTGCCTCTCCTGGCCGTCACCACCTTGCTTTTGCACCAGGGATGTTTTACGTCAGAGCAGCAGTGGGTGAAGGCAAAAACTGATCCTGGAGAGAGGGAGCCTGATTTTGCAGCTGCTCCCCTTGCGCAGGCTGGGCAAGCCAGCTGCCAAATTGAGGGGCTACAGAAGGTGCAGACCCCCCCTTGCTCTGGGGTCCCCCACTCCTTCAGGACTTTAGCATCCCTCCTGCGCAGTACTGAAGACAGCCTCTGCAGGGGAAAGTGCTGAGGCAGAGCAGTCTGTTTTATCAAGTATTTTTTATAATTAATTATTACTCTCCGACACTTCAAATTAATGGTGACAAGGAAAGGGATTGATTTCTTCACACTTTCTGGATCTCAGTGGACAAAACTGAGCTTTGCTGCTCATGGAGTAGCTGGATTTGTTGCACCTCTGAACTTGTCTGCAAACTCCTGATGCTTCTCTAGGCTGGACATCAAAGCCACGAGGGCTGTGGTGCCCTGTTATTGCCCAGCTGGAGGCTTGGTGGCTCTGCTGAGAAAAGGGACACGACTTTTCTGGAAGCCATAAGGCACAGGGGAGCCTGTGCTCAGTGACGCCTTCCCTGGGCACAACACTCCAGTCCCTCCCCGGCACAGAGGGGTGGCAGTGGGGAGAGGAGCAGGTTTGGGCTGCAGGTGGCATGGCTAGCCCAGGCTGCACAGAGCTGGCCACCTGCTCAGCTCCAGGTTCACCTCTGACCACCCAGGCCACCCTTCACTGTCAGCATTCAGCTGAGACACTCGTACCCGTCTGGCCCGAGCATTGCCAGGGCAGCAGAGACAAAGCTGGTTCTGTTGCTCTTCAGCCTCCATCCCTGCTAGAGAGCTGGGGGTGCTGGGCAGGAGGGATGAAGCAGTGATGGCTCAGCCACAGAGTTAAGGCTAAGCACAGCCTCTGGCCCAGCTTTTGGGGCATTTCAACTCAAAAATCAAGTCCTTGGTGCAAGTCAGACCTCCCACCATGGGCAGCTGTGAAGCGGGAAGGACCTGGGGTGTCTTTGCAGAGCAGCTCCCCAAAGGCATCTGACCCTGGCAGCAGGAGCACAAGCCCTCAATTAGAGAATATGATTTTTCTAATGAAGTTTCAGGTTGCTGCGTGGCGGTTCCCTCAGCAGGGCTGTGTGGGGACCAGGCAGTGCTCACTGGGCGTCCCGGCTGTCCCCGACATCTGTGGGGCTTGGCAGTGGGTACCCATCTCTCTGGCTGAAGCGCAGACACTGCCCGAGTCAAAGCTGCAAAACCCTCCTTCAAAATAAAAAAAAAAACTCAGCAAAAACAAATACAAGAAACCAGCTACTGCTGATAAAACCAAACCAAGCATAAACATGCCTTCAAAGTGCAGCAAAAAGGCAGATTTCTCTAATGCTGATATCCAGAATTTGCTGGAAGTGCTGGGATGACCAGCCCCTGACCATCTGCATGCTTGCTGCAGGCCAGATCCTGCACTGTGCAGTGAGGTCCTGAGATACTCTGGCAGGTTCTGTCTAGTCCTCAGCTCAACACAGAAACAAGCCTTGGTGCTGTACTGGGTTGTTGTAGTCACTTTTCAACCCTGGGAGGTGCTAGGTATATGCGCAAGCAGGTCAGGAGGAACGCAGAGGGCTGCCAAGACTTAGGGTGGTTAGACAGCAATGTCGCTAAACACAAAAAAACCTTTCAGTGACCCAGACTTCCACAGCAGCCACGGAGGGCTTCACCCTGTCATCCTTCTGATCTCAGTCACAAGAAGAGTAAAACAGCTGATCTTGTCCCCCTGCACTACCCGACACCTCATCTCTTTAAGTTGGGGAGAGAGCCACCTCTTTGCTTCCCATCTACCAGCATTGACTCACTGCTGCTTCCTCCTGTTAGCTTTGGAGGTCTGGTGCAGTGGTGGACCCCAGGTCAGCAAAGCACATAAGCACGTGCTTAAATTTGAGCTTAAGCAAAACATTTGCTTGATTTTGAGCAGGTACTTATAGCAGCAGGATTTCAGCAGCGAGTATCTGGAAGGAATGGCTTTTACGGGGTTTCACATTTGCAAAGCAGAGCTCAGGGCTGCAGCCTCCCCATCTGAAAAATAACTTTTCTCTTGTTCATTGTGCTGGCTCAGGCTGTAACTCTGCTTTCAAACCTTGGACTCAGAGCTGCCTTGCAAGCTAAGGATGATCAAATATGCACTGGACTAACTCCACAGGGATCTCAGAAAAGCATGTTCACATCACCATCTGACCACATTTTTAAAAAAAAAAAAAAAACTAAAACCACCACAACGCATAAGAAAGAGAAATTAATAGCATTCTGGATTATTAACACAGAGAATGAACAGGCCTGAGCTCCATCTGGTACTCACAGGGTTTAGCCATGGATTATCCCAACAGGAAAGGCTGTGAGCTGCAGACCACATGGCAACCGTTGTGAGCAGGAGGGAGGGACGGGGACAGCACACACCTGCCCTTTTCTAACCTTCAGGGGCTCAGGGACCTGTAGCCAGCTCCTAACAGACCGGCCCTGTCTCTGCCAGCTCTGCTGGTAACTGAATCAGCATGCATTAAAGTTGTACTGCGGCAGCAGCTGGGTAGAATAAATTATGCATGGCCAATTTCGACAGCGAGAAGACAGAGAATAGGTTTGGTGCCTGCCCTCCCCTTTGCCAGAGAGACAGCGGGCAGCTTTGGCTGCCAGAATAACTGCTTCGGTGGGTACTAACCCAAAAAATCTCTGCCCTGCATTGATGGGGAAAGTCACCCATCACTTTCCCCATCAATACAGGGACCTTGCTTGGAGAAACAGAGGGCTTCTCTCTCCTGCTACAGACCCCAGCCTGCTCCCCAAAAATTGTTACGGTGCGACAGCAGTGCAGGGACACAGTGAAATAGGGAGGGACCTGCTCACAGCAAACCCCCCACTAGGCTGCATGGCCATACAAGGGAGGCAGAAGAGCCACCCACCCTTCCTGGCCAGGGGCCAGAGCCTGACATTAAAGAGCAGCCTTGAGTCTGTGCAGCCGAGAAAGGATTTCCTCCTCCTGAGAGAGGAGTGTGGAGGGACTAGCCCCAGTGCGTGTCCTCCAGCATGGACTGGGAGGAGCCATCACACCTTCCCTGAACTCCTGTGCAAGGGCCAGGCGCTGCCATGAGCGAGCCTGCCAGGACCCTGCCTGCCCCACTTTGTATGGGAACAGAGTGGGAAATAAAGTGGAGATGCTCAGGAGAAAGCATCTCTGGAAGGAGAGCACAGTCCCTCCAGTTAGCCCCTCTGTGTGTTGCTCCCCTTGCTCCCAGCATGCTGCCCTGGCTGGAGGAGATGCTCCCCAGTGTGGCTGCAGCAAGGTCCTGGGGAACCAAACCATCCCCACGCCATGGCAGGGTCTGTGCACACTGGCAAAAGAAAAAAACAAGAGAGACAGTTAGGGAGGCAAAGAAACCATCAGAGGAGCAGGCAGAAAGGGAGAAGGTCCCAGCAATGGGCAAGGGTGGGTGTGAACAACAGAGCAACTAGAGGTGAGGGAGAGGTGGGGGAGCAGAAATGCTCTAATCCAGCAGCCAAGAGGGACCCAAGGGTAACCTGTCACTTAGAGTGACCCTGCCGATGTCCCAGTCCATGCACTGTGCAGAAGGGCATCAGTGAGGTAGCCTCCCCAGGGACATGAGGCTCCACTGTGGCCCTGGGTGCTGTGGGAGAGAGCAGAGCAACAGGAGAACGATGGAGATCAGCAGGGACCTTCAGGTAAGGGCTGAATCTGGAAGGAGCAAGGTGTTTTCATGGGATGTGGAACAATAACTGGAGCCTGTGGAAGAAGTGAAGAGGGAACCCAAGATGAAAGGTCCCTCTTGTGCTGAGGAGCTGCCTGCCAAGGCATGGCTGGGGGGAGCACTCAGTGCACAGCTACAATCTTTAAAAGTAAGGCTTCAGAATGAAAAAGGCTAAACAACTTTCACAGCAGTTTCTCCAATGAAAAGCTGCTATATTGCATTGTGTCAATTAGTCATGGTTTCAGCCTGCATATGGGGATAAAGTATGTCCCTGATGTTCCCTTGCCACCTCATGTCATCCCCTCCCCTGCCCAGCCACTTGGCCCAAGACTCCTCTTGATCCCCTGTGTGGCCATGGGTCCCATGGGGCTGGGGAATGACTGCTCCATTGGGAGGTAGAAGCAAGATTTTACATAGAAATAGTAGGAAAATAGGGAGGGAGGCCCCTTCCTCTCTCCTCCAGCTGACTCCCCTGAAGGTGCCAGCTCCCCCGTCATTTTCAGCACAGCCAGAGACACAGTTTCTTACAGCAGTCGAGTGCCACGGCGCAATTGTTGCTGCTGGCAAGTCCTTCCCGACAGCCGCCCTCCCAGGTGCTTCCTGACATCTGCCTGGCGCTTGCACTGCACCTCCGTCTCTCAGCCGTCCCCTCCTGTTGACTAAAAGCTGCCCTCACGGGGCCAGCTGCCTTTTGCTGACTTCGGTCCGTGTCTGGCTGCTTACACGTCAGACCAGAGGCCGCTGATGACTAGGACCTGGCTGTTCATCCTGCTGCTTTGCTACTGGAAGGGACTAACTGGGAACAACGGGATGGTGTTTACAGCTGAGTCACTGTGTAAAACAGTGGCTGCACTTTCTGTGCACTCAGCAGAGAAAGCAGCAGATTTGGTTTTGGCCTCAAAGTCACAGCAAATTTTCAGGGATGCAAGGATTAGGAGTGATTGATTTCACAATATAATATTGGCTTTGAGATTCATTTTAATACACAGAATAGTGTATTAAAGTTTCCTGCAATTGATGTGTCTTTCTTTTGACGATTCATTTCAGGGACTATTATTTTTTTAACACAGTAGCATTTAAGTTAAAAAAGCATATGGCATTTAATAGAGCTTTTCTCTTCTTATGTTAATTTTTAAGGGTAATTTGTTTAAAGCTACAGGCTCTTGGGGGATTTAGGTGCTTCCAAAAAGCTGAAGCAATTAACAAGTATTTGAAATGTGACGTGCAACCTGTGGAACTGTGCACATTTAAATCTGAGGATCTGAACGTGCCCTGCAGCCTGACCTGAATACAGCCCAGACATGACCTCACTGCCATGAGCTGCAAGTAGAAGATCTTATGAGGTATAGGACAGGATAAGTGCATGTCTGGAAGCTTAGCTTACACGGTCTGTGATGAGGGCTGGAAGTTCAGGTGCCAGACTTTATACCCAACCAAGGCAAAAGCTCTGCATTGCTGAACTTCTTGGGGGATAATATCTGCCTTGAACGCAGCAGAAAACTGGGATGTCAGCTTTTCCAACTGCCACACCAAGAGCTGTCACTTCTTGTCCGTCAGTGCCTACGCTGGCAATCTTTGCTGGGAGAGAAATACCGCTGTATAATACTCTGAGTATTGCCCATGCGTAAGTCTTACAGGCAATGCTGTGCTGTACCAGCGTAACAGAACTGACATTTCCCAGTATAAATGCACCATGGCAGTGCTCTTTCCACTCCCAGTTCCCCTCAGAATAAACTATTGAAGAGAAGATTAAAGAAGGCCAAGAACCACCATAGATTAAAATAAAACATCTCACCACAGCATTTTGTTTCCTTTCAAGTTACAAGGTAATGGTATGGCTACGCGGCAGTTGCAGACACCAGTAGCAGTCTGCGTGCAGCAGCACAGGGACCACGGCAGGATAATCCGCCTGGCCACACTATGATACCCCCAAACATATTACTGCCCTTGGGATCGAGTCCCCCCATCACCACCCTTCTCTGCTTTTGCACTGCTGTTTATCACAGCAAAGGACTTCGTTCTGACTCACTTCCTATGAAGCTCTCAAATTGCTGCTGTATCGGCCCCTTGGAAATGTCAAGGGAAAGACAGATTGCTGTTATCTGAGCCTAATTGTCTCATTTGAAAGGTAGGTTAATGATGATACAGGTCCCAACTTTAATTACTGGCTACATCCATCTTGGAGTGGTTAATTCTTGGAAGCTCTCCAAGAAATTCACCCTACTGAGTATATATAGGTGTAGGTCCTGGCAAAACAAGCTGACTTTATGCTTCATTGGCAGGACCATCTCTTTAGTCTAGACACATACTTCTAACACCCTCCCATCCTCTGCCTTTCCTTTATTTTTCTTCTTACTGATAAAGACAGCTCAGTATTTTTGTCATTGATTTATGTATGTGCATATACACCCAAGTCTGTGCACATTCCACATCCAGCAAAGTCTGAGAAAATGCGAGTTTTGCAGGACACTTTCCTGGAACAGGTGTCTTACGTTAAGCCAAACTAAATAAATATGGGACATGTAATGAAATAAACGGCCCCAGAAGATAACACTCAGTCAGCTTCTCACATAAACAGTACCTTTTCTTATTAAGGACCTGCTGTTTATTCTAGCAGGAATTGCTTCATCAAAGTGAGACCAAGCGGCCAGCTATTATTTCTACCCAGCAGCAGTGAGACCCCCGATAGCCCAACAGCCAGCAAGGACCACGCTTCCTCTCACCCCGGGTGCTGGTGTGGAGGAACCCAGACAGTGGTCATCCTCCCAACCCCCAAGGCGAGCATGAGCATGATCCTACCTGTGCCATCTTCTAGATGTCCAAAGTTACAGATCTGGCTGATGTTGTGCACCCAGATCTGCATCTCCTCCTCAGTTTTGGCTACCAGGTAGAAGGTGCGGTAGGTGGTTCTCACAATAAAGACAAAGTTGTTCTGAAATTCCTTCTTGATGAAGTTGGGCCCCGAGTGCTTCAGCACTTCGCACTCATTGAGGTCGATGATCCGAATGGGCTTTTTGGAGTGGTTGTTCCTGTAGTACTCCAGCACATCTGGGTTCCCGCTCATGCGGCCTCTGCGCAGCACAAACCAGCGCTTCCGCCATGCCTGCAAATGGCACAAACACAGCCCTTTTAGTGCCAACCATGTAATATATCAATCAGCCCACACATGCTTATTTTCTTTTAAGTTATATAGTTGTTTTAATAAGCTGGCCAAATTGTGACTTTGATTTGATGTACTTGCTATCAGCTTGCATTTGTGACAGGAAAAAAGGCAGAGGGTTGTCCCTTTGGAGGTCAAGAGGAGCAAGACTTCTCTCCTCTCAGCCTGCCAGCATGGGGTAATCGAAATGGTCTAGTACTTCACTGTCTCATCTATAGAAGAGATTATAACACATTTTTCTCTGTGAAATGAAAACACCTAGAACTGCACCCTGTGTTGTGGCACATGAACAATATCTGGCAACAAATGCCTTTTGCCCAGCAAAGCCAAGGGCTCCAGAAGACCTGGGCGGCTTCCCTTCAATGGTTTTCAGTGCTAATAAAAAGCTGTTAATCAGCTGCCAGTTACTTCTGAAAGCTCAAAGCAAACCTTAAAGGAGTTGTAGTGCTAAAAAAGTTAAACAGAAAACTTCCAAACCTAACAGAAGAATGTCTGTTTACCCAGGCACTGCTTCAAGTGACCATCAACCCAAACCAAACCTGGTAAGCACTGATGTCTTTTAGACCCTGGTGACTGAACGTATGAGTCCCATACAGGCTTAAATGAAGTCCTGGCAGGACTAAGATGCATCATCACTTTATAAAGCTACATGCAAGTTGCTAGGAACAAAATGACGTATTTTCCCTTTTTTCCAGCAGCTGTTTTTGTTCATCAACAGTATAAGCGCCTCTATGTTGATTACAGCTGTCACCAACACATTTACTCTGAGGGCCAGAAGAAATCCACCCTGAGCTCTGTTCCACAGAGAAAAGCTAAAATAAGACATTAGGAGCTTCCCCCTTACCAAACTTCATAAAAAACATGTTGGATAAAGCCATGCCCAAACCAGTGAGTCCTGGGTGGTTGCCAGGGAGCAACTGCCCCGGTTCTGATGGCAGCTGGGAGAGGTGCAGGGGCTCATCCACTGCCCAGGAGCCTGCGATAACTGTACGGCCACTGGCTGCTTTAGCTGCCTTCAGAAGAGTTAAAGTTCATTAAAGAACCACGTGAACAACAACCACCACAACCTCCCTACCTGAATCTTATTCAAGTGCTCCTTGCAAAATGACTTGTCACAAGGACATAAATCTGGGTGATAGCTTGCGTTCGAGTTTAAAAATCATGCTCATTTTGCAGAGAGTGGATCTGTCTGTCAGTTTAAAGACAGCCAACCATTCGGCCTTCAGGCAAAATAATGAGTTCAGGATGTTTTCACTAAGATGTAAGAGCCCTTACTGGCACAGTTTAGGATCAATACAGGCACTACAGATCTTGCTGACTCTGAGTTCCCATGGGCATGGTGATAGTTAAAATTATCAACAAAAAATAGCAACAATCATTTGTCAAAAAAAAGCTTTCTTTTTTTTTTCCTGCTCAAAAGAGACTTTCTTACAGTGCAGCAAGCTTTTCACAGTCTGTCGATATTAATCCAAAAATTTATCTAGAAGTAAGTTTGTTCAGCCTGACAGTACCTTAATCGATTTTGAAAGCAAAAGGTTCTTCAAAAACAATATACAGGCACCAGAGAATGAAATATCACAGAGGGAACTCCTGCAAGGCTCAACAAGCACATGTTGGCCTGTGTAAAGGAGGGGTTTTCGTAGAAGGGAGTCACATCAGGAGTAAACAGGAAGCAGAGGTAAGGTGCAAAGTGTATTGCACAAAGAAAATTAAGTCTTGCCCTCATGACCTCTTGAGGTTTGAAAGTGATTTGGTCTCTGTTCAAAGTAGCTAGAGATAACAGATGTCTGAGATCTCAGACGAATCTGATGTTGTGAGAGCCAGGAAAAAAAGCACACACACACCCCCTCAAAGGAAATAGAAACAAAGGAAAAATGTTTAACAGAGAAAACACTTTCCTGATGAGCAAGCTTCAACAGTGGAATACAGCCCAGCAGGTATCTCACATGTATAGTCCCAGAAAGAGTCCACATCTCTACCACCATCAGTCCAAGTGCCATACAGGCCTAATGCACACCCCACAGATGCACCAGGACAGAAGGTGACATCCCCTCACACACTCTCACCCCTAAACATCAAAAGACAAATGCTTCAGGAGGTCTAAGCCAAATGAGACCTGCTACTATGCCTCCCAGAGAAGCAGGCTGTGAAGTCAGAGAGGGGAAGGAGCCATCAGATCTTCCCCCCAAGACTGCAAGACGACTTCTCACTCCTCTTCCCAAGGCTACCAGCCGTGCTGCTTAAATACACCTGGCTCCTTCTGATGGAAATTGGATGGAAATAACCTGCACATGAGCAAGCTGAGGATGGGGATGGGATAGGATGGGAAGGGATGAGATGGGATGGGAAGGGATGCCATGCCATGCCATGCCATGCCATGCCATGCCACGCCATGCCACGTGTGGAGTACTGCATCCAGCTTTGGAGTCCTCAGCACAAGAAGGACATGGACCTCTTGGAGCAGGTCCAGAGGAGGGCCACAAAGATGATCAGATGCTGGAGCACCTCTGCTATGAAGATAAGCTGAGAGTTAGGGTTGTTCAGCCCGGAAAAGAGAAGGCTCTGGGGAGACCTTCTAGCAGCTTTCCAGTACCTAAAGGGGCCTACAAGAAAGCTCGAGAGGGACTTCTCACAAGGTCATGTAGCAATAGGATGAGGGGTAATAGCTTTAAACTGAAAGGGGGTAGATTTCGATTAGATATTAGGATCAAATTCTTTACTGTGAGGGTGGTGAGACACTATCCCAGGTTGCCCAGAGAAGCTGTGGCTGCCGCATCCCTGGAGGTGTCCAAGGCCAGGCTGGATGGGGCTTGGAGCAACCTGGTCTAGTGGGAGGTGTCCCTGACCAGGGCAGGGGGTTTGGAACTAGATGATCTTAAAGGTCCCTTCCAACTCAAACCATTCTATGATTCTATGATTTGATGACACCGTGCCTCACTGGCACCCATGCAGCTGTGGGGAGGTGGGACCCCAGCCCCGAGTCCAGGGCCAGCTCAGGACTACCTGCCCGGTGTCCAGTACAGCACCCTTAGGCAGAACGGCCCAGTCCCCATTTCTGTAGCTTTTTAATTTTCATGAGTCTAAAGGGGTCTGTAGTTTCAGCACAACCCAGGCAGCTGGTGAGAGGAAAGAGAAAACTGCAGCTGTCCTTTGCAGAAAAGCTCACAGTCCCTCTGTTCGGAGGTGAAGGCTGGCTTCAGCATGGCGCGAGTGGCCATGGCTCTGCTGGCTTTGGTTTTGTACTAGCCAAGAAGCTGCCTGATAACCTGTTTCCCTGCAGATATGCAATTTGACCAGGCTTATCGTCTGGCTGGCACTGTGAGACTGGAGATGGAGAGGTGCCTGGTCAGTGCAGCTTATGATGGGAGAGGAGAGCAGGGCCAAGGTTATGAGACAGTGAGAAAACACTGTCTATCATGGCTGGGCAGCCATGAAAACAGGGCTGAGGGGAAATAATGCCAGACGGCTGCCCAAATCTGCATTGCCCTTGGGAAGGGTGGGCCTCCCGTCTCCATCTCCCACACGGCTCCCCTCTCTGCCTTCCTCAGGCTCACAGCGGGGCCTGTGCAGGCAGCCAGCCCCCCAGCTGGCTGAAAACGGAGTAGATTTTTCTTGTGGGGGTAACACACGAGCTGTAGGGAAGATGCAGGAAGGAGGTGGGGTAGAGAGGGACAGAGGAACTGCCCTTTGGTGATACTGCAAGCTCAGATAAGTCCTTTGCAGTTGCCGTTCATTGCCCCAAATATTAATGTGCTCTGAAATGGATGGTGTTATCTCACTGTGAGCTGTGGGGACCACAGCAAATACCTGCCTGTGCCGCTGACCCACCGCCAGACCTGGAGCCGAGGGGAAGGAGAGGGGCCAAGGGATGGCGGCCTTTCAGCAGGCAAAGCCTGAGTCAGCATCGGCGCGGGGGAATTGGCGCTCGCAGGCTCAGATCTTCACAGACAGACATTTCAGCACTCAGCCTCCTCTGGAATCAGTGGGGTGCCAGGGCAGGGTGGCAGCAGCGCAGGGCGACGGCGCAGCCTGGCCAACGGGGAGTTTGCCAGCGCTGCCCGACCAGCTCGCCTGCTGCCCCATGCCAGGGCTGCTCCCTGCCTGCCACCAAAGGGACCTGTGTCAGGGACCAAACCCAGCGGGAACCGCCCCTTCCCACACTGGGAAATGGGGAGCACTGCCAGTCTGGTGCCCTGGCACCCAGCCTCTCCCGGACACCAGCACAGGGAGGGTGGGAGGGCACAGGACCAGGTCTTCCCTGGGTGCTTGCTGTTAACATCAGCTTTGTCGTACCATCAAACTGCATCCACACACACAGTGCCTTTGCACCTTGCCTCTCTGGGCTCCTTTTTTTTCCCTGCACTCTCTAGGAGGAAAGTGGCATCAGCTACTGACACAGCTACCTGTGTGGATAGGGATGAAGGAATCTTTTGCACCTCTTCTCCCATTTGACACATCCAATCCCACCACTGTCTCCCCACAATGGCTCATCTCCATTCTGAAACTTTCAACAATATGTGCCTTTATTATCAAAATATTAGACTCTGAAACATTTTTGCTTATCCTCCAATGCTGAGTGTACCATGTGCCGAGTGTTTGAGACACTCGCAGCTTGCCTGCAAATGATCACAAGCAGGTTTACTGTTACTGATACACAGGGCTTCCCCTACCCTATGGCATAGGCAAAGCAGGGGTTTTGACACACCTTTCAGTACAAGCTTTTATCTCCGAGAGTCAAATATCCTCTCCTCATTTTCCTGGCATTTGTCTGCAATGAGCTACATGTCTCCTTTCCCCAGGGGAAGGGGATGCAGCACACCGGAGTTGCTGGGAGCCCAGCTGTGGCAGACCTTGGCCAGACAAGACGGCGGCAGCAGCTTTTAGCTCGCAGGGACCCAGGCAGACCCTGTACCACACAGTCCACTCGGCCGGAGCAGGGGCCGAGGCTCCTCAGCCCTGGGACGGAGGCGCAGAGGATGCCTCCTCTGTCCCCTGTTATGGTTCTTTCTGCCATCCCTGCTTTTCTGTCTTTGCAGTGTGACCTTCACCTCCAGACCAGGATGCAGAGTGGTGCAGCCTGTGCCTGCCTTCCCTTCCCATCGCTAACCAGAAGCTGTGCCTGTGCCGGCACCACGATGGCTGCACTGTGCCAGCAGCCTGTGGTACAGCCAGGAGCTCTGCTCCCGGCTCCCTCCATCCCTGGGTGTGCACAAACAATCTGCACCTTGTGCTGCTGCAATACCTTCCTCCGCACAGTTTGTAAGGCACAGTCATTATTACCACGAGCCTGTGCCCAGAAGGGATTTATTTCAGATGATCAGAGCCAATAATATCTGACAATATTTAGTCTGGAGCCGCACACACTGCCAAATTTATAAGAAAATCTGGATCTATTTAAGGGTGAAAGATTGCGCTCCCATGGTTGAGATGAAGTAACCTATATACTTAAATAGGAACTGATCCTTGGGATTCAGCCTAGGCTCCTCACTTACACTGTAGAAAAGATCTTTGCACCCAGAAGAAAGATTACATTTATTTGGGGGCCTCTTGAAATTAGTTCTTTCTTGATGAAGGAATGATACGATGCTGATGTGTTTACGTGTCCTCCAAAGCTTTGTTGGCATTAGAGAGAAGGCTTTATCAGAAAAGCACAACTACAATCAGACAAGAGCCAACATAAATCTAGAACAATTTTCATCTGCCCTTCGTAAGTGGAATAGTTCGGTGCCAAAAGGAAGAAAGAATTTGCAGCAGCATTGGTCAGATGCCAGTACGTTGCTCTGTGCAACACAAGCTATCAGTGTTTTCTTCTTGCTCCTGAATTTTTAACTTTGGGAATTCCAGAGCCACTTGTGAAGGGAAGAGGCATAGTTCTGTTTCTATTTCAGTAGGGTTTCTAAGAAAGCGATCACTACTTCCACAATCTGACGCCTCTGCTTCTGCTGAATAAGTGGTGTGAGGTTTAAAAAGGGCTGCTATTACATGCGAACATTTGCTCCACTGCGGCAATGTCAGATAAGACAGGCCATAAGCAAACCTATCGCGTGCTGAGAAAACAGCTAGCTGGTAAGCAAGGCCAGAGCGGGAGGTGAGCGCCCGCATGGGAAAGGTTTAGCCAAGGACGTTCATCGCTTACCTTCTGTCTGAGGACAATGTTTCCATTTGTATGTACAAAATATCCAGTATCTGAGGTCTAAATAATTAATTAGAGCACATACAAGCTAAATGAGGTAAATTGGCCTGAAATATAATTTGTCCTGTAAGTTTTTCATTTTTTTCTGGTTTTAATAATGAAAGATAGAATAGCCAACAAACTTGAAATTCTTTACCAGCTAAATTAATGCTCACGACTCCCCCATGAGGATAATCTTCATTTTACAGAATGCAGAGAAGGGGATGGCAAGGGGGAGTGGAATGATCAGCAGGTGTGTGCCAATTCCTCACACACCAAGGTGGCCTTGCAGCCAGGCAAGGGACGTGCTCATCCCCAGGCCTGCTGTGGGTCTGACACTGAAAGAAGAGCCCGAGAGCTCAGTGACGGGGAGGACTGTGAAAGGTTTGAACATTTGGGATTACTCTCCTCCTGCAAACTCCCTTGGAAAGAAAAATCAGCAAATCCCACAAGAGAAGGGTCTGGCGTGGCTTCCCTCCCGCAGCTGGCAGAGGGCTGGCACTGCGTGCACAGGGCTCCTCCTGCTACCCACTGCTGCCTTCAGCCCCCAGGCATCCCTGGGGCTAGTGAAATAGCAAAGCTGCAGGATAATAGTCCCACAGAAGTGCCAGCACTTGGGACACAAGTTTTCAAAGCTTGTCCTTTTTTTAAACATATTCTGGGTGAAAAAAATTTGGCAGAACTTTATAGCATTTCCTATAAATTACTTAAAAGAGGAAGTTAAAATTCATATGTAGACAGGTTTGTAAGCAGCTGATGTCTAAGCATATTAAGACCATGCAAGTTAAGAGAGTTTCCCGTGCCTGCACAGAGCGGAAGGTGTTGGAACTGCAGAGTATGGTCCCTGCAAGGAAGGAGGAAGGAGTCAGGCCAGCTCCCAGCAAGCATCCTCATGTTCAATGAGCCGAGGACATTGTTGGGAGCTCTTCATGCCACTCTTTAAAGAGAAACAGGCCAGTCCCATGCAGCTCGAGCTCCTTGGACTGCGAGACCCTTGCAGAAGGGCTCACGCCTTCTGCTCAGTAGCCTGCCTTGCTGGGTAATAGTGCTTGATAAACTCACTTGCAGAAATCTGAGATGAAAAAGACCTCTTAAGCCACCCAGCCTGTCCCCCAGCTGGATGCATTCGCATCTGTGTTTGGCTTTTACCAATCCATGGTGCACCTTTTCCATCTGAAATCCTTATTTACCCCTTTAAGGTGGCGGAGGTTGATGGACAGAAAACCGCTGGTCTGGCTTAGTGCTATTTCAGATGTGGCTGTTGGTCTGAAGCCCCCATCAGCTCTGCATAATAAATCTCTCCCTAATGAGGCTGCCTGCTTGTCCCTTCCAGTATGTCCCCATGCAGTGCTCTGGAAGCAGCTGAGCTCATTGCCCATCACCCACTGGTTTAACGCTTCTCTTGGATTTAGTCTCCCTTGCTGTCTGGTTTCCCTTATTTTCTACTCAGATCTCACAAACTTCTTCAGCAGTGAGAGGCTGAAACTCATGGTTTATGGCTGGGAAAGAAAAATCAAAAAAATATTCAATTTCAGAGAGAAATACTCCTCCTCCTTTAAGGCCTTCCGCTGCCTCCACTAATTTTTCTCCCTTTACCTGGGTGCCTGGAAGCTGAGGTGCATTCCCATAGGTGCTGGAAAGGAATCAGCTCTCCCTTCCCCTGCCTGTTTGTGGCCACTACAGCGCTGTTTTCTCAAGGCTGGGGCTCAGCTATGGTGTGAAAAAGCTCTGAGCTAAGCAGTGTTCCCATACAAAACAATGTTCAACACAGACTAGCACAAATGGTCTGGCTCACCTTGTGCAAAGGACCATCATACAAGGAGTTCAGGACAGAATACAGTCTAACACTGTATTCCATCTGCTAAGTCATGAGTCATTTATTGAGTCACTTGTCTTTCAGATTGTGCTAGTTTCAGTATGACTAAATGAATCTTGTTTCAAGAAAGTCAGCATGAGTCTTCCTCGGAGGAGATGCAACGAGTGCATAGTGGAAGGGGAAATACCTTCATCCTTTCAAGGTGATACAGATACATTCATTGACTAAAAACACTAACCAAAAAATTTCCTGCACTGTAAGTGCAATGAAAGCTTTGTAATAAAGCATCTAAGATGACATCCTGTAGAAGCAGAGAGGTTTCCTTTGTTTCTGTTTCTTACAAAAAGAAACCTGTGGTTTGTGAAGTAAAAATGACACACACTAAAAGAAAGGAGAAAAAGTCCCAGAGTCATATGTTGCCTACTAACCTACACATATTTCCATTGCCTGGCCTACATCCTAATCCATAATATTTATGGTGCTTTACAAATACAAACACCTGCAACAGAATGAGTACTGCTATTTAATGAACATGCAGATTCTTTGTAAAGCTAATGGGTCCATTTGGGCATGAAGGGTCAAAGTCATAGAGACTCAAAAACTTGGGAGTTCTAAGTTCTTAAAAACCTTATGGAAGATAAGAAAACAAGTTCTGAAAGTAAAATTAATAATAACACCACTGCATTTTGGGGAGGGACAAAGGGAGGAGGCAGATGCTTGGATGAAGAAATGTCATTTCACTCATATCCCCCATCCTTTAGTAAGAGCAGTAAATAAACAAGAACTGTGCTTCTCACAAACATTTTGATTAGAGGTTTCCCCAGAGGACACTGGCAAGGTGACAGAGCATCCCCTTGCTCCTCATGCAAGTAGGAGTTGCTGGACAAGACGCTGCTGGCTGAACGGGAGCAGCAGGGCTGTCCTCTCCTTGCTTTCCCCATGGGTCCCAGCAGGTTGGTCTCAAGGGGCTCTCCTGCGGAGAAGAAATGCCAGTGCTGTGGTCGTGCCACGCAGATGGGTCCCTGAGCTTTGCAGGGGAAGGTGCTGATGGCGCATCTCATCCCACAAGATCTTGCTATGAGGAAGAATTCATAGAATCATAGAATCATAGACTGGTTTATGTTGGAAGGGACCTTAAAGATCCTCTAGTTCCAACCCCTCCTGCCATGGGCAGGGACATGTTCCACTGGACCAGGTTACTCAAAGCCCCATCCAACCTGGTCTTGAACACTTCCAGGGACTGGGCAGCCACAACTTCCCTGGGCAACCTGTGCCAGTGCCTCACCACCCTCAAGGCCTCACCAGCTTTGATCCCAGCTACAACAAACCCTACCGCGCAAGAAAAACACGGTGGCTCCATGTCGCTGGAGGAGACTGAAATATGTCAAATGGCTTGGCAGCACTGCCTGCCCTGCCCTGGGGCATGTGGTCAGGGAGGTCCAGACCGTCCCTGCCAAGGTTCCACAGAGCCCACTGCTCTCCAGTGTCCCATGGCTACAGAAATGCCTCCGGGCCGATAACACCTTACCTGTGAAATCCATAGCAACAAAACACCAAAGGAGGGATGGCAGGATGGCAATCCTATTTCAGTGGATTCATTTAACAGTGAAATCCTGACACAGGCACGAAGTAAATAAGCCACCCTCCCCATTGTCAGCCCAGGGCATGACTTCTCTATTCTTCCTCCTATTTTGACAGCAGTGGTGCTGAAAGCTTGGAGCTTTTCTTGTTAACAGCTGCCCTGCAAATATGTAGGCCCCTTTGAGCTCATTTATGGAAAGCATAAGGATCAGTCATTATGAAATTACAGCTAACTGCCACCACAGGGCAGAAACCCAGCCGCGCCCTGGAGGCCTGCACCTCCCAGGGAGAGGCTTGTGGCCGAGTGGGGTTTGTCAGGAGCACCAAGCGACCAGGGCTGGCCAGCAATCTCGACAGCATCTGCAGGGCGCCAGTAAAAAGACACAGTTGGTATTAATAAATAAATAAATAAATAAACTCCCCCACTGCGCTTGGCTGTGTTTCATTGGGACTAACAAGATGGTAAAGACAGTCTCACACGCTTTCAGGAAGCAACCGAAATTTTTGTGACTGGGCATCGTTATAAAGCAGCGCCCAAAGGGATCTGGAGAACTGAGGAAAAGCAAGCCAGCTGCGGTGTGAGATCCACACAAGCTCGGGAAGCCTCCAGGCGTGGCAGAGCCCAGGCAGCCACAATGCTTTTAGTTGGCACAGCCTTGGCCCTGGGCTGGCCACCCAACCCCTGGGCTGCCAGCCCTTCCAGTGGGCCACTGGCTCTCAGCAAAATGAACCTGCGGTGCATGAACAAAAGCCCCGGGCGGAGGGAAGCTGGTTTTGTCCATCTGGGCTTGCCCCTGCCGTGGGCAGGGAGGTGGACCCCATCCCACCTGGATCCCTGTGTGCTGCAGCCCCAGCGGCCGTGACGCCCGGTGGGGGGGATCAAACTGCTGGGGCTGCTGGGGGTGGACATTGACTCACATCGTGAACATCCTCATACTCTCCTTTCTGTTTCATTTTGTCTTTTTCATTTTTAATGGGGATGTAAAGTCGGTTGCAGCTCAGAGCAGAGGTCCCTGCAGCAGAGGACAGCACTGAAGTGATTAAAGCCATTCAAGGATCTCCTCCCACCCAGAGCCCTCCTCTGCTCCGTCACGTTTTTTCCTTCCTGAGGGCAGACACAGTGAAACATTAATTCCTTTAAGCTGCCCCCCAAATGACACCTTCTGACTGCTGCTACATTTTTGCAGGCATTTAAGCTCGCTGACAGTGAAGACTTACAGGCAGGACTCTTTACATGAGGATGTTTACAGCCTCGCCAGCTAGCCAAGAGTTTTAGTTCCATATTCCCTCCCAGCATGTTTATGCGTAGTATCTAAAATGACATTATTGTTATCATTGTGAACGCAACTTAAATTTCTGGAGTGCTTTTTTGTTCACCTTTAAATCCTAAAGCACTTGACAACCGGTACCTGACCATTGCATGCTGCGTACGCTGTGATTCGTTCACCTGTCACAGAGATACACCTGCCTCTGAAGTTACGCTGTGTTCCTGATAATCAGGCTGCTTATCCGTACACCCACAGGTACCCATTCACATCTGAGTTTGGCTTTTACCACTCCACGGTGCACCTTTTCCATCTGAAATCCTTATTTACACCACAGGTACACGTTCACATTTGTGTTTGGCTTCTACCAATCCATGGTGCACCTTTTCCATCTGAAATCCTTATTTACACCCTTTAAGGTGGCGGAGGTTGATGGACAGAAAACCGCTGGTCTGGCTTAGTGCCACTGCTCTGCTCAGGTAGAAAATAAAATTCTGATTTCTCAGGGTGCAGGATTGCGCTTTTTACAGAAACAAGTGGAAAACAGGGAGAAAGGAGAAACTAACACACTGACACAGGTCTTCCTGGATTTAACAACATAACTTTGTTTTCTGTTAGTGGGAAAAGTGCCACTGCAACCTCACGCTGCACCACAGGGATTCCTACTGTTACATCAAAACTACTTGTGTAAAATGGCCTGGAAACCCCTAAGATCTCTCTGACGCGTTCACAATAAATTCTTTAATACCAACATAGTAATAAGACATAATCTTGAATAGAAGTACATTTCAATTTCTTAGAATGGCTTTAATCTAAAAGTCTTGCATAAAACGATTTTTAGAAGGCTCTGCACGGATCTGTGAGATCTTAATAAAAATTAGGTTGCTCCCAGGTTGCTTAAGGAACAACAGTTTTGAAATACAAATGTTGGGTATAATCATCTGCTGGATGACTGAAGCTAGCGAAGTCACAGCAGTTTTCAATCATTTTTGGAAGCAAGTATAGGAAAATGTATACACCAAAGGGATTGAAGTTTGGACAAATTTTGAGCAAATTCGCTAAACTAATAGCTTTTATGGAAGGACTCCAAACCTGCTCTGCTAAGGAAAGAAATAGAGTCGGGACTAATCCCCTTTCTTATAACTCGCAAGCACGATGTAAATACAGATGTGCAAAGCAGTTAAAGACCAGAAAGGACTGCCTGGAGATTGCGTCCTGCCTTGGGCTATCGGGAGTCCCTCTCCCTCTATTTTACTTGGAACTGGCAGTTTTCTCAGTATTCTTTACACAAACAGACCAAATTTTGCTGTTTCACCTTGTTAACTGAACATGTGGTGTGAGGTCAGCAACAGTCACGCAGCCTATCTATAACTGTCTGTGCTCACATGATGTGATGGCTCCGGAGAGAAGGAACATAAACAGGAAATTGGGCAAAGTGACTCTTAGTAGGGGATCACAACACCGCTTTTTTTTTAATTATTCGTATTATTTTAAACAAAACCCTTCAACAACAATCTGTCGGACCTAATGAAGAAAACCAGAGTAGCCAGCAAGATCAGAATAAAAGCCGCAAATGTTTACGCTGTTACGTTTTCGCCTGATCATAACAATGTGGCTCAGTGTAGTGAAATGAACCCGCGTTCGGGGTTTTGCTCAGGAGCTCAGCTGATCTCCCAGCCTGGTGCACGCAGGAGTATAAAGACATATCCTCCACATCCCCTTCGAGCCAGATCTGGACTGTTCTTTTTTACACCCTTATTGAATTCACGGCTACATGCTGCAAAAGCTTTGACCTTTGCACTTCATTTCACTCCTAAAATTGCCTGGAGAAAGGAAGTGTGCAGGAGGCAAGCAGAAAAACAGGGAGGAGGCGCACATGTGTGGGAGAACTTGTCTTAGAGAGCAGGTCACATTTGTGGAAAGTAAGAACCAACCTTTCTGGACATACATACAAAGATAGAAAGAAAACCAGAAATAGGTCCAATATCATAATAGCAACTATCTAGTATGCAGATGAGCTCTGGATTTAGGCATGTGGAGGGGGGCACTGATTTCACTGCATGCACCTAGCTATACAGACTCTGAAGATCTCTGCTGGGATCTATGTATTGGCTTGAAATCAGTCCCACGGGAACCACCCGGCCTTTGCGGTGACATTTAAACTCCACTGATGCAAATGGCAAAGCTCCCATTTGCTCTGAGGGGGCCAGGTCCTCCTCTTGACAGGAAGCTCTGAGAAATGCAGATTCCCAAAAATGGAAGCACGATATGAAGAAATTATCTGAATATGGAAAATCTGCCCCTGGACTGACAAGGAGCCTTTCTATCAACCACATCAGAAGATGAAGTCTCCCTTCATGGGTCTAGCCTGGCTTTTGTGGGTTACACACAGGCTGCCCTCAACACTGAATTTTCTCCAGCCAGAGAGCAAACACCGACTGGTGGCTTCAGGCATGGTAAAAGACCCTGGTTTGGAGGAGGGCAGTCTGCCCCCATAGCTGTTAACCTGGCCATGCCTGGACAGGACAGGTAGCCTCCTGGGTCTCCCGCAGTAGCGGAGAGTGTCCATCACGTTGCGAGAGCTGTCAGAATACGACCAGCAAACAAATGAATTATGATGAAATAAGCTGGAATTTGGAAAGGTCCATATTTGTCACAGAAATGCCATTCAAGAAATTGGGTCTCTTCAGTCTTAAACTGGAAACAGCACAGTGTGATTCAGATGCTCAGCCAAAGCCAGTCGTCACCGGCAAGATTCCCTCACTGAATATTTACAGAAAACAAAACCAGATTATAAACTAAGAGTTATTTGTCAGACCTATTAAGTAAATATCATAATTGCATTAAAGAGTATGCTAAGAGTGGGGGTAAGACACAAACCAAAACACATGGTGAAATGCGTTGGATGAAGTCTGTTCCTATATTGCATACATGTAAAGATGAATGCATATTACTGGTGGGTATATCAGGTGACCCATGCTAGCTCCAGAGAGGGTTGAGCTGAACCTCAGCTGAGGTTCTGAAGGAGGCTGGAAGTGCTCAATAGCTGGTTTTACACCCATGCGCTCATTTCAAAGTACAATATTAGAAAACCAGCTACGCTAAGGAATTTAAAAATCTATTTTGATTGCAGTTCTGCTGTTTTCAGCTGTCTTCTCATCAACTAAATTGTGATGTTTTACCCTTAAGTATTCTGCTAGGCAGTGTTACATTTCCAGAACTGGGTTTTCTTCTTCTTTAAAAGCTGTCTTAAATTAATCTCTGCTTTACACTTCACAGGAGGCTGAGCTGGTTTGTAAACATTTTTAGAATTATTTTTTCATTCTCCTTAGTTTGTGGAAAAGTGGTCATCACTCATGTGGGTCATAATGTACTGCATCCACTGCCTGTCATTTTTTATTTTAAAATACATAAATGTTAGGAAAAATATAAACAATGGTCCCTGTGCCAGGTTTTCCTTTGTTTGTTTAAGAATTCTCTCCGACTTGTCAGAATTTTTTTTTTGTTGCCGTTGTGCCCTGCATCTTGTCCAAGAAAACAGGGTTTTTCAGGGCTAAGGGCTTGAAGAAATAACACCCTGCGAGCTCCGCCTTCCTTCACAGTTTAGGTGCATTTCCCAAAGTCAGCTGGTTAAAGTCAGCTCGAGTATCCAAACATTCATCATGTAAACTTCCCATGCTTAGGACATAACTGCCCACTTCTCCGCTCAGCTGTGGGAAGGCAGCAGAGCTGCCTGTGAAATTCTGCAGACCTGCGCTTTTTTTCTCAGTGGATCGTTTCATGCTCTGCCTACTTCACACCAGAGCGCAACGCTCCGACGGAGCTGGGAATGAGCAGCAGGGTGCAAACCTCGCAGCCTCTGGCACAGGTCCCCAGCAGCATCGCCTTTCTCTTTTCCCCTCCTGGAATTGGTCTTTCCAATTGTGAGTCACATACAGGTTAAGTTTTTTCAATCTGTTTTAGCTTTCTGTCTCGACCTGAAGGCGTCTACGTGCCCTGGGCTGGCATCTCCTGTATAGCACTACTACAGAAAAAACTTAGCGTGGCAAAGAAAGTACTAACAGCGTATTTCATGTTTATCTTAATTTGCATGGCTTCTCAAACTTCCCTTGCTGAACCAAACGATGAAATCACAACATGTTCAGAAATATTAAATCATTTCCTCAACATCTGAATATAACGGGCTGCAAAAGGAAAACAATTACTTTTGGCACGTTGCTCACTTTATCCTTAACACTCTGAATTCAGCTATCCCTTCATATTTACAAGCTTACACTCCGATCACAGCAGCATTAAAAACGACTGTGTGCCACGATTTATTTCTGAGGAAATCCCCCGGGCTTGCCAAACACCAGCCTGGGTTTCAGGTGGCCACAGCAGTGCACAACCCAGGCGGCAAGTTCAGGATGCCCCTAACCAGCTTCCTACCTGCTGGCAGCAGATCGGTGTTGCTCAAGGATGTGTCTAACCTTGCTCTGGGTACTGTCCTGCTGTCTCCAGGGTGTAGTAAGCCCGAATTCAATGTGGCACTAAAATGATGAAGTGCGATGTACTGCATTGGCTGTGTGTCCACATCTGCCTCCCCACTCTCCATCCCAACCCTGAGCCACTGCGAGTGTCTCAATTTCTCCACTCTGGCCATGGGGAAAGGGGAGGGCAGGAGCGGGGCTGCTCCTCACCAAATGGCCACAGTCCTCCCTGTGCTGCGAAGGGCCAGGTTCTGTGCTCCTATGAAGACAGGCTGAGAGAGTTGGGGGTGTTCAGCCTGGAGAAGGCTCTGGGGAGACGTTATAGTGGCCTTCCAGTACCTAAAGGGGGTCTAAAGGAAAGATGGGGAGGGACTCTTTATGAGGGAGTGGAGCAATAGGATGAGGGGTAACTGTTTTAAACTGAAAGAGTGGAGATTTTGATTAGATATTGGGAAGAAATTCTTTACTGTGAGGGTGGTGAGACACTGGCCCAGGTTGCCCAGAGAAACTGTGGCTGCCCCATCCCTGGAGGTGTTTGAGGCCAGGCTGGATGGGGTTTTGAGCAGCCTAGTGGGAGGTGTCCCTGCCCAGGGCAGGGGGGCTGGAACGAGATTATCTTTAAGGTCCCTTCCAACCCAAACCATTCTATGATTCTATGGAATCCTGGGAGGGCTGCTGGGTGCCAGGGAAGGTAACGGGGGCTCCCCAAATGCGATGGAGAGAAAGAGAGAAAAAAAGCACTCGTTTCTGCAGAACCCCATGGGTTTCACATCCAGAGTGGTTCATTGCTGTGAGGTGACCGGTGGCACAATGACAATTCTGTGATAGGAGCTTCATGACAGACCCGAATGGTGTGGCTTGCTCCACAGCAGCCCAGGCTGGTGGGAGCTGGTGAGCCTGTCCTCACACGCTGCCCAGCTCCCCTGGCACAGCCAAAATGTGCCGGTTCCTCTGCGAAGCTGCAGCTTGCAAAAGGCTGGGCCGGCTTTCCTGAGCAGGTGCCTTCTCTTTGGGGTTATGTTCGGGCAGTTGTCAGTGTTTTGTAATGCAGATTTTTTTGCGAGTACAGCAGGAGTAAAACTCTCTGCCAAACTCCACAAATAGTGGAACAGTTTGGGAGTAAAAACAGATTTCAGAAATGAAAGTTCAGCTTGATCTATTGGGAACAACGTGCAATTAATGTGCTCAGCAATATCTTAAATATGAGCAATGTGGGAGAAGGGTAATAGCTCCCTTTCTATCATTTTTCAAGCTGTCAGCACGCTAATCTATGAAACACCAAAAGCCAGATTCTTAGTAAATGTAAACTAGTAAACGCGGCTGAAGGCAGTGGTGTTGTGCAGCTTATCCGGATCTTAATCTTTTTTAAACTGTCAAACTATCAGAAGAGTATGTGCTTGTGGGATGGTGAAATAGGACCAATGTTACTGTTACAAAAGTGAGGATAATGAGCCAGCTGGGTTTTTCCACAGTCCTTTTCAAAACTAGAGCGTTTATTTCTGCTTTTCTGCAACATCTTCTCTATCTCTTCTCCTCCCTTCCCTATCCCCTTTTTTTGTGGTTTTTGCACTCTGAGCTACACCCAGAAAATGAGGTCACCAAGGAGCAGTCAGGACATGGATGCAGACTGTGCCTGCATCGTTTTTGGTGCGTGTGCTGTCAGCTGTTGGGGCGGGAACATCAGGGCCCCCGGGCAGCGGCAAGGGAAGGAACCAGGGAGGAGGAGAAAGCATCGAGGCTGGACTGCTGTGGCATGGGGATGTCCCACTGCCTCTGCTGCTGCCACTGAGTGAACCGGCAGTGGAGAAACACATGGCACAGGTGCTCTCCAGGGGTAAATGAGATGCTGCTGCAGGCAGAAGTGCCTCCTGCACCCTCCCAGTGGCTGCAGCTAAACAAACGAGGGATCCTTCAGACCCAGGGTGTTGTGTCCCACCAGCATGCGGCTGGCAGGGCCTGTCACAGCTCCACCTGGCCACCCTCTCCTATGTCAAGGCTTGCAAGAAAGTGGGGAATATGAAGAGCTCCACTAGCTACTTGGCCATCCCCTTTACTCCCTGTTACCCTGCCTCACCCAAGCGCTTGTGAGTGCCTTCACTCCTTGGGCAGGGCAGCCCTCATAGCCAGTGACGGCAGGTCAGTGCCACCAGCTCTGTGCAACAGCCACCTACATGCCTTCTGCCCTGGTGTACATAACTGTGTTTGCTGCCCTTGTGCCCTGAAATGTGAGGAGCATCTGAAGCACACCTGGGGCACCTGAAGCACGTCTGACTCCATCCCTGGTAAGGCTGCAGGGCTACCCAGGATGATGCAATCCCACCCAGCTGGCGAGGCCACACGCTGCGTCAAGGCGAAGGACCTCCCCTTGACCTTAATAATGACCAAGTAGTCTGGGTTCTGCTCTCCTCTGATGGGAAGAGTTTGTTAATTCGTCTTAAAACCAGACCTCACCCAGCCCAAATTTCATAAATCTTCAAAACTGAAAGTGTACAGTCCTCTGCACAGTCTGCAATGCTTGCACATGCTCTAGAAGGAAGTGAATGTAAGCGTGGCTGATGTGAATGCTAACATGGTGCTGTCAACTTGAACTGCTAAACAGGAGCTGAAGTGAAATTCAGGCTGTCTTGGAGTTCCTCTGCTGACTTTTGAAATCATATAACCTCATTTTCAGTTTTTAAGTGGGTTTTATTGCTTCTAATCCCATGGGAGACACCCATGAGGACAGACAGAAATGCCAAGACAGCCTTATACACAGATCTACTCGAACCACAAAGGCGACACATAAAACCTCCAAATTCTCCACAGATAGAACCATTTCCTGATCAGCTGAATGTACAAGCAGAGTTAATCCACAAGGCTCTCCTGCCTGGGTGGAAGTCACTGCACTCCTTTCCCAGCCAAGGACAAACTCTCCTCCGCCTCCCACCATCGATGCCCCCGCCACAGAATGGTTAAATAACTGAAGATTTGTGCCCAACAGTTTGCTTTCAGCTTGCTTGAAAGCGTGCAGATCCTTGACAGTCAGTGCCTTCACACTGGCAAAGGAATCACTGCTCAGAGCATTTGTCTTAGGGAGGGTGTGGAGACAGATTTACAACAAAGACACTGTGTGAAACATCCTCTGCTCCAGGCTGAACCCACAGTGTTCAGTCCATTAGGGAAAAACAAAGATGACTTTCCCTGTTGCTGCCCTCACTTGACATGTGGTGTTTGGGAGCCATGTGGATCAGTTCAGCCCTTTTTAAAGAATACAGTATCCTGGAGGAGAGTAGCTGTTTGGCAGTGGTGGGGAGCAGAGCTGTGAGGTTTTTCGGCAAGTGACTGAAACACTTTTCCAGGTACCTGTGTGCCAGCAGGTGACAGTATGACAGTGTGCCACAGCAGTGAGGACCACATAGCTTACAGCTGTGTCAGCACCAAGGCAGGCCTTAGCCACCATTGTTTTTAAATGCTATTCTCTGTAGCCCTGCACATGCACATGGGAGTTACAGGTCACTGCAGGTCTCTTTTTTTAACAGGTCTCAGATTCACTTCTGTTTTGGCAAGCGATGTTTTGCCCCCTGGTTCTGCCATTTAGACTCCTGCCTGGTTAATTTAGGAGTGACAGCATGTGGGTACCACAGGGCTGTTGGTGCTTGTAGGTAGCGATGGGAGAAGGGGTGAGGGCTGTGTTTAAACAGGGGTCACTGCAAGAGTGTTTATGTCCTGGGAGCAAAGCAAAAGTAGAGCAATAATCAGTGTTTTCAAAGGGAGAGTTAAAGCGAGAGCTACAAAGGAAGAGAAGGGGAGCCCCAAATGGGCAAGAAAATTGGAAGGACAGGAATGGGAGGAGCAGGAAAACTGAAGGAAGAAGTACAAATAGAAAACGAACTGCGGAGATCATGCAGTGAAAGGACCGGGCTCTTCAGCTCAGAGGAAGAGCCTGAGCGAGGAGCAGCTCCGTCCTCAGTGGTTCACATCATCCCAGCCCACTGATAGCAAACCCCGTCCCAGGACAAGGGAGGCATGGCCAGCACGGC
This sequence comes from Stercorarius parasiticus, assembly GCA_013396915.1. NCBI lineage: Eukaryota > Metazoa > Chordata > Aves > Charadriiformes > Stercorariidae > Stercorarius > Stercorarius parasiticus. Next base: position 462,637 of record VWZL01003937.1, read on the forward strand.
TGTTCTCCCAGCTCCTCAGGCAAGGGTTTCTCAACATCACACCCAGGTTTTTGCTATGGGTGGAGTAGCCCCATCAGGCTCTGAATCATCAGGCCGTGGGCTGGCCATTGTATGCATTGTTATGAGGTATCTTCTTTGCTAAAGCCAAGCAGTGGCTTGCCAGTGAAGCAACAGGAGGGAAGAGGCCGTTACTGAAATCCTAGGAGAACAGTGATGAATGATGAAAGACCATGCACCACATCCCTGCTTGAACTGCAGGAGCAGACACTGTCACGGCAGAGTGTCCAAAACACCGCATGGTGGGCATGGCCAGGCCAGGGAAGCTCGGAGAGCTCGCTCTGGAGCACCCGGCTGCTGCTAAAGGGTTGCAGAGAGCCCTAGAAAGCTCCTGTTTTCCTAGTACGCTGCAAGAAGAGGGCAAGAGCTAATCAGGACCTGTGCTAATTAAGCTGCCTATTGCTGGGAGAGGATGGGGATGTGGCTGGACGCCAACAGTAATATGGTAGGCGGGATCAGAGGGCTCCACTGACTCCCAGAGAAAGTCTGCTTTGGTAATCTGGTAGTTATGCTTTCCTTCTTCCCTCTCCCAGGGCTGCTTGTGGACTGACGCAGCCTGTGAAGACCTTTGGGAGCCCCCTGCACCTCCACCTCCTCCTGGAAATGTGTGGGCAGGAGCCACCAGCCCTGCCAGGAGGGCAGAGCCCCAGTGGGACACAGCCGCCGGGCTCCTACTCCCCTCCGCTCAGCCCCGCCATGGCCCTGCGACGGCTTGGGCTGCTGTTGCTGGCAGAGCTACAGCCTGGTGTTTTTTGACCTTTTACTCTTCCAGAGATAGAAATGGGATTTGTCTGAGGCTTGGAATAACTTCCTGCGATTGTGCTGGAGAGGGCTAGTCTGGCTTGCTAGATAGCTGTGTCTGTCAGGCTAGCTTAGGAACGGAGAAAGCCTCTGCTCTGTGAGTAAGCTGAAGACAGATTTAAAAGATGCCAAAGACACCACATGTGCCTTAGAGAAAAATAAGCTGATAGCACTGTACATTGTCTCCAAGAGGACAACTGGGCCTGGGCTGCTTCTATGTTTCAGCATTAGCCATTACTGGAGAACCACTAACAACCCCTTAAGCAAATGGTCTCCGTATATTGATAATTATTCCTCAGATGCTAACGTATAAATCTTCTCCAGATCAGTGAAGTATGTGTGTCTGCATGTGTGGGAAAGTAGGTAATGGTCTGAAAATTGATCCTTTGGGATGATGAGAGCAAGTAATAGTTGTGCAAGCTTCCCCCTCCTCCTCCAGCCTTCCTCTGCCTCCGAAAATGGCTGGCGCAGTCAGGGATGCCAGGCAGGCGCCAAGGCTGAAGTGAGGGAGGACTGCTCTGCTGCCTTTAACAGTCTTCTGCATCTTTTTTGTTACATCTTTAACCGACTTTTAGCAGCCGTTAAAAGTGACATTGCCAGGTCAGATGTTTTCAGCACGCCTGTCTGGCTGAAGAGGAGGAGGCCCCTTGTTGCCTTTGCTAAGCTGATGACTCTGGCACTGGCACTGTCTGGGCAGACACCTGGAGAAAGGCACTAGACCCCTCTCTTGCTGACCATGAAAGAAGCCAACATGTACAGTCTGACAAACCCGTGCAGCCCTGGGAATCCAACAAGGGCTAGATGCAGACATGCTATTGTAATACTCCTTGATGGCCTTCATCCATGACCCTGTTGCATTAGACAAAAACATTAAAATCAAAGAAGATGGGTTTTGATCCAAGGAGTTTACAACCACAACTAGTGCACTGGAACTTGTAATGGCACTTGCAAGAGCACCAGTTGCTCCCAGGTAAATAAGTGCCAGCCTGCGCAACCAGGCCATGCTTCATCTTAAGCTCCAGATAAAGCTTTGACGTAACTGTTCGGTGCTGGAGCTGTTGTGGTCCTTCCACACACCAGCTCTGGCAGGCAGTGCCACTGCGGGTAAAGGCAAGGTAGGACCTAACCTAGACAGTCTCTTGTAATTCGGCAGAGCTGTTGGGTGCTCCCAAAGAATTAAGGAAACGTACTTCAAACAAAGGCTTTTCAAAGCAAGCTTTTAGTTGTTTCTTGCATTTTACTCATCAGTAGGCAAAATCACTATGTACAAGTCATGTGTGCTAGTGTTTTCCTGTGTGACTCACCCACAGACTGCCTGCTTCTGACTCCCCTTAGAATTTGGAGTAGGAATGATCTTGGCCTTTTGCTGATATTCCTTTGAACAACTGAACATATATCATCACCTGGTGGGCAGGATCCTTGGATGAAAAAGATAATTTTGCACTCTTCTGGCCACTAAACTCCAAGCAGTGCCAGCTGGGGATCCCCTGGCACTGAGGAATACTAAGGCCACATCCAGGCCAGCCCAGCCCTCAGCTCCATCTCCTCCCAGGTTGGCTCTCTGCAGGTATTTGCTGCTGGCTTCAGCCCTCACTGCTTGGCACCGCTTGGCCAGGACTGGGACAAAGGCTCTCCCTACCTCTGCTGTTGGCGGTTGTATCTGTGCTCTTTCTGATCATGAGTGTGTTTCATAGTGGGTGAGGAATAAAAGACTTGTCTCTTCCTGCCAAGCAAGAGCAGAGGTGTCCCAAAGCCAAGTCCCATTTCTGTTGCAAGTAAGTTCAACATACTTAACACTTCTATGCACAGACACCATTCACAGGTTTTCAGCTTCAAGGGAATTCAGGTGTGTTATTGATATGTACCAGCATATGTGCTTTATAATATAATTGTATAATACAGTAAGAAGGGTAACATCACACCGTTGAGCTTCAGTGCACAGCAGTTCTCTTAAATAGCAGAAGGAAGCGGTGCTGGATTGTGCAGTTTATCAGTTTGCATTAAAGTTCTGACTCCTACGTGTATTTCACTTACTGCTTTCTAAATAGGAAGTGTCAAAGAAACTGGAATTTTGTATTTGAAGATGTTTTCCAAAAATCAGAAAAAAGAAAAAGGAGAAAAGAACTGCAATCAAAACAGGGTAAAAAATTTAACACAGAAAAACCCACCTAGCTTGTTTGTAGGTAATTTAACATAATTAATTAATTTTAAATGTTTTTTTAAAGTTTTTAAATGCTTCTATGCATTTTTACAATTCCATTCAAATGCAGCTTGTTTCAAATCACATAAAGTAATCCCTGCTAGGGGAAAGAAAGCTTTCCACAATGGCACCTCTTTAGTAACAAAATTATAACATAAAGAACGTGACTAGTTGCATATTAAGCTACACAAATGCATAGATATTTATGGACTGATACAGATTATCCCTGTTAGCAAAAATAAGTGCCACATTTATTCTAAAAACTCCATTTAGTAGTAAATCATTAGACAGCGACTAATGAAAGTGTATTTCAAGGAAATAAATGAAAATGTACTTGGGGAAAAAGATGAGATTAAGAAATTATAATTAAATGCAAATACTTTTACCTTCTCACTTAAACTATTACAAAAATCAGTGATATCGCTGCTCTACACAAATTAATGCTCTATATAGGAAAACTTCCTCAAGGTGATTGGACTAGTTTGGGGAAGTATCATGAGTGGAGCTGTTGAAAAGAAAAATAAAACTACTAGTACTCCCAGACTGAAAAAAACTTGTAGCCTGTGATCAATGGTGTTGCATGTGATGCTCTTTTTCTACCCTCAACCACAAATGTCAAAAATGCAGTGGTGGACCATCACAGCACGGGGCGTCTATTCACCCACAGTTTAAAATGTATCCAAGGGCCGAGTAGTTAGTCTGTCTCACGACTCCATAATTCCAACAATTAGACCCAATAATTTTGCTTGCTGTGCAGTAAGAAGCCACCGTACATTTCCACAAGGACCAGGAGAATAATGCACGTTAACAGATTCTTTTGAGTTTCTCCTATGTGTGGGTTTTCCCCCCTGCTCTCACTGTTAGCAGACTCTGAGCTGCTGACTACAGTCACAATTCAGACACATCCAGAACAGGTACGCAAATATGCCTGATAGCCCTTTTCATTAAAAACACCAGGTCATGGTATATATGTAATAGTTCACACTTTGGTGAGCAAGTGTAAAGTAGGCCGGTGATGAGGGTGTCTACCTAGGCATAACATAATTCAGTGTGTAGGTGTGAGAGCAGTTTTACCATACCAAAACCAAAAACAAATCCCCAAAATAAACAACACCAAAAAAAAGATGCAAAACATTGCAGCTCATCTCCCTGTAGACTTAGACTGCTTCTCTACTATACCAGAAAAACAAAGCCCCAGAAGAGAGAGCATGTTACTCAGACTTGCTTCAGACTTCAGCTCTTTTTCTGCACAGTTTCACTCCTCATCCCAAAGCATCCCAGGGTTTGTTTATTTTTCCATCTAGAGCTCTTGGGCCTCTGATCCAAACCCAACTGGGCACCCCACACCATGGCACTGTGCAGTCCTTCCACATCGAGATGCTCTCTCATGGTAACAGACAAATTTCACGTCAGCAAAAATGTTAGATTATCCTTAATTTCTATGTGCATTCTCATGAAGTTCCTGGAAGTCTTTGCAAAAAGTGGTCTGCAGGTTGGCTACAAAACTTAGAGCCCCCCCGCCCCGTTTCTGAAGATACACATCTTCTAATACTTCAACAATTTTTTGCTTTAGTTGTTTGACCTGGTTCCAGGTTGCCCACAGTGCGGGAAACTGTGCCACTCTAATGCCACATTGCTGGTAGTGTGTCATCACACTGACAACGAAACTCAACACAACCTGCTCTGTCTACAGCGCAATGACGGTGTCAGGAGCTGTAAGCAGAAGTGTGAAGTTCACAGTCCCTGGTTTTACTAACTGAATCCCACAAAAAGTGATGTGAGATAAGGGCTGTTTGAGCACGGAGCGAACAAACACCCTAGAGCAATTTGATCCTGAGACTTCAGCATGGTTAGCACAATTAGAAAAGACCTTATGTCTCAAGTCCAAAAGGATAAGTGCAGTATTTAACCTCCCAAATTCAACCTGACAGAAACTCTTCTGTTGTAGGCTGTTTCCTGAGGATACCAAAAAAGGCCAAATCATTTATAACCAAATCATTTGCCCTCCAAGTTTAGATCCCACTTCCAGAAGGTACTTGAGCATTCACTTCACAGCAAGCTCAGGAACAGCCTTTAAACTAAATTTTAACTAAAATACTTCAAGGAATTGAGCCCGCATTTTTTTGGGCTATAGTCAAAGTTTTCCCTGACATTTTCGCTGCCCAAAGTCTGAGCAGTCCCTGGCAAGATGAAGTGAGAATCTTGACTCCAACTGAGTGATGTGCTCCTATTTAACCATCTTCTAGCTTCAAAGACAGTGAAGATTTTCTTTCTGAAAAATGCTATTTCACAGTATGTAATTGAAACATACACATTGTGTATAGTATGAAACTGAGAAGACACTTCCTCTTCTAATGCAAAAGCCATGCACCACAAAGAGGCAAGTAAGCACCATACATGAATGTGTGCATGAGAGGTACATGGAAATCTTCTTGGGTGTTGAATGTTGGATGCCCACTAATTTTGATTTGCAATTGGGCCATGCAAAACCAGGAGGCACGATTAACCTCTCCCTGTCCAGGAGCTGCTTGGGAAGAAGTCTCCCCAGGCTTCAGCAGCGAGCGCAAGCAAGGCAGGGTTTGCTTCTGCAAGCCTTGCAATGGTCCCTTAAGTATTTCTTTGGAAGTGGTTGAGTCACCATCCCTGGCGGTATTTAAAAGATGGGTAGACGTGGTGCTGGGGGACATGGTTTAGTAGCGGGCTTGTCAGCGTTAACAGTTGGACTTGATGATCTTAAAGGTCTTTTCCAAACTAAATGATTCTATGATTCTGTGATACAGGGATCTTGGGGTTCGGGAGCTCGGACTGTATAAATAGAAGAGCTGTTTGTGCTCTGAGTAAGGAAGTATAAGTTTGACCTGCAATGAGCATGTAAGGCTGCACAGAGGAAGGGCTTTCTCCACTGCTGTACTCAAACCAATCTCTCTTTTGTCTCAAAGGCCACTGTGGCTATGACTCACACACAGCCATCAGACTATTAACACTTTTATTCCAACTAGTTATTTCTGGCTTTCGGCAGTCAAAATACCTAAATGCCCAGAGTGCTTCCAGTGTAACTATAGAAATTACAACAACAAACAGCAGCAGCTCGACCCATGGGTCAGCTGAAGCCAAACTCTGAATCACACACTTTTTTTTTTACCTATAGTTATGAAAAGGAATTTAAATCTGGACAACAAGGCAGTACATTTCCCAGCTACCTAGAAGATGCTCAGCCAGACAAGCTCAGGGCAGATGCTGTGGGGTGCTCGCCCCTTCCATGGGAGCTCTAGGTGAGGGGGGGGGGGGGGTGTACAGCTCCCTTAAATAACATGCAGCCCTAACCAGAATATCATCAGACAGGCTTTGTAAATCCACTGGAGGCTAATGGACTGCACGAATGTTGTGAACTGATCTTTCTTCTTCTGTGTATTCATAATACATATGTTTCAAAGAGCTCTTTCTGGGGTTTCTCACTATTATTTTCTTAAGTTACGGGAAAGATTTTTATCCAAGCTCTAGACCTCCTGTACACTTTAATTCTCCCTATGCCTGCAGCAGCAGTCAGTACACTGTCAGCTGTGTCATTAATTAGAAACTTCAAGTTGGAAGGGGTAAACTCTTCTAGAAAAAGCCAGAATGCAGTCAAATTAATTACCTCGTGTCTCAGAAACTTTACCTTTTATTTTTAACCAAAATGCCTTTGCTCATGCAAGACTTTGCATTGTGTTGCTGCTTCAGCACAATGGGTTTCTTCAACTCCCACTCTCTAAAAAAAGTCTAAATTTACCATATATTCTGATTTTTCATGGTATTATAAAGGCAGCTCAGTAATCAAACATTTTCCAAGTACGTAAACCAAAGGCTGAAACGCAATGTGAGAAACCATGTTCATCACAAATGAAGAAGAAAGTGGTTTGAACTTCAGAATGCTTAACTCTTAATTATATCAATGTCTGACCCAGTCTCTGGAGACCTGTAAAAGTGCAAAGAATGCCGAATAACTCTGAATATAGAGGATAATATATATTATAAACAAAGAGAATGGTCATTGATCCTTCAGATGTGTTTCTGTTTTATTTATTCTCTATAAAAACAATTTTGCTAAACTAGAGGGCCATGAAGTATGTATCATCAGTAAATAAAATAGATCAGAATATAGTGGACCAATGCCTTTATGATTAGCTAATAAACCATGCGAGACAATCACCAGTCTGGAAGCATCGAACCTTCCAGCAGAGCAAGGACCAAGAAAATGTCTAACAGGAGCAGCAAAGCTAACTTGGTGAGAGCTCACAGTTCGCTAAAGCCATGGGATTCATCTTAACTGAAAACGACCTGAGCTAAATTAAATGCAAAAGCTCAAAGTTGACAAAAATAAACTAATACAATAAAGAGGAAAAGGAAAAATATAATGAAGTTATTGTTTTCTTCTGGCTTTCATTAAAACATACCAGTGCAAAGTGCTATCTACACACTTGAAGCCAGGGTTGGACAGCAGAGAGAAATTCTGTCCAGCGAAGGTTGAGATAATTCTTGCACACAATAACCCAAAAGGGTGGCCCTGAATGAGAAGAGAGATTTTCTTTGAAGGTGTTGCCCTTGTTGTCTGGGTGTTGCACACAGCAACAGGGCAGAGAACAGCGCGTAGGAAGGACATCTGTAAAACCACGGACATTGTCAGGGGAATTCGGGGATGGGCACCCTGTTTGAAACCTTTACAGCTTTCTACTGTGGATTAACTGACATTTTGAATAACAAATCTTTTGCCTTCTGTAGGGAAAGACAAAGTTCATCCTCTTGCCATTCCCCATGTCCTTGCTGATTTCCAGGGGAGGGGATACTGCAGGACTTCTCTTCAAGGAGAAAACCAAATTAGTAAAATCCCTTCCTCTGATCCCTCCTACCCCAACAACACAGTATTTTGAGTAAAAACAGAGCCATAGTCACAGGCATTAGCAGATACAAAAGAGACATCTGAAAGCAGTGGTTGTACACAGAAAGCAGTGACTGCTTTCCTTTTTTAGACTTCATGGCTTATTTGTTTAAGCCACAAAGCTATATTTGCATGCCACCCATTTCTGGTCAGATACGAAAAAACAAAGTAGAAATAAATGCAGAGCAAGTAACACCTCCTGCTAACTTTCAAGGTTAATTTTAACTCATGAAACACTTTAGTAAAGGTCCATCACTTGAATTTACATTTTTAAAGAGCTAAAGAGTATGATAAAAAGCAACTTTTCAAAGGGGTGGAAAGAAACAACAGAACCCCAACTATTATCTTTTCTTATTTTAAACTTCATCCCACACTTGCCACAAATTTAGATCTGAATGCGGAATTACTCCTACTCTTCTCCTTCACTTATGACTCTTTCTTACCATGTTTTTCAGAGAAGCAGTTTGTAAATGTGACTCGTTAGGATGCAGTGTAAGAAGTAACGTGTATGCTGCAGTCAGTAACCCAACCAGGCTGTGTGCTGCTGATGTGGTTACTAAAATGTTGAATTTAACTGCTAGGTTCAGATGAAGCCAACTGGGAGGTACAATACCCCCTGGTCAGGATAAAGAATTATGTTACAAAAGCACTTGTTGCTAAATCAGTCAGAAGTAAATGGATTCTATAATACAGGCTTATGGACGTTTTTCAGCCAAAGAGTAAGTGTGGTTGTAGCATAGATGCAGGCTGTTCAGAGGGCACTGATGTGATGCTGATGTTTTTAGGAGGCTTTTAAAAGACAGGCTGAGAAAGATGGTAAAAGACAAGTACACATGTGAACTTGTAAGGAAGTTTAATGATTGATCTAATCCTTCTGCAGATAGAAAAGCCTTTCCTAAATAATAGAAAATAGTTTTTTGATAGTTTACAAAGCCCAGGAAAAGTCATATGGTTATGCTGTCTTGATGTTTGTGCTAGAAATCCTTGCAAAATACCAGGGAGCTGTTTCCCAGGGGTATGCCATAAGAAGTGCCTCTTCTTTTCCCAGACTCTGATTTAGAGGGAAGACCAGGGGGAGAAAACAGTATCATACAGGAAAGTGACAAATGGCATCGTGGCCTTGGTGAAACAAGGTGAAAAATTCCTTTTCTGATTTCAGCAGGTTACAGGAATAATCAGACACATACAAAAACCACGCACGGTGTGCAGAATAATGAAAAACAATACTATATAATGTCTCAAACTATGGAAGTATCTGAAAACTAATCTTTCCAGAGAGCTGATGGATTGATTGTAAGATGTGGAGGAAACATGAAAACTCTTCCAAAGAAGGCAAGGGAGATTTTTACAATACTCCTTTGTATTTTGTTGGGGAAATTTCAAGGATGGCAACAGACAGAAAAGCCTCAGCCACTTTCTGGTTTTGCACTCGATGCTGCCTGAAACTTGTGGTTTCTGGTGGTCTTGGTCTACAACTGGCACAGCTTAAAGAATTTTGCTCTGGCTTTGATCCTTCCTGTGGCACTGCCATAGCTATTTTTGTGTGCAATCAGAGCAGAAGGTGAACCAATGAAGACTTGAGGTGAAACACAAATCATTACTATCGCCAGCCAGCAGCTCCAAAAGTTACAATATTTGCTTAGCTGGGTTCCAGGAGATTTTAAAGAAAAAGCAACCTTACTGATTTTTATGACATTCCAATGTGCTTCTTGTTTTAGGTGAAACAGTTCTAGTGCCATTATTTAATGCTTATATCAACGAAAGACTGGGTGCTGCCAATTGTCATTCACCCTGTCAGCATGGACTCCCAGCCTATCTTTGATATAACAGTTAACTTTTTATTGTGGGATCAAACCAACATCAAAGACCTGACACAGGAAACAAAACACATTTAGATGCCTAAATAACTTATACAATCTTACAACTCTTACAATCTAGCCTGGGAGCAATGAGATATTTGTACCTGTATTACTCAAAGGGGCACCTCTAAACCAATAATGCAGCAAACTATTGATGCCACGCTCTCCTGCATATTTCTGCCCTGCTATGCAAAAGTAAGAATTTGGATTATTTTTTCACTTCTGAAAAAAGAGCTTGAAGTGTGTCTTCCAATAATTTATTCATGCAGTGTAATCAAGCACAGAATCTGACCCAGCTTAGCAGAAGCATGATTTCCAGCTCTGTGGTTTTCACCTCTGAGAGTATTTACTGTTTGCTTGCCAGTAATTACCACAACCATCTCCTGCTTTGAATTCTACTACAGAAAAAGGTTTCCAGTTTGTTTCTTTAAACTCGAAGGAGACTTCATTTGAAAACTCAGGTGAATGCAGAACTTCATGAATCAGGTGATAAAATCATTTGCAAGTTTTTTCTTCTTGCTTGTTCACCAAGTTAGGCATTATTGCCTTCTGTCCGAAATGCCCTGGCCAACAATTCTTTTCTGTCCATGAAGTATTTTTTGTTGTTGTTGTTCAATACACCCTGTGCCCAAAGGGACAAATGCTTGGAAGTGTTTACATTTTTCACTCATTTCTTGGAAATCATGACCCATAGATAAAAAGAATACTTCTGCAACAATAATTTGGCACTTACAGAGCTTCTGGTCTTACTGATTGTTTGAATTCATTTTTTTAAACCCATCACATATTTTCTTATTTTATTCTGTGACTTTCTTACTGCTTAACGGAAGTTGAGAACTACAGTGCTTACTAATATTATTGCACTGCTACTGTCATGAAGTTACAATATACATAATTTACACAATGATTTATTGAAAAAAATGAAGACAGAGTTTTAAGCCTATCTAGGAATTTGGGGATATTTGGGTACTCATATTTCAATAAATCCAGTAGAAGACTATCCTGCTGATATTTTAAATATGCCATAGGACATCTTTGTCCATGTCCTTGAGTGCTAATTCTGCTCCTGTAACCCGAGTCTCCTCTCCATTATAGTTTATTTCAATTCTTACTAAAATCAAGCAGAATAATCCAAGTGCCTTGAAAGAGAGCTGGATTAGGATTTTGCATTTGTTTAATCCAAGACTCCTTCTCCGTGGCTGATTCTGTGTTCATTCCTATTTGACAGCTAAAAGGGGAACTCAAGATTTTCAAAATCAGGTGCAAAATCAGACCCATAATGTACAGCGGAAGTTGAATGGAGCACTAAAATAATCCCGTGCCCCTTCCCCATACCACTTGTTGCATCCAATACGGAATTTTTGTATTTTGCAGAGACAGAGCTACAGTACTCTTTGTTTTATTGTTTTTCAGGATATTTTGAATTTCATTCTTTTGCAGTGAAGAATCGATGTCTTTAGAAACAGACTGTTGCCATACATACTTTCTAATCCACATTTAAATAAATAACCATGACATATTGCTATGATTAATTTCACTTCACAAATTGTTTCAGCTTTGCGTTAGAAACACCGTTTTTTCACAGCCTTATGTGACAGATGTCACGTGCTGTGCTGTTAGAAACAACGTCCAAGAGAATCAGCTCTGCTTCTTTAGAGCTCCAGGACCATACAGCCCTACTCACCGGCAAACCCATCCTGCTCCACACGCCGTTTTGCAATGTGTGATTAAAGGAGCTGCAGTTCAAGGGAGGGAAACAGCAACGAGAGATATTTCTGTTTGTGTTGTGGTTTGGGCTGGGCTGGCCACTAAAACGAATGACAGACTACCTTCTCTCCAAGTGAGAGAAGAATGAGAGAGAGACTTATGAGTTGACAAGGAACTAAACTACTTTAATGAAATATTAATAATCAAATAATAAAAAGAAAGATAATAATCAGAAAATAATGAAATATATACAATATATACAAAACTGTATTGAACTCCCAGGATGATGATCACGGTCCTGGCAGGCACTGGGAAAGTCCCAGACTGGACTCAGTGACTGATGGGAGCTGAGCTCAGGAACTGGATTCAGGAATGCACAGCCTGGGATCAAAGGCAGACGAACAGACAGTTTGTCTTGAATGCCAACTATTGAAGAAAGAGACTGACCACTTTGATCCCTCAGCTTTTACACTGAGCATGATGCAGATGGGATGGAATACCCTGTTGGCCACTTTTGGGTCATCTGTCCTGTCCGCTCCTCCCCCAGGTGCGACCCCTCTACACTGTTCCACTTCCGACCCTCCAATGGGGCACACAACAAAGTAGTCAGCTGACCTTGATTGTTATAGCAATAAGTATAAGCAGGAGTCTCGAAGGCAGAAGCACTGTGGTTCCAGCCCGGAGAATGTGTAACTGGAAAGCAAGCTCCTCAGCCGCAGCCAGGCACCGCTTCCACAGAATTTTACTATCAGTCACTTTCGATACCTAAGAAACTTCTCTGCAGTGCTCTGCTTCTGGTTTGGTCCTTGATTAATTAATGACTTGACACTGTGAAACGAAGAATTTTCCCAACAGCATCACATTCAGGAAAGAGCAATTATAAGCTAAGGATTGAAACCACTAAATGCACTACACATACACAGTTGGACTCTTTCTTATTCCACCAAAGTAAATTAGTAATTAATGACATTGTCACCAAAAAACCAAGCAAATCCAGGAATAACAGTAAGCCAAATATATAACAGTCAGACATGGGTTTCAAAAGAACAGGGGTCAAAGCTTCCAAGGCGTCGTGTAGTTAAATAACTATATGGATAGCTCAGCTCTTCTTTCCACCCAGCTGAGATGTCCCCAGCCTTGTCTACCCCTGATCTTAGGAGCTGAGCATTAGAAGAGTCTCCTCCTACAGAAAGGTTTTTAGTTAGAAGTTTAGTTAGAAGTCAACATTTATTTTTAATAACTGGATTATCAACAGGCATTGGATGTCTCCCCCCGCTCCCCGTTCTCTGTTGCTGTCTCCCTGCCCTGGGGCTCTGGTATTTGCTGACTAATGAGAGCACCTGTTGCCCATTCCCAGAACAGACCCCGGCCGTGCCCCGGCCGTGCTCAGCAATTCTACTGGGAAGAGAAGAGGCAACACCCTACACTAGCAGACTGATAACTGGCCGTTTCAGCTAAAGGTTTTCAAATAAGTTGCTACACTACAATTTTAAGTGCTACAGGCAGAAAGAGTACCTGCAATGACAGAGCCCTTGTCAGAAGTGTCAGTGCTTTCTACAAGATCTTACCAAAGGTTAAGTTTTTTCCAGCACTTGGGCATTTCTCTTTGATGCTCTGGAAAATCCTCCAGTGTCTCTACCAGAAACACATCAGGCCTGTTGCCACCACTCCTATGTGAGGACAGTCCCTGGACGTCAGGCGGATGCAGACTGGGTTTGAGAGCAGCATTAGCACCCTGGTGCCAACTGGCACCATCTCCAAGGAGGGATGGTGGCAAACAAGAGGTTTCTTGTCCTCATTATGTTTCTTCCTGGCAAAAGTCAACTTACCCAAGCACATAAAACTAATTTTAGTTTCCTTGGAGGTGACTTCCTTGCTCAGCCAATTCACTGAATACAGGTAGCATGCAATTTTCCAGATGGCCACTAATGTTCAAGCATGGAAAAAACACAGTTTGATTATTGTATTCTGACTACTCTATTGCATAAGTATGTTATGAAATAAAGAGTTATGTAAAAATCATAGCGGATTTCACTATTTCCTAGTTAACTGTCTTAGTGTAAGCATGTATGATGCCTAAAAAATTCATTTATGTAGAAAAAATGTGAGCCAGCATAACATAATTTTTAACATCCTTCTGCTTCTTTACAATAAGACAGATGATGATGTTTAATTTTTCCTTTACTAACATAAAACCTTCCACTTTAACTCACAGTCCTTATGCTGAGAGACGCTTCAGAGAGTTTTATTTTACAAACAGTGAATATAGACCTGTATTTTTTTGTTATTGCTTGGCTGCTGTACCTACAGAATTTAGTTATAGAAGATCAGAACATTCTTCTTGCTAAACACGCTTTAGAGGTCCAATAATGAAATATCCTCAACCACGTATCCTAGCTCACCACCTGGTCTACACAACCTTCGTTGGGGGCTCACAGAATCACTGTCGTCCCACTGGGCCAGCCCATGATGGAAATGACAGTCTGCCCTTGGATGAGCTCAGGGCAGTTGGTAGTCTGTGCCGGCTCCAGAGGACCATAACAAAAATAGGACAGATTAAAGAATCTCTTTGTTCGCAAGTCAAGTAAATATACCAAAGTCGAAGGAGACAGAAAACCTGAACTAAGCTGCAAGATGATAAAAGGAATCTGGCAGGATAGCATGTGGGAAAGCAGGGATTACCACTGCTTGTGTCATTGCTGCTTGAATCTAAGGGCTCGTCTGCAGTTTTACTGGAATAGCTGAGCTGCCATGTATCTGCTGGCATAAGTACATAAGAACACTCTGATACTGGAAAAAAAGAACATTGTTCCCAGTTCATATCACTTCAGAAGCGGTTTAAGATAAATGCAAAAGATGTCACTCATCCCAAGAACATCTGAAGAGATGTTTATCGGCATAATTATAGTGATTTGAATTCATGCATCATTATACACCTATGTAATTTTCCTGTGGATTGTATTGGAAATGGAGCTTCTTGAAAAAACTTGGTGGTAGTCATTTCATCAACATTACACATGAACTGGTTAGTGAGACAGATTTTTACTGTATCACAAAGAGTGGATTATTGGCATTTTCCATATGAATATATTGCTCTGGATTAACAGAGCTTTGCTAGAAAACCACTGGAAAAAACAAAGCTCCTGACACTATTATGCTGAGCGCCAGTGCAATGTGACTGTGAGGTGGCAAGGGCTACTCGATGCTATTAGCAGTAAAGACGCTTCTTCCAGGATCTAGCTAAAAGTGCATAGCTGATTTGCAAATAGAGCCCAAAAGTCTCACAAACAGTAAGCAGCAAAACAGATCCCCTGAAGAAAGTCAGATGCAAACTGGTCAGTTCTTAAACAAAGAATGGATTTTTAGAGATTTTCTGAAGTTTTCCCTTGAATTCCAAAGGGCTGCAGTTATTAGGGAAGTCACACAGGATGCACATGAAATCTCTCTGGCCACAGGGCTTCACTGCTGGAGGAATGGAATCGTAGGAAATAAACCCAACACATCCCAGTGAAGCCGTTCTACAGCCCGAAGCAGGAGCTTTCCCACCCCAAGCGACGTGCCAGCTCAGCCCTGAAAACTGCAGCCTAGGGAAGGAGGAGGAGATGTTAGTGATGCAACTTCAGCATTAGGGGGATCTACAAGCCCCCTGCAAGGCGGGGATGGCTTTTGCTCTGTTTGGAGAGGGAAGGCAAAGCATGATGGAGGAAATTACTGTAATGCAGAAGAGCAATATGAAATACTGTTGTGAAAAGCTCGCTGTGGAAGCCAGCAAAGTGCCCTGATGGGGGACAGAGGGCCCAGCTGGGCTGAGGAACATGGCATCTAATGTTACCCCACACCACGCAGAGGGCAAGGCGACGTTTCTGCGTGGAACCTCACCATTACTCTCGTGTTCTCACACATACGGTGGTGCATAGCAACTCCTCTGCTGGGCCATCTGCCGAGCTGCCGGCGTACTCAAATTAGGACTGCGACTCTTCGTTCCTACATGCAGCCTTTCAAATTTTACACCCTCCCATTTGAAAACTTTCTCCTCCTGCTCAATCCATTACATCACCATCCTCACCAGCTGGGTCTGACTGCTACAGTAGTAGGTGTTCATCAGCCTTAACATGGTCTCTCACCCTTCAGATTAATAACCTTACCTAGGGGAGAAACATCCTATGCACTTGCCTCGCACTCGGTGTGCTGCCCCATCAAACAGGATCATCATTTCAAAGATGGTACGGGAATTCCCCAGCCAGCGGGCAGCAGACAGCATCTGCTTTTGTATTATGTATTTCTAGGTCCTCAGCATGCTGCTGGCTGTGAGTCATGCAAATCTCATGTCAGGCAAAGCAAAAATGGCTGCACCGTGCAAAGACTTCATCATTCAAATAGAAAGTGAGATTTTTCAGTGACAGTTTACTCTTTTTAAGAAGTCACCGATTTCTCTGCAACTCTGCTTTTATTTTTCACTGTAATTCTAACTGGCTGTAATCTCTTCGAGTGGAAAGTTTTGTACAAAAGGTGTTACACAAAGTAAAGTGAAATTGTGCATTTTAACACATTCTTATCCATTCATATCCATTACAAGCTGGTCAGTGCTGCAGTTCCCATACCACATACCACCTCTCCCAGTTATGTGGAAGCTACCAGGAGCTCTGATGACAGACCTGGGGTTTCCACCTGGAGGCAAAATCTTCCTCTCTACTTTTCTCTCCCCATTTCCTTGTTGCTGAGGACCATGGCTCTGTGCTTGATCTGCATCCAGCCAATTGATACAAAAGCTAAAGAGAAAAGCTTGAAGTTCAACTCTGATATTCAAGTTCACTGTTTAATGAAGAGAAGACACCACCAGACATAAGATACTATGGTTACTAGTAAGGAATATGTAGGGGAAACAGCTCAGATTATTTAAATGTTCCTAATAAATATGGTCATAATGGGTTAGAATTTGAGACTGCGTTTTTTTGGCTTATGGTTTCTCCTTAAGCTCCTATATTGCTAGAGAACATGAGATGCCATTTCTATTTCAGATTCTTTTTCTGATGAGTCTAAGTACTTCATATCTGAAATCTTTTCAGGGAGGTATTCCAAGCAGATTTGTGCAAAGTGATAAACACAAATGAAAGCTTCAGATCTAACCTTACAGTTTGACTGCACACCTGCCCGATTCCAGCAACTTATTAAACCCCGTGTTTACTTGGCCTTTCTGTCCGTTATGGGTGCATTTTGTTTTGGAAGGGAGAAGTTTCCTGCTTGATAGTATAGACTCAGTTGTGCTACATCACCATATTATTTACTCGCTGCTGTTGCTGTGTAGGGTCATATGCCTCCTCTTGTCGGTCCCAGCAAGGAACCATGAAGATCCCGCCCTAAATTGGCACCATGAACTAGATCTAGAGTGATTCTGCATGACTATGTTTCCACTCAGAACAGGAACCTTGACTGCAGCAACCCTAGGTGAAAGTCAGAAGTGACCAGCTGCCCTGCAATAAAATGAGTTGTTTTCATCTGAGTGCTTTCCTCTGCTCCTTATCTTTCATTCCTACGCATAGAAGGCACATAAAACAGTTGCTTTCTTAAAAAAAAACCCCTATCTCTGAACTAAAATCTACAATGATATGCTCATATAGAGATCCCAGTTCCATTTCCAAATCCAGTAAACCTGAGGAATGAGTCAAACTGAAACCTGCCTGTGGGTGCACAGTAAGTTCTCAGCATATGAGAATTAGGGCCGCCGCTGCTGAAATGTTCACGTAGCTCAGGTTGCTAAACTACATGCAAATCATTTGCTTGGAAATGTTCCTGAGACATATCACTGGGGTGCATCTCTCTAACAATCCCTCTCCATCACTGTGTTCTGGAAAGGACTGCACAGCTCCAACTTTACGCAAGCTGGCTCTGGCTCTTCACCTCCCAAACCTGTGTTGCCTGTTCTCGAATGCCAAGTTTCACTAAAGCACCTCTGAACCCACGACAAGGTAAGTGCCATAGTGGAGGGAGTCCTTAGGGATTTAAAGCAGCAGTGTAAAGATACTTAATCTTCACCTAGCTAACTATAGCTTATCTGAAACCTGGCCATGTCTGCCATCTTCTGCCTCAATGTCATTTCATTCAGTTTTAACAATCAAGCTCTTTGCCCTGACAAAGAGTGCAGGCAAACGTCATTGCAGCCCACTTGGAACACTCTAATGGGTAATCAGCTTTAATTTACCAGCCAGCAAACCAAGTTTACTTATAAAGTTTAGAAGATCATTTCAAGCACAAAGGACCTGGCAATATAATGAAAGACAAATAGGTCCTTTAGGAGGATGAGAACTGCAGAGGGTATAATTCACTCTCCTTTCCACTTAGCAATGCTGCTGCTGCTGGTTAAAACTGGGCAATTTGCTGAGCGTGGGCAACAAAACCCTGGAAAGGACAGGCTGTAGGTTGCACTTCTCCCAGCTGGAGATTTCTGTGTGTAGAAAATGCCTGGTAAAATCTTATTCACTCCAAAGACAGATAAATCATAATAATTGCTCCTTAGAGTTTGAGATAAATGCAGTCTCTGGCAAGGGTAAAGGATTTGACAGAGCCCAAACGAGGGTTTGAACTCCACAGGGGACAAAAAAGCCTCTAACACTCTCTCCTTCAGTCTGAGGCTGAATGCTGGTTGTGCCAGAAAACAAGAAATGTCTCCAATTGCAGCAGCAGCAAACTCCTAATAGAAGTAAATAAACAACCTTGACGGATCCTAAACTACTTGTTAATTTTCTGACACAGAACCTTAGCCATTCTGTGGACATGTCTCAAGGTCTAAGGCACTAGGGGTTGGCTTGTGGCTGAAAATTAGCAAAGTTTCTTATTAAACCAGCTATTCACATTCATTGTGTTAGGAAATACTCCTAGCCATTCAATTTCCAGCCCTCCATTCAAGGAGTGTTAACAAATAAAAAGAAACTTCAAAAAAACCCTGCAACTTAGGAACGAGAATAACTGCACTTAGCATCATTGGCTCCTGATGTACCCTCTAATTTTATTCTCCTGTATAAGTTTTATGGTAAATGTGGGATTTTCTGAGATGCCTCAGATTCCAACTTTAGATACAAAGATCTCTTGGCTAGGGGGCATATTTACATTGTTTGTTTGTAGGAAAGAAACAGATTTGTGAAACTACAAAAATACCACAAAGAAATCTAATGGGATTGCATGCACTAAACTGGTTTAGGTTATGGCTGTGGGCTTCTTGCCCAATTCACAAAGAAATTAGATACCTCATACTGTGTCACATTAATAATTTCTTTAGAAGTAAACATATATATTTAAAGATAAGATCTTCCTGATTAGGCCAAGTGCCAGGTCCTGCACATGGATCAGGGCAATCCCAAGCACAAACACAGGCTGTGCGGAGAACAGATTGAGGGCAACCCTGAGGAGAAGGACTTGGGGGTGTTGGTTGATGAGAAGCTAAACATGACCCAGAGATGTGCGCTCGCAGCCCAGAAAGCCAACTGCATCCTGGGCTGCATCAAAAGAATTGTGGCCAGCAGGGCGAGGGAGGTAATTCTGCCCCTCTGCCCCACTCTGGTGAGACCCCACCTGGAGTACTGCGTCCAGCTCTGGGGCCCCAACATAAGAAGGACATGGACCTGTTGGAGCAAGTTCAGAGGAGGCCACAAAGATGATCAGAGGGCTGGAGACAGCCTATGGAGACAGGCTGAGACAGTTGGGGTTGTTCAGTCTGGCTCTGGCGTAACCTTATATCCCCTTCCAGTACTTACAGAGGGCCTACAGGAAAGATGGGGAGGGACTCTTGATCAGGGAGTGGAGCAATAGGATGAGGGGTAACAGTTTTAAACTGAAAGAGGGTAGACTTAGATTAGATATTAGTAAGAAATTCTTTATTGTGAGGGTGGTGAGACACTATCCCAGGTTGCCCAGAGAAGCTGTGGCTGCCCCATCCCTGGAGGTGTTCAAGGCCAGGCTGGATGGGGCTTGGAGCAACCTGGTCTAGTGGGAGGTGTCCCTGCCCAGGGCACAGGGGTTGGAATGAGATGTTCTTTAAGGTCCCTTCCAACCCAAACTATTCTATGATTAATTACAAATCTGCTAAATTAACTCACACATGAGCGAGCTTGGTCTGTGTTTCTGTGTTCCACCTCCTGCTAGGGGAAGGTCTGACAGCTCACAGCTGCTCTGCTCCCGATGCTCACACGAGAGCAGCGAGGCCAAGGGGAAGGGAGGACCAGAGCATCAGGGTGCTGTGCACTCTCACAGTGACACCCGCAAGGGGCTGGGAGGGGGCTGAGGAGCTTTGTGCCTAGGGGAACACAGCCCAGAGCATCCAACATCTGCAATAACATTTTGGAAATAAAGTCAGAGGCGGCTGTCTGTAAGTGACGAGGCTGCTGTGCTCATTCCTAGGATAAGGGTTGCTTCTGCTCCAGCTGACACAGATGGAGGGAGGACTGGGCTCTAATTCTCACGTTAGTGGCTTGCAGTTCCCACCATTTACTGAATTAGCCATTGGAGCTTCGTTGTGCTAAGGTCTGTATGCGAAGAGCACATGCAGGCAGCACAGGAGGGATAAAAATGACCCTCCTGTATAAATGAAGCACTCAAGCACAGTCACAAGCCAGGTTTACAAAGATATTGAGGCAGCTGAGGGTGCAAGCAGGTACCTAGGGCTACTCGCACAAAAGCCTAAGCATGTTTTTGTATATCTGGTCCTTGGTAACCTGCCAAACTATCCCAAAAAGGACAGTGGACTCAAATTTCCTGTTTCTGGCTTCACGGGGACACATTTTCTCAAAGCTCATTCCCTCTGTCAGATTTTCCCTTCTGAGCACACCTTTGCAGAGTGAATTTTCAACAGTTCCCCGTGCCCTTTGATACCTCGAAGTAGCTATTCAATTCACAAGTGCGTGAGGTGCCATGGTCCTACCAGTTTCCCTTGCAAATTTGATCTTGCAAAAAACAAAGCCAAAAAACTTAGCAGAACTCCAGAGGTGTCAATTTTTAGTACTCTCACATGTCCAGAAATTCTGGTGTAATTTCCTTCTAAGTAGTCTGGGGTTAATGGGACTGAAGAGAATGATAGGAAGGAAAGAAATAATTATATATTCTTTTTTCTCAACATGTCCCAAATGTCACCTCTGACCTGGCTTTCTATTTCTGGCATGGACTAAACTCCCTCTATTTATTTAGCAGCCTACACACCATCACAGTAACATAGCAACAGTACTTTCAGTTGTGAATTTGAAAAAACGAAAAGAAAAAAAAAAGAACATATTTTTCATAAGAAAACTGTTAAAGAGTTGCAGTCTAGTAACACTTCAATAAATGCTTCTATTTTTCCCTTTACAAGCCAGCATTATTAGGTTTCCACTCTGCAAACCCAATGCGAAGGGATGCACAGGGGAACCAAAGCAGTGTCACCATCACAAAGCCTGTTCTCCCTGTGCCAACCAGACTGTCCCCTAACCTTTCTGTTTGTTTGTCTTAATGATGTTTCAGCCCAAATATTTCTCAGGCTCAGCACAGACGAAAGCGGGAGTTTGGGGAGGATACTGAAATAATCATGGGATTTATCTGGCGTTTTTCTCTCACTTTTCAAAACTAGTTCACCATTATTTTATTTTATAATCCATATCTCAAGGGTAATATGACGCTCAGAGTTATCTGTCAAAAAGGAACATCTTAAAAAGCACATAGTGAAGTTGGAGTACCAGTCCCATTTTTAGCTGACAGTCCAAATCCCACTGTTTTACAAGGAAAGTTAGCCAGTGAAGACCTGTAAAAACAGCCCTGGAGTCAGAGGAGTACCCAGGGAAAATATTTTGTAAATCCTATTTCAGTGGGAGCAATGCGACTAAGTAGCTCAAAAAAGCAGTTACTCAAGTGCCTCTTATTTTTAAACCTAAGGCCTCAGTGAAAACTCAATCATTTTCTTAGGATGGGTTCAAAATGTTGAACTTATTAAAAATAAAACTTCTTAAGCTTGCAAAGCTTCCACTATAAATATTAGTAAACAATACAGATGTAGTAGCTGGAATAGCAGCGAGCACTTCATGAAGCAGCGTATGACTTCTCATGAAACTGTTTCTTCATTGCTACTGTAAACTCAGCTGGCATCTCTTCAGATGCTTTTTTCTCATCTCATAGCGATTTTATCAGCACGCGGTCACCTCTGTATGCCGGTGGCTTTTCTGTGGGATTGGCAATGGATCTTGGAAGCGCAGCTTTACAGCAGGCATACACGTTCAGCTTTCCCAGCACTTATAAACTCAATATTTCTGTAAACTTAGTGGCTGCACTGCACAGTTTGTAAAGTCTGCAACTAAAACATAGTTCAAGCTTGTTCTGAACTATTGGCTTCTCTGTGGCACGACCAGTTCATGTCAGCTTGAAAAAATGGCTTCACAACTGTAAAATCCTTGAACTTCTACAAACAGTTTGCAAGTCTGGTACGTAAAAACGGATTGTTCACAAACTATGCACTCTGCTGAGAGATTACAACCATTGCAAATTTAGAAAGGGTCCCATTATGGCCATTATTCTATCCAACAGAAATATGGATACATAACCCATGGTCCCTGAGACGTGGGAGTCACAGGATGAATAATATTTGTCACTAACAGGGCTCACAAAAACTACCGTCTTTTAAAAAGCATTGTCAAAAACGAGTCAAAAACTTCCAGATGACAATCTAAGTTCCATTTAAATTAACACCTTCATTTAAGGAATTTGAAATACATACTGATAATGACAATTTACTGCCTTTCTGTAAAATGCTCTACGGGAAAGGATACTGAATAACTGAAATGCGCGGTTCAAGGCTTTTGTGGAAAGCTACAAAGCAGTTTTGACTGCAGGGGTCAGGTGGGGTTTCTGGCATCAGAAGGGAAGGGAACAAAAAAATCTCTAAGAACAGTTGTCTCATTCTAACAATTACAAAGCTATTAATGAGTTAACCTCAGAAACGGAGTATTTTTCTGCCATGAAGACTAGACATCAGTTTTGGTTTATTTTTAGCAAATACCAAGTTGCAGAAGACTTCAAAACTGAGTTTTGCATGGCTATATGTTTGTTGCTGTTTTTTTTTTTTTCCTGATGCAACACAAACTGAAACAAGTCAAGGATATTGTAAAGCAGAAAAAAAAAAAGTTGAAGTGTTGTGTTTTATTCAACAATTAAATGAGAGAGAGGAAAATCTATTTTATCTGGCTGGCTGTAATGTTTTGACATGCAAATTTCATTTCAAAGATGGCATTTTTTCCTTGTTTTATCACATTACTAATTCATTTCCAACTCAAATGAAAAGGACAAGAAAGCAAATAAAACAACTGTTTCTCTACTGAGTAACATTATCGGACTAAACTTGTTCCTTTCCCTAAAAACCTATCAAGTTGGCTTAATACACATTCATAGCTTTTTAAGGCATTATTGGTAGAAGTAATGTGTCTAACCGTATTATAGTTTTCATGCTACAACAAAGAGTTCACCAAAGTACTACTTGTAATGATTCTTCCTCTAAGACATGTTTGATTGCATCACTAGTTTAATTACCACTCAATTTAACATTTCCTTCTCTATTTCAAACTAGCATGTTTGGGTTTTTTTAAGTCTCTATTTTTGAATGCAAAGACCTGATAACTTGTGGGTTTCTGGTTTGAATAGAAACCAATAGCTGGACATTCCTGTGCACTGAAAACATGTAGTCAAAGATTAAACTGGGGCTTCAGGGCTATTACGGCTCCACCCAAATAAATAGTCCAAGGGAAATTATTCTGCTTAACATTCTGATACACAGGTTGCCAAGAACGGCAGTGTTTTTTAGAAATTTTTTTTTTCTTAGAAGTCAGCCTATCTCATTAAACATTGCATTTAAACTACCAAAACATGGTTAAAATGGAAGAAAAGGGTCTAGAAGAAACATCTCACTCAACTTACCAAAACAAAATTAAGTGGTGGAAAATGGTCTGATTTGCACTTAGCTAATTACAAACGTTTAACGATAATGATGAAAACTCCTCCCTAAAATAAATTTTCTGCTGTTATTTTACCAGTGAGATCAATTTGTTCAGGATTTCACAGAGAAGGGATCGCGTAGTCGGCCGCACAGGAGCTTCTATATGAAAGGCTTCGTTTTCTCAAAATTGAGTTATTCCTTAATGTACAAACCAGATAGAATATATGCTGTATTTTAAAGTGAAGTAACAGCAGGAAAAACTTAAGTACAAAACTTACAACTAGAACAAGCTAAAAGGCTCTGTCAACATTCTCCATCACATGGGACTCTTATTCCCACCTGACCTATAAACTACAGTTACAAAACCTGCACAGATTGGTTAAACTCAGTTATTTCAATGAAGAGTTCAGGATGTTGATTCCAGCAGGGTATGAAAGGTGGCTGTAACCCTCTGTTCAGAGGGGACAGAGCTCAAGAGGTGAGACTTTGTAGGAAGCATTTGGGAATAAAAAGGTTTATGGACAAAAATTAAGTTCAGATTTCTCTTTGATAGTTGTTTTTTCGGAAACAACCCCCAAATCCCAAACCAGCAGAAGTAGTACTTGATGTCACACAGCACTTGGGGATTTCTTTTAGGAGAGGGTGGCAGTGTCCTCTGCTGACACCAGGTCATTGCTAGATCAGAAAGAAGCTGCTCTGCATCCCACCCACCCATAGCAGTGCTGGGGGACTCTTGTTCCTATTACTTGAGTACACTCTTCCATAATTCTACTTTACTTTTTCTTCTTAGTGGCCAGTAACTTCTTGTTTGTTCTCCTGATAAATACCAAAACTTCAGCTAAAAATGGAGAAGTCATCTAGCTTCTTTCACCTTGTAAAACCCTGGCAGTGGGGTGCTGTGGTCGAGTTTTGTCAGATTCCCCCAACAGCTAGAGCCGCCTGTCTGCAGCTTCTTGCTACTGTGCCTGTCTGCCCCTCATGCAGAGACAGCAGGAATGGACACTGCTTTACTAGCTTTCTGCAACTGGTACATTAACTTACACCTCGATTGTCTTCCCAGGCCACACACTCCAAGAAGATGTGCAGTAAGAAGTGCCTGGCTAATTTTTCTAACATGGGGTCCATTTTGGACTCTTCTTCTAGAGATGCTGACAAGGAATTTTGATTTTCGATGATGTTTGAAGAATCCAGTCACTCAAGCAAAGTGGGAAACTTGCCTTTTTTTAAACAAGTGGTCTTCCCTCATTAATTTGTATAGTACTGAGGATTAAAAATAGCCCTTCAGCTGGGGTACAGCTGTGCAGCATTGACTTAAATGGAGCTGCACTGACTCACAACAAGCAAGCATCTGTACGTAGCCCTTTACTATTGCAAACCACAAAACTTAACACTAACAGTAAGTAAATACTGGCGTGGCATTCGCGGGAGCCAGCAGGCAGGCTGGCTAGCCACCACTAGCTGCTCCCCACAGGTGTGACAAACTACAGGACAGCTATCTGAGGACAGGTGGAAATCAACTGCCTGTTAAAAACCCCTTCTTCTTCTCCTTATCAGTGCATGAACAATGTGTCTTTTCAGTGGCGCTAGTCTCCTGGTTCATTAGACATTAGTTCATTAGTCCTCTCTGCCTTCTTTCTTGTCTTTTTTCCCCTCACAGTGACTTTTTGCACTGGCTGTAGTAATTCCTTTGTTTTCTAGGGCATGAAACCATTCTCTCTCCTCTCCAGTAAACAGAAACCAAATATTAGCAGTCAGCGGGCAGATATATTTCCATATGAAAAGTATCAGAAGCCGGCTGTTCAAGGCTGACATTACAGAATTGGGGTATGTGAACAACACCATCCTGAGCCTTCTAATTTTTTAAAAAAAAATTTAACAGACATAAACAGTTTTTTCCCTTGCAGCTTGGAATGCCTGATCCAAATCCCCAGTTGGATGATGTATTCAGCACTAATATAAGGCACAGTGAAACCTATCAGACCTGAAGCAGATTCTCCCATGATGTCTAATTTCCTACTGAGGCTGGTACTCATGATCCACTAATACCAATAACAAAAATTTCCAGTGGGGCCAGGTTTTCCTCCCGTAGGGCTGAGTGTCAAGCTGTGTCTGAAACTTTATTTTCAGTCTAGAGTATGATGGACTTCACCTCCACCACCGCCACTTCCTAATTTTTGGTAGCAGCTTCTTCCTCTCTTGTCCCCGCCCCGTACCCCGCTCCCCCAGAGCTCTGGGGGTTCCCCAGCACCCCTCAGGCGCACACAGCCCCCACCAGTGAGAATAGCTGGAACCACGGTGGGGAACGAGAGCGGCACAGCTTTCAGGTCACACCTGGGGGACAAAGAACTGCAACTCACGCGGAATGCTCTCCCGGGAGACTCCTTGCACAACTGCCTCTTTAGGTAGGCTGACGTGGTGGATTCATGGGTCAAGTATCAGATAGAGGGAAAAGCACTGTACATGCTGTTAAACCATTATTAAGAGTATTTGCCTGCTGAAGTGAAGCTCCCTGTGCTTTCTAATGAATTCTCTGCATTTAGCATTAAGCTCTCTGTTTTTACAGAAAGTTACACTTGGGTAATTAATCTCATGTTCGTTTCCTGCACGTGTAAGAGAGCAGCCTTTGTTAGGGAATGATAAGACACTTCTAAGAATAGTGCTACTAAGAGCATCGGCTTTGTAAGACATTACAGGAAAAATACAGACTCTTAACACCTGCTTTTCGCTTTTCAAAATTTTGAAAATAATGTTCTACTTACCTAGAGCCAAATTCTGACTTGTTTATGCATGGAAAACCTAATTGCTTTCATCAGAGAACAAGCGTAAATGAAGGTCTACTTTGGTCTTTAGGCTCCAATCACGCAAAGATGTATTTGTTTAATTTTCTAAACACTATAAATATTCCCAGTGGCTTCCGTGGGACCCTCTGCAGTTCCCAGTCTCACAACTTGAATTCATCACTTTGTCTGGTCTCTTAACTACAGATTCCACTGAAATTAATTGGATTTCCTTAGTGATTGTACAGATTGAGGATTAAGAATTTATCTGTGTGTAAAACAAGAGACCCTCAGGACAGATTTACAGACGCCAGATGCTGAACTTGGGAAAATGCAAACTGGGAGACAAACCCATGAGAGCAACTGAGTCGCTCCAGTGAACGAGATCCCACTGAGCAGCAGAGCCAGCCTGCATTGGAAGCTTCATCTCAGAGCATGGGTTTTGCCAGCTGAACACAAAGGGTGGTGTAAAGCTTGGGGATTTATGTATGTTGTCAGTTCAGAACCAGAGCCAACACCATTCTCCTGTAAGCGGTTGACACTTGACACCTACTGAAGTCAGTTTAAACAGTCATTGTTTTAAAGCTTGTGTTGTTTTTAAGCAGTCACTGTGGTTCAGCCGGAGCTATCTACCACCCCAGTGCAAGATGCACAAGCTGCCATGCTGGTGAAACCATATAAAAAATGGGAAAAAAATAGTTTACAGTGGGTAAGAGACCATTTCCATTTGGTTTGTAGCATCCGCTGTGTAACCAGCCATATGAGAAAGGACATTAATCCTTGCTGTACTTGCAGCAGATTTCTTTCTGCTTTATTATGGACAAAGGAGTAGTTTATCCTCCTAACCAGAAAACAAAGTCTAATCTGCAGAGATCTGGCTAATCTAGTGGTCGATGTTTGAAGAATAACATAGACCCAATTTCCTTAGGTTTTGTAGTGCAAAATCTGAGCAGAGCAGACTGCAACTAGTCTTGTGAGATGATCAGAGCCCCTGTTGTGACTATTATCTTGACTGTATAATGGGGGCTTTCAAATCCCAGCTTTATCACATTCTGTTTTCTCTACTTTGCCCTTTTATGAATATTGAGTCATCAAAAATAGCTTCACTGACAGAGTTACTAATGATACCAGCTGGGTGAATCAGTGGCTCTTACATTGTCTAGTGCCTGCTACACAGTGCTATTAGTACTCTCGTTATAGAATATAACAAAAATTAGATATCCACATTTTATTTGCAGCTCCCTTGAGACACATCATAGGGGTTATTTTAGAACTGGAAAATGCTAACTGAATAAAGCAAATATTCATCCATTTCAATGTGATACTGTGATCTAAAGGAAGAAACTCTAGCTTAGAATAAGTTAAAAGTAAATTCTAACATCAGTAAATTATCCTTTCTCCTAGTTTTTAGTGCAAAGAAAAAACACACAACCAAGTTATAGCTACCACATTCTTCATGAGACAGTTATTCCTCATATTACTAGAAAAAGCTCACATCAGCAGTCCAGAAAAAATGCTGATAAACAGAAGAGAATACGACAAATGATGTAAGCTACATATATGGCTCAGGAGTGTGACAGACACATATGGTGGCATCCTTCTAGTACAGCGCAGTGCTCTGGGGTAAGTTAGGTTAGAAGTGCATGACTCAAACGAGTATTACCGATTCCAAAAGTGTAACAACAGCGACAACATGCCTAATGAAGAACCATCACAAATGAGTATGCAAAATGGCCCACGATGGGCTTACATTTTTCATGCTGTCCCAAGCAAGTTTTTAAGGGTCATTTATTTCTACCCGGAATGTCTTCCTCGCAGCCCTGCAATGATACAGTTTCCTATGTTTGCAACACACACCCTTTTTTTTTTTTCCTTTTTTTTTTTTTCTTAAAAAAAACAGGCAGGCAGATACAGAACGAAACAAGGGGCCCCCTTTACACATAATGCAGTCGCAGCTCTCCATGCAGGCAGTGCTCGCTGCTTCTCACCAGCCCCCGTCACCTTCCAGCTATCAGGAACTTTATAGCATGGCATCTTCTAGCACCTCTTTATCACAGACACAAAGTAAAGCTTTCCGCTAGCAACTGCATGTGGCATATTTAATTGGTAAATAAAACTGTTGCAGATGTTGCCTTTAGCAAGTGTCATAGAAATTACAGAGCATCTTAACAAAGCAGAGCCTCAGAATTTAAAGTATTAGCTTTCTTCACGAGGTTCTTGCCCTTCCCTGGAAAAGTGACATCTGAAATTCTGTTACAACAATTACGGCAACATTAACTGAAACCGAAATGTGGTTTTTAGCCTAAGATATGTTGCATAACAACTGAAGTATTATAATCTTACAAGCCGGGAAAGGTTAATTCCAAAGGGCACAAGAATATCGGTGAAAACTAAAACACTCCATAAGCGCACGGACTTGCAAATCTTTTTGTTTTGGTCCAAGGCGAAGCCGAAACCGGCGAGACATTGCAAAGGCAGAGTAAGGCACCGAGCACATGCCGAAATCCGTTTAGCAAGGGGGGGGAAGAAAAAAAAAATATCAGCAGAGCCTCTGCACTTACGTATCTCTTGAGTTTCTTCTCGGGGGGTGATTTAATGAGCCATCCAGTGCAAACGACGTCCCCTGAGCTCATCTTCCCCCCCCGGCGCGGAGCGGCGACGCGGGAGCCAGGGTGCGGGCTGCGTGTGTCCGCCTGTCCCTGTGTCCGTGTGCGTGTGTGTATTGTTCCCAGCCAATTTGAACACAGCAGTAATCAGCTTCCTTCAGCTGCGCTCTGATACTGCTCCAGCCCGAGGAGGAAGTCATGACATTGATCACTGACACGGCCAGCCCTCCCTCCGCCGCAAACACAATGCAACACACCGAGCACGTGATGGGCGGCCGGGGCTCGCCGCCACCCAGCCGGCGGCTGCGACACCCACCGCCACCGCCGGCTCCCGCGCCCGGCCCCGCAGCACGCCGCCCCGGCGATGCGGCGGCCCAGGGAAGCGGGGGTGGAGGGGCAGCACCCCTCGGCGGGGCTGCCGCGGCCCCGTCGAAGTGCGGGTTCAGCGGGGTTGGCCCCGGGGGCGGGAGAAGGGCTTTGGCCTGGCTGATGGAGGCACGGCCGGCTGGGGTGCCAGTCCGCACATCTGCTGTCCTCCGTCCCCACTGAAACGTCCACCACACCGTCTGCCCTGTTTGCTGCTTCCAAACTTCTCCAGTCTGCGGATTTAAAGGTTTTTCAGTGGCATTTTGTCACCTGTATGAATTTACTACGAATAAACTTGATTTTTTCTAGTTGCATCATTGCAGATTTTTTAGAAATGGACATTTTCAGAAGCGACTTCAGGGAGACAGGTTGCCATTCCACTGTCACAACTGAAAGATACGACCGCAGACTGCATAACATCGCTGATATCCTTGCAGTTAGTGCCTCTCTCCAGCATGGGAAACTCCTGGCTTGTCAAGGACAGGGCAGCATGTGTTCATTTTTAAGAAGCTGCTCATAACTTTGACTTAGACTTAAAGTGGACGCGGTGCTTCTTCACTGGGTTTTACGAGTCTGTAATTTCTGAGGAGTCTCACGTGGCTCCGCTGAGGCACAGCACTGGCGGTGGAGCCTGAGGCTGCAAGGTGGGCTCGGCAGTATCAGGCCTGGGTGGGAGTTCCACGTTTTCACAGAATTTTTCACAGCTGTGCTGGAGCTCTCCGGCAAGGCAGGCTGACAATGGCTCGCAGTGTCACTGCTGGAATCTGACAAACCGGAAACCAGACTCGGGGTTTTTTTCAAGATTTTAAGCAAAAATGTTGTGGCAATATTTATTTATTGTATTTAATATAATATGTACTGTAAATGGCATATAATATATAAATGTATGCCCTATGTACATTTACCCAACAATATAAATAAATCTGTATAAATTCCTAGTATCCCTGTTGCTAGTGCTTTACATTATCACTGGTCTTAGAATCTCACCATACATGAAAACTGTCATGGATAAACTATAAGCACTTTATTTCAAATGTGCTCTGAGCTATCTAAGCAGGTTTTTGTTTGAGAGTGACTTTTATGCAGCCTTGCAATATTTTTTAATTCCCAACCTGACATTCTACTACCACCTTCACTCAGCTCCATATATCCTTTATCCACAGTGATGTTTTAACAACTTCACACATTTAATACCAGGTTTGTGAACAAGGTTTTGTAACACTTGGAGAGATGCATCCAGCCATGGAACTTATTTAGGGAAGGAAAGTCACACTTTCTTTCCGCATGTTACTTGACTGTGTCACTCTGACAGATTTGATAGCCTTAAACCTGAAGGCTTTAAAACATTAGTCTGCCAATATAAAATGAATTGTGATATATGTCATGTGTTATCCCTGCAGTGTGATAACAATATCCATTTTTTACTGGATCACTCTTCAGGCAGATGGGTTCCCCCGTCAAGTTCCTTGCACAGCCGCATAACCACTTGCAGCGTGGCAGCAGAGGAGACGGGGAGGGGGCAGCACAGGGTGGCGAGGAACCGGGATGGCCAAACGAATCTAAACACCGAACACCAAACCACAGCCCTAAAGAGAGCTCCGGCTCCATCTTTGCTTGCGCTCAGTGATAAAGCTGCTTAAACCACCAGTAGCCCCCCATCTCTTAAGCTTGTCCCTGCCCTTCTACCATCTCCTCCATCACACAGGCACAGAATATTGTGTGGCTACAGGGTGAATTGAATCATAAAACTGAGCGTTTGGAAAAGAATGAGTCAAAAAAAAGAGATTATTTTCCAGCTGGATCAGGACGAGTTTCCTGATCTAATAAATGCTGTGGCCTACTACACACTTGTACTTGACCAATGCAGAGGGTGATGCAGGGGCAGTAATAAGAAATCAGCATTTGCTTAAATTGGCACTTCTGCCCCCAAAAATGCCTGCTGAGTGGTAGCCATGGTGACAGGGAGGGGTACATCAATTCTGTTCCCCGCTAGATGTGTCACTCCCCTGTCAGACAGCTCCTGTCCTCACTGCTGGAACAGCTCAGTTGCTTTTGAAGCACCTGCTGAACTATTTGTACACTGCAGCTCAGCATATTCAGAACAAATAAAATCTGTGCCAGTTTACTTATGGTGCCAGTAGCCTCAGGGGAAATACAGGAAGCCAGAAATCATAATTAAGCAGAGCATGTGGGGGTTAACATGTTTGTTATGAAAGCTTCTGTGCCTTCTTGGTATTTGTCCTCCAAACATTAAAAGAGCAAATAAAGTTATTTTCTTACCCTAATGATTTTCATTGTGCTGATAATGCATCACTCACATATGTGTTTGACAATAACAGGCTTAAAAATGCATGATATCTAGCCCTGATGGAAGAAGTGGGATTTCACTTTTATCCTGCTCCAGGCACAAATTTTTCAACCACTTTTAAACTATAAAATTCTTTACTTAAATCCTTCATCATGATAGTGAATGACAGAGTCTTTGTTTCAAAAATCTTACAGTTGAAGACACACGTAGAGACTGAGCTAAGGGTGGAAACAGAATGGAAAGTGAAGGGAAAGAAGAGCAAAAAAAATTGATTTTGGCTGAACGTTTCTGCAAAATGCTTGGGGTGTTCTATTTTAGTTCCAGGTTTTGCATTTATCCATTAGCATTTAGTTTCGGACTTAAAGTATGTTTTGAATATATATATGCTGAAACCACGGGCAAAACCCAATTAAAAAAGTGTAAAACTATAAAAATTATTTTCCTAATATTATTGCAATGCCAAAAGGTTTGAAACTGTAGAATGACATATGTTTGCTTAGGTTTATTTGTTTCACTATTTAAGCTTTTATTTTATACATATTGAATAGTTACCTTGAAAGAGATCAAGTTTTGCTTGGTAACAATAACATCAGCCAGTGATACCTGCCTCTCCAAATCTGCTGTAGGCAGAGCTACAGAAATGTTTTAAAAAATGACTGACCACTGAAAAATCACAAACCAAAATGACTTGCAGTTAGGATAAAATTCTCTTACTTTCCATATGAGATCAGAGGCAGTCTTAGTAAAACTTCAAAGTCTGACATGATAAATTTTTTTTTCTTGATGTGACACTTTCTAGAATAAGCTGAGAAGCCTTCAAGGTTATAAACTGTAGACATGATTACAAAGTAAAAATAAATAAAATTTAAAACATAAAATAGAAACCCCAGAAGGTAAAATCATTCTCTATTGTACACAACTTGTACAGGTCACTCATGTTCTGATATGTCTTAATCAAATTTCAAGAATCTGTCTTTATTTGGATCATGTCAGAGTGTTTGTCCTCACCAGACTAACGTCATATGTGCCACTAGCAAAGATCAGAGTAAGCATGATCAGTTTGGCCCTGAATGGCAATCCACATCACTCAGATACCTAAGAGGAATTCTCTGCTCATCACGAAAGTACTGGTCTACTCCTCTCCTTTCCTAACTTAGGCTACTGATGTTTCAGAGAAAAACAACACTTGACTATTAACAAAACAGAAGAGAACAAACCTGCTAATTGCATTTGATGGGAAATTCCTTCATGACCCTACAGGCAGCTGATTTAAAGAAGCAAGTGTGCTATTTAAGCTTGTCCATTTCCATGTTGCAGAGCAACTGGTGGTGTTACTGTTAATAATGAGAGCAGTGCAAGTCCTTGCTCCCCTGTGGACAGAATAATAATTGGGATGGAGAGGATGGGAAAAATCAGAAGGATTTATTTCGTTCACAAATTTATAGGTATCAAAGCAGGAGGAGATACAGGAGTTATCTGGACTGACATTCCCACAAGCATATATTTTTCCCAGAATATAGCCCCACATTTAATTTACGAAACCCTGCAGGGGTTGTGAAGGTTGAGGTGCATGCAAGAGGCAGCCCTAGCCCTGGGAGAACAGCCCTTTTCTCTCATCTAGTGACTGATCCCTGTTTACATATGGAGCTTGCACCACACTTACTCAGCAAAATGCTAACGTGCCTCTGCAGCATTCCCACAGCAAGCAGAAAAGCCCAGTACCACAAAAAGACATGACACAGTATATATGTTCCAGCTGTTCCTGACAGTTACCACTCTGCTCCCCCCTGCAGACAAATATTTCACTTTCTTCCCATTCACAAGGACAAATTCAGCAAAGTCACAGGGGATAATTCAACCCCTTCTCTTCCTTCCAGTAGCCTGTCCTCACCATACAAATCAGGACTAATAGAGGAAAGCACACAGATCATCAGAGCAACATCATTTGCTGTTGTTTAAACAATTAACTACAAAAATTGGAGCCTGACCACTGGCATAGAAGGATGCTGACCCTGTCTGCACTACACTGCTTAGCTGATGAATATATCCTGCCTGAACCGGGCCGCGTCCTCAGTCACCCAGAGGCTCTCACTGGCAGCAGGACCCAACGGTCAGATACCTGCTTTTGAAGCAGGATCCACTGTGAAAATAAAAAAAGAAAACAGACAGTTGAACGTTGCTGTGGTTTTGCTCCAGGAAGCATATGAACTATGTAAGCTGCACGTGGGTATGGCCTTTATTGTTATGGACAGGGCAGAATCTAATTTTACCAAAAGCTCTCATGACACTTACGGAGAACTCTGTCAATCCATTTCAGAAAACGGACCAATGTCCTCTGGCACCAATCTCCTCTGGGAAACAGGAGCAGACATCTCATAGGAAAGTCTCCTGTTCAGGAAAGTAACTGGTGGAAGAGCTGGCATTCTGCTGAATAGTGTATCTATTTCAAATGTACAACTGCCTTTTTCTGAAGTGGGGCTGGTAACAAGGAGAGCCCCACTTTGGTGCAAACCTCTGGCCTGGCACTTTTGCCAGAAGACAGGCTTCTCTCTTCTCTCTTCTCTGTCATCCAGGGAGGAACACATTAAAAATTGCACTTTTGCTATTTTTCAGCCTCTGTTTGTGGACTAGTAAACAATCTTATGACACCTACACAGCTGGTCAAGAAAGTTGTGGCTCTTACTCTACATATGCATCAGTGTCAACCCTTTTCTGATGATTTTCTTGTGGGGTAATTTTATCAATGGCTCCTCAAGGTCAGCAAATAATTCTTGTGGCTGAGGGAGGAGATATAGAGGTAGAGAAAATGGCTTTTTTAAAGAGCCAAAATTTCTTTTCTAACTGTCTTAATTACTTTTAGAAGCTAAGAAAAATCTACTTCCTTTTTCATATATAACTATATTAACTTTATACGGCAATTTGGAGGAATTTACCTGTGCACAGCTGATGGATTCTGGTGATATTACAGTCAAACCTGTAACAGCCAGAAATCCAAAATAATCTACTTGACATCAAGATTATAACATGCCCCTTCCAAATCAGAAATAGCAAATTATTTTCAAATTTTAATCTCCTGAAAGTGAGGATTTGCTTAAACCAGTTTACACCAAACTATCTGGAGCAGCCTGAAGTTTGGATGTGAAGCTTAAAGAAAGGTCTCAGGGAGGCCTGCAGAAACAGATGGAAAAAAGTCTGTAGTTTTATGTTTAAGTGAAAAAAATCTACCTGTCTCTTTTCAGACTCACAAATGTGGAAGGCTCATCATGAAGCACAGGATGGGTTCCCTAAAAAATTCTTACTGAGACCAGAGAACACTCCAGAGAGATGAGAAAATGAACACAGGAAAATTAATGCGGGATATTGTCTGCCCCTGTTCTCTATGTCGCCCAAAAATGCATTACTGAGAGTTATAGGAACCCTACATCTTACATTGTGTTTTGTGAGAAATTTTCATGCAGATGGCAAAAAAGTGGGTGAAAAAGACACCCTCCCCTTCTAGGTAATTGAAGGAAAAATGAAATACTACTTTATTTAATTATGATTGAGTAGAGAGTATTACAGCAAACATACCAGATTTCTGAACGATGTGTGTAAAAGGTTGCCCTCTGTGAAGAATGTAAATGCAGGAAAGGAAGAATTGTTTTGATGGCAGCTGTGTGTTTGAGACTGTTACAAAAAAAGGAAGAATCATTACAGGATGAGGAAGAAAGAAGGCCCAGGCAGTTAGGGAAGCAAAATAGCAAAGAAATGGGGGAGTAAGGGCAAAGGCAGAAACAGATTGTATGATGTGGACTAGGATAAATTAAAACCAGCTACTGTAGTTTAACAGCTTCTTCACCAGAAATGGATAGTGCTCTGGAAAATATAATACCTTCAGTCTAGTTTTCCACAGCGAGTGGATGCTGGCAAGTAAAAATGGATAAAAAGGACAGGATTGAAAGTATTTTCATAGCAGGATAAAGCCTGTGTCAACTGTAGTGATGGCTTTTGGCTTACACAATGCATCTGCCATGTTTGCAAGGCTAATGGAGGCAGTAATTTACAGTGCCCTTCTGCACTTTTCCTGCATTTAAGGGAAATCCTGGTGCATGCTAAAACCTTTGAACAAGAACTGTTACATTTACAAATAGTTTGTGATGAGCTTAGGGATAACAGTGTGAAATCAAACCCACAGAAACAGGCTTTGGCTTAAGAAAGAGAAAATTTATTTTGAGCATAGAATTTGTGAAGAAAGAATTTCACCCATCATTAAAGAGTTAAAGGCTATACTGCAGTGGCCTGCTTCCTGTATACTCACAAATATTCAAAATTTTGTAAGATTCTGTCTCTGTTATGGGCAGGTTATTTACAGGTTTTCAATTTTGCAATATCACTGCATAGGCTAGAGGAGAAAAGGATGCCATTGCAGTGAGCAGCGAAGTATGCTTCAGATTTATTTCAGCTGGAAAAACCTCTTTTGACAGCTTTTGCTTTGATCTAAAATCACTTTTAAAATGCCTTTCACTTTCAACAAAACTAGTCTCTTCTGGTCAGGGGCTCTCTTGACACAACGCTCCAGGTTTTGGCAAAGTCGTAGCTTATTACATCAGGAATTATTGTGTGACCTCCAAAGGAATCCCTGATCATTGTGAAATCTGCATGACATCATTGTTTGTAGGTGGGCAAAATCTGGAGTTCACCACAGAATACACAATTGTAACATTGTTTAATAAAATCTGCTTTATGGTAGCTTAAACTGATACAAATTAGTGTGGCAGCAATCCCACCCTCCATCTTGTCATGTATCTGTTTCCCTCCTCTATTGGCACTGGCCCTTGTGTGTGTGGGCAGTTGCCTTGTTTTGCTGTGCTGAGCTGAGAAAAATACTAGTAACTCTGTTGGGCTAGATTTTTGCTTTTTGGAACCTTGAACTAACCCACCGCTCACCTGCAGAAACACCAGTAACAGTGCAAGGGGTCAGGAACGCAGAAACATGGAAGGAGCCCCTATGTTCAATCTCAAAGTTGCAAAGGACTAAAGGTACTCATATAGGCAATTAAGGTACCATCGCAGTAAGTTCCTGATGAGGCTCAGTAAATTAACACATTCTAATGTGATCACATAAACCTGGCTCATCACATCCATGAAGAGATGACAGTCTTCTCACTTTCGTAATTTACCAAACTGTAAAAGTTCCTGGCTCTCCCACTGAGAAAAATGAACACACAGATGAAAAAAATGCAGATACCAAGTGAAAAAACGTTTAGCAAAAAAACTGTGTGTTTGGGAAATGCAGCCATATTAGAAGCCTTTGCAGTACCACAGTAAAGCTTTAGTTGCTAAAACCTGGAACTAAAAATGCAACATTGCATAGAAGATGTGAAAAAAACAATGACTATTTGTACAACTATCAGCTCTTTGAACTAGATACAAAGGATACATTAGCTATTTTGTTATAGTTTTCAATGCTGAATGAGGTCTTGCATTTCCAAACCCTAAGGGCAACTCCAGAGACTGACTGTTGAGTAACATGAAAACTTGGTACACAAAACTGATGCATGAATATGAATCCTGCATCAAAAACAAAAACAAAAAAAAACCATCAAAAAACCACCAAACCCAAAACCACAACCAAAACCACCAACAAAAAAACCCCAAGCCCCCCAAAGCCCCTTTTTATAAGAATACCTAATGTCAAGCCTATTAGAGTGCACTGCTTGGATGTGCTTGTGCCTGCAGCTGAGGCAGAATCAGGTAATCACTTGTTTGTAGCCATGAACTACATTATGCTGGGGCTGGGCCGCTCTTATCTTCTCAACTGCCACAAAGCTCTGCAGCAGTGGACATCCTCGGAAATGACACCGTCAGCAAAACCTGGGCTACAAAGGAGTGATGCATAAACCAAGAGCTCATTTTAGAAGTAGTTTCTATATTGTAAGCTCTAGAGGAGGAGGCCTAGGTTTCTTTCTAATCCTACAAGGAAGGAAAAAATCTGGAGCCCTAAAGAGGATAAACTTTGGAAGGGAACCTATGAAATACAGATCTGGATGAAACAGGGCTGCACAGGTAAGTGTAAGAACACACAGAATTGTGCTGCTGGACATAACCAAAGTTACTTGTGAGGACATAACCCCTGACGGAGGCAGCATTTCTGAATTCTTAGCAACAGAAGACGTAATAACAGAAACTGGCAGAGATGGTTTCTCTGCCAAACAAGCCTCTCCAGCCAGGCGTTGGAATTCGCAAACACCAGTCATTTTTTCACTGAAAGGAGTCCTTCCTAGGAGATTTGGAAAACAGCTTCTCCGTACAATGTTCTCCTTTAGCTTAGGCCAAATGAGGGAGCAGCTAAATGGTTAAGACAACTTAAAAAATAGGAGGCACATGTTAAACTACAGAACATAAGTAAAACTGCACAGGAGATGTGTGGTGGCAGGTTTTCACTTTGTGAGTTGACTTGAGAACCAAGAGACAAAGATAGTGGTGGTAGATGAAGCTTGGTTATGTGCCAGGGTGTGAAGTTAGCCGGGGTTTACTCACATCCCAGCAGCCAGCTGTTGCTGGAAGGGAGGCCTCACTCTCCTTCCTGCCCCTAGCTATGAACTCCTCCCACTGCTTTCCTTGTATCACTTCTGGCATTTTTATGACCTGTCTACAAGTCTGTTTAGAGCATTAAACCAGTAGGAAAATTATAAAAGAAGGAAATAGTTTTCTGTTGGGTCAGCCTTGCAGATGTTGCTCACCTTATGTTAAGTTGAATGGCACTACTCGCACAGGACAGTACAGAGCAAGACCCCACCTGGAGAAGGGTAGCAAGACCACCATTTTCAGACTGCTGTTAGATTGGCTGTGTTGCAGACTACATTTTAGAAGAGATGTAAGAGGCAGGAACACCATGAAACAAGACAGAAGATACAAGGAAACCCCTGACACTTTCATAGGAGCCTGCATGCACACCAGAAAAAGCCTAGGGAGAGCTTTTAACCAAGGCAACTGTGAAACTCTGAACCAGTTAAGAATTGAGATGAAAACCGAAGTATTTAATATAAGCAATATTTAAATAGCAACACTTGATATAAGCATTTTAAGCAAGATCATAACACTGCACTCAGGATAACGTGTGGTTAGTGTATTGTGGTTGCTCACACTTGGGCTAGGCTAATGTAGGTACAAAGATAAAGGTGGCAACTATGCAAGTCATCTCGCAAACATCTCAGAGATAGCACTTTTGTTACTCCCAGAACCTGTTTGTTTCCAAGCTTACAAAGCTGTTTATTGCTTACAGCTAACTCTTTTACACAGTTTTGGTTTAAGTTCATTGCTAGTACATTTAAGCCAGAAATGAGTAGCATAGTATGTGTGGATTTTGGACTATGGCATTTAATGGAGAGCCTCCTGAATGTGCACAAGGGAGTGAACAGATCCCAAAGTCAGACGGTACCTCCTACCAAGGTGCTTCTTTACAAGACACTTTTGCCATTCTGGGGGAAGGTACGAAATGGACATGACACAGTTCTAGAAGTAATTAAACAACAGCAAGTAAAAGATGGTTTAGAAATATAAACTATATAATCTTGTTTTCCCATTGTTGATCAAATCAGTTTTAAGACTAAGCAGCATTCATATTAAAATAGTACACAGCCTCCCGGAAGACCTTGAAGTCAGGACTCCCACAGCCGGCCTCAGGCGCGCACAAGTCGGTGTCGCCACCTGGTGGCATTTGACAGCGGTACTGTCACTCGTAAATTGGATTTTCAAGTCAGGGAAGACGCAAATCACAGCCGTTACTTAAGACACTTTTTATTATTTAAGCTGTTCTTATCCATAGGATCAAGTTTTTACTGCTAACAGCAGATAACTATCCACACGATGCATTCACATCGTTCAATTATGCATATGCACACTAAGTTACTTGGTTTGTGAAGCAGTTGGGAGGCCAACCTCACCTGCTTACTAAGGTGCTCAGAAGGGCACTGAAGGGCTCCTTTTTTTCAGCAGGTGTATACATAGCCCTGTCGGCTTCGTTTGTATTTAGCAGCCATAGCTTGTGTGTGCTGGTGGCCTTGTATGGATTTGTCACTCTTGGTGTACTGAGTTTCTCTCTTGTGAATTCAACAGGTCTACTGGTCTCTAAAGCTTATCAGTTCTTCCGGGATTTTCACACACTGTCTCTCAGCATGTACTGTTTCTTTCTTCAGCCTGCTTTTTGGTAACATTTCTCCATCCACACCCATAAGGAGGTACCAATACAATTCATCCACACAAACTCACACAAAAGGGGCTTTTGTAATAACTTGTCCTATAAAGTCATTCCACAGAATACTAAGATCTATTTTAAAAAGTTACCAAAACCAA
The DNA here is from genome assembly GCA_013396915.1 of Stercorarius parasiticus. Taxonomy (NCBI): domain Eukaryota; kingdom Metazoa; phylum Chordata; class Aves; order Charadriiformes; family Stercorariidae; genus Stercorarius; species Stercorarius parasiticus. The sequence continues at coordinate 502,505 of VWZL01003937.1, forward strand.
ATATATCTGTGCTAGAGAAATTAAGACCACTACCATTAGTCCCCTGTTTGGGAAAGGTTGAGTAGCCACAGTCCAAGTTCTCAAAAATCTTACAGTCTTACCTGGATAGTAATGAAAATGCCCCTGGACCCATATTTCATCAACTCTTTCCATATTTCAGCAGTGGCTGAAACATAAAAGTGGTTAACAGTGAGCCTAAGTATATGCAATTTATTTTTGTGTCTGACAAGAAAACTTAATTCTCACTGTACAACATGTCAAGTGCCACCTTTCTGAGTTGGACAGAGGGGGCCTTCTTAATTGTTGGTGATTGTGGTACTCGCAGACCTAGTACCTAAATCTACAACTTTAACATGACAACTAGCCCCCTGGCTCCCAGCCACAGGAAAAAACCAAACCAAACCAAACCAAACCAAACCAAACCAAACCAAACCAAACCAATTGGAGAAATTCTGTAGAACTTCGCAAATACATTAGAAAAGATATGAGTACAAAAAATAGTATATGAAGTACAAAAAAGCACTTCATTACTTTTTTTATAATTAACTAGATTATCACATGATAAAACTGTTGCGTGACTAGGTGATTTTTTTCAGCCTATGGCCTGTGGATCCACAGGAGTACACAACATAGTCTAAGAGACGCAACTAAGAACATCTAAGCAAAGTGCCAAATGCAAATGTCAAGCACACGAGCAAAAAATATCCAAAGGGGATCTTTCATGAAAGCAGCAGCTTGATTGTTTTGTACAGCATGTAATGTTCCTGTGAATTTCAAGTAAAAAGCAAGCTGTGACAAACACTTGAGAGGGTTTTGCATAAATAGAAGCTACAAGCATTTGAAACTGAGTAGGAAAGTCAAATATTAAAAATTGTTAGTGAGCTATTTTCCGTAAAGTCTAACACATCATAGACTGCAATTTTCCCACCTTAGAGACTTTTTGCATAGCTAATGGTAAGCTTCATTTTCTAGATCACCCTGCTTGGAAAAGCTATTTGGAGTACTCTTTCAAAACCAGTCATGTCACTCTTCTCAGCTGTGCTATGAAAAATGTACTTCCCAAAGCTTTTAAAAATAAATTGTGTGGAAGGGCTAATGCAGACACTGCGGGCCTTGCTTTGTTGCACACTATGCAACAGATTCAGAAGGGTGCTACATAATTTGGAACAGCACGGTTACTGTTTTGCAGCTGTTTGACAACACGGAAAAGGGGACTTTAGAGCTTAAATCTTCTATGTTGGACCATAATTTAGATTCTGAATTTCAGAGTAATCAGGCAGTCATGGAAACAGTTCAGACATACAGTTACTGTTCACAAAATGGCACCTTATTGAAGTCAATGTATGGATGGAAAAGGAGGTCTCAGAGGTCTTTCTAAATGCAGTGTATGTGAGCTGCAAAAACCCATTTGCTGAGCTTAGTTGTTGAGTTATACGAAAAGATCTTGGTAACAGCTACTGAGATTTTACTGGAATGCAAAAGCTTTTATTGCTCATTCTGCCTACAAGGCTAGAGTTTCATCTATTCCTCTGGACAAAATGCCTTTGTAAATAATCACCAGGTAAAATGGCTGATTTGGAGCTCTCCATTTTTTAAGTCTGCCATCTCAAGGCTTCTTCTGGAATCCTTTAGCAGTATAAGCAAAGTTACAGCTCAACAGCTGAGAATCTGAACATCTTGCATGGACAGTCAGCAATGTGCACGTTGACAGAAACTAAATCGAGTGGTTTCATTAGAATTATGAATTAGAAAATTCATTAATTTTCAGTATGAAATACACAAACACTGCTGAATTTCAAGTGGCTTAAGAAAACAGTTAAGTTTTCCCATGAGCTACTCTTGCTTTGTGAACTCCACTGGTACCTCTTAGCCCTGCAGATGTTAAGAGATGATTTTCTCTCTCAAATACAGCCTGGGGCATTTCATAGAACCATAGAATCATTTAGGTTGGAAGGGACCTTTAAGATCGAGTCCAACCATTAACCTAGCACTGCCAAGTTACCACTAAACCATGTCCCTAAGCTCAACGTCTACCTGTCTTTTAAATACCTCCAGGGTATTTAACGGTTTCAGGCAATCGGAAAGCCCACGGATGAGAGGGGCTAATCGATCAGGGTCGATAGGGGCTGCCATTGGGGATTTCCGAAATTCCTCTCTTGTCATACATGGCTTGCAGACAAGCCGCTTTCCGTACCGCCGCAAACAGAGTAGCCTGTAGCTCTAATCTCTAACGGCTCCCCCCTCTCTTGCGGATCCATACCACCTGCCCAATAGGCTGCTCGAGCAGTTAGGGAATAATTATGATCCCCAGGCATAGTGGTTAAACACACTCCCGGTCCCCAAGAGTCTCCTGCTTCTTCCTCACTCAACATAATTCTGTCTCCCCCTTCAGAAGAAACTCGCCACACATACTCAACAGCTGACTCTTCTGGCCGCCTTGAATATTTCTCCCTTATTTTTGTTAACTTGGTTGGTGTCTGTGGAACAGTATGCACAGTGGTGT
>VWZL01003940.1:654-42994 GCA_013396915.1 Stercorarius parasiticus
ACCGACCTCCCGGGGGGCGGTGGGGCAGAACAAAGCGGCAGCGGGGCTGGTGGTCTGCTTCGGAGCCTGCCCTGTGAGGGGGGAGCCCCTCCCGGCCCTGGCGCCGGGGGGGTGGCTGTTCCCTGAGAAGTTTGTGGCTCGGTTTAGAAGCGGTTCCCGGCAGGCCCGGGGGGCAGCGGAGACGGCAGCTCCGCGGAGCTGGGGGGGGCGATCTGAGGCCGTGGGAAGGGACTAACGGGTAAAGGCTGCCGGGAAGCGGGAGCCGGCTGTGTGTTCAGCAAATACCGGTAGATAGGGGTTGATTAATGCAATTAGCGCAGGAGCAACTCTCGAGGGGGGCTGCAGTACCAGTTTGTGGCGTGCATCCCGTGGGTGAGCGGTGGCATTGAAACCGGAGACTCCTACAGGGAGGAGAATAAAATAATGACAGAGGTAGCTCGCCAGGGGAGAACCCAGGTTTTCAGTCCGACTGTAAGTATCTTCTGGGCTGCTTTTTCATGAAAAGCGTTTTAATTTTTTATGATTCCACGGGAGTCAGCGTGTGGCGGCCCTTGAGCGGCAGGAAGCGGAGGTGAGCCAGGTGGGCAACTGTCACAGGCGATGTGCAGCCACCGAGGCAGAGCTACCGTTCCGGTCCCGTGTGGGGCCGGAGGGGCCCGAGCTCTGCGCTGTAACCTGCAGACTGCTCCTGCTGGAGGCTGGTTTGTTGTTTGTGTTACGAGGCTCAAAATCTGAGGAACTGAGGACTGAAGGAAGGGCTGGAAAGGAGGTGGAAATTCATGAATATAGGAACATACCTCGGAGATCCTGGTGGCATGGAAGACAAAAGAACTCCAGAACTTGTACAGACCCCTGTATTGGAGAGTGTCTTGTTACTTCAGTATGCAGAACAACCAGTGGAAGCCCCTAGGAAGGATTAGGTAGCTTTTGAAGAGGAAGTGCCTATCTGAATGCAGATAGACATTGCCAATGCATTCAGCCCTATAAAATGAGGTTGGGTAGAGTGTTAGATACTTGCTTTTTAGCAGTATTTGAAAGCATTCAGTCTGTGACTCAAAAAACTGCTGTTGCGCTGTGTGGAAACTGAAAGTAGCTCAGTCATCCATCTGACCGGGCAAAGACCTGTTCTCTCTCTTGCCCTGTGAGGAACAATCAGTGATCAAAAAGACAGAGTTTAAGCCCAATTACTAGGTTTGTAAAAGAAGATGTGGCTTTAAGGTTCGTTTACCTTGTAGGAATAGCACAGGGGAGTTACTGGGCACCTTTTGAGAGCACCAGTGTGTTGGTGTGGCTGTTGTGGGTCTGTGAGTAGATGTCAGGCGTGCTTCTGCAGACACATGGATGGTATTAACATTAAGGAAGAAAAGTGACGGTTTCTCATCCTCAGAGGGGATGGCATTAGCTGCACGGTCAGAAGGAAAGAGGAAACCACTGAGGTTCTAGAGGGGTGCTCTTCTCTTGGAGAAAGTACAGCATGGGCTGCCGTGGGAGGCGGACAGCCTAGCATGTTCTAGAAAGTTCATCTTGGCAGATAGGTGTCATGAAGCTAAAAAGAGAAACTAAGTAATGTTGGGTTTCTGTCTTGCTTTGTTGGCTGCATATAATACAAGCTAGGCAAAAAGTGGAACAGAAAATTGCAAATGAGTCAGTGAGTTGAAGGGAGATGTTACCTAAGGAAGACTTGGAAGGGGTTTTTTTGTCACTTTTGGTTATCCTAGATAGTGCAGAGGAATGGCTTTTGTGGATAGGAATGGCTGCAGAGGGGGTGTGTCAAGAAGTGCCCTAGTCCTTGCCCAGAGCAGCGATCAGTGTTGTTTATGCCGAAGCCTGGCAGAATATGATCTCTTGAACTTTCCTTTTTCCACCTTGAAAAACTATTGTTCAGCTCTTCCCCTAAAGGGTGTACAGGTTCTTATTCTGCACAGCAAGGAATGAAGTATTTGAAAGACATAAAAAGTTCTTAAGACTCCTTTTATTTGTTTGTTTTGGGTTTTTTTGTTAGGATTTGCAGCTGTAGATTGGGTTGAACAAAAAGTAGCGATTGGGGTATTGTATATGAGGAGAGACGTCTGCCCCGTGGGCCTGTGTTAAGAAAGTGTGCAGAAGCAGTGGACAGATGGATAAGCTGGTGATTAGAGCTTAGGTGTTTATTTGGATCTGACATTTCTTTGTATCTTTATGTGGCTTCCTTTCACTGCCAAATACCCCTAAAACCTTTTAAGAGAAACCATGGTGTGTGGAGCCCGTTGTGTCCTGGCTTGTGCCCTGGCGAAGCCTTGGGCTTCTGGTGTCTGACTCAGAGTGAGCCTTGCTAATTATGTGGGGATGGCGGATGGCTGGGCAGTCCGCGATAGACTTGTCCTTGCAGGAGCTCTGTAGATCTGCTCTGAAATACATGAGGTGTCAGGCAAATGCTTCATGTGTGGTACACTTTTTCAGGTTTATGTCACCTGTACACATGTACTGAGCATTTGGAGTCTACCAAACACCAAATTTGTTCCCTGGTGAGCAGGTCATCTCTTCCGTTAGTGGGTAGGACTGCTAAAGCATGTGTTCTGCTATACCAGCTGCAGTTTGGAAAACCGTGCCACCAGCTCAAGCGAGGTGCTTGGTTCGGAGAGCTAACCAACCTGGGCTGATGAGAAGGCACTAGTCCAGCCAAAGCTTTCCTTGAGCCATCAGTGTACGGTTTTGGGAAGCCATGTTGCTTTGCTCCCCAGATAAAAGCTTGCTGTCTGTCTTTGTGTATGGTAAGTAGCACAGAGAACATGAGGAATCAGGCTGTGTTTGGCATGCAAGTTAAAGGCTGTCGTTCACATCTTCATCTGTGATATCGGACAGTTAAACTTTGGCTGAAAGATGGCAGCACCAAAGCAGGGTCGTGTCACACTCTAGTTCCAGGAAAACTTTGCCACCCACCCAGGGACTAACATCTTATAAATGTACCGACCTTCCTGTTAAGTTTGTCTTCTTAGCTAATACCAGTGGGAACAATTAAGATGCTCAAGCTATTTTGGAGTTGATACTCATTTCTGTGAGAGCATCAATAACCCAGGAAGAAGTAAACTCTATCCACTTAATAGTCATCTTGTGCAGTGGTTAGCTTGTTTACTTTTAAACATTTTTCTTTAAAAGAGTCCCTTCTTTAAATGTAATTGTTTTTTGCCTTTCAACATTGTGTTCTTCAGTGTGATGCAAACAGATGTGATGTATTAACTGTTACACAGTGGGTAGTCATCTGTTTATTTAACATACATGTTATTCATGGCTTTTTTGGGAATGCTCACAAGTAGCTGGTGTCCAGGGTTTTTTATTTATTACTGTGTTGGGAATTTGTGGCAATGGCAGCTCCAACTGTGTAGAGAGATGGGTTGGTTATGGCATACCAGTAAGCCCTCACTTGTAGTCCTGAACAGTCTGAATTTTATTGGGTTTGTTTCCAGTCTGCGTGGAAAGGACAAATAGTGTATGTGTAGTGGAAAGTTTGAGCTATAGTAAACTTTGCAAAATCATTCTGCATTTGGCTTTGTGCTGGCCCCAGGATTTCAAAGCAGGACCTGACCTGGGAGCTTGTGGCAGAGCACAAAGGCAGGGTGGGCACGAGTTTCGAGTGCTGGTTAAGGAATGTGGCCAGGGGTCAGTGTTAGATGAGCTGACCAGCTGTAGGTGGAATTAAATTGCATTTGAGAGGCAGAGTTGAGCTGGACAGGGAAGTTGCTATACCTGCCCCTTTTAAATTTGGTGTTGATCTGAAAAACATGGATCCTGATATAGTGGGATTGATCTTGCGCTCATAGGTGTGTACAAGGAGGGGAAAATTCATAGGGAAATTTCTTGTGGATCTTCCTGTCAATATGGGAAATGGTGTGAGGAAAAAAACGTATCTTTCAATTCTTTTTCAACTGGGGATCAGCATTTATTTGCTCCCCTTGCTGAAAGGGAAGGAATCTTCTCACAGGGCTAGAAGAAAGTAAGTTGATAAATGCAGGAGGAAAGTAGACCGTAATTTTACTTCCCAGCTGTATCTCAAATATGTATTTAGACTACTGAAGGTTTATTAAGGCAATGTGCTGAACCCTTAAGAATTGCGTCTTTCCTTTAGCACTTGTGTTATGGCAGCTGCAGGTCCTTCGTATCTAGGTGGTGTCCATGGACACGTGAGAAGGAAAGGCTGGGGTAGAGTGAAGGTGGACTTGCTGAAGGAAGCTGAAGACCGTTCCTGCTTGTGCATTTAGGCTCTTGTCTACTGCAAGGATTTGCTTTTAACTCTTTTTGTGGGAGTGGAATAGCATTATGATTGCAGTGTAGTCATTATTAATGTTTAATTGCTGTAAATACGAGGACGACTCCTGGTTTCTTGTTTGATTCCCCCCTCCCTGACACCACTTCCCCCCACTCCCCCTTTATCTTTAGTATCACTACAAAATATATTAAAATCACACTTCTGGTCTGGTTAGCAGTGCTCTGCAGATGAGTTCCTCTGTAAGCTGTGGTTACTCCTTGCCACTGCCTCTCCGCAGCGATGGCACTTCCTGCCCCTGCCCTGTAGCACCTCTCCTTTCTGTGGAAACCTAAGTATCTTTGAAACCTCGGGGAGGGGTGAGAATTGGCCAGAGGGCTCAAAACTTGTCTGGGGGATGACTTGTCAGATCACTGTTGATCTGCCGAAGAGCCGGAGACTCCACAAGGAGGGAAAGTTGAGGAACTGTGGGATTTCTCCTTGGTTTCGAGATCTGCTCCAGGCAGAGGGAGTAATGTCAGCAGTGGCAGCTCCTCTGGAGGTGGCTGTGTTCCTGGCTTATATTCTTGCGTAGCACCAGTTGCTGTGCTGTAAGATACCTGTATATCAACGTCCACAGTGTGGCTTCTGTACCTTGTTGTGCTTTACCTCAGGGCTTGTGAGGAAATGTCCAAGAAAATTGGCTTTGGAGTTGTAATTTGTCTTCCTAATAGGAGTCCTGGAAAAAAAAACAAACAACAAACCAACAACGAATAATAATGAAAATAGGTTAGTTGCACTAAAATTTTCTTGAAAGACAAAGCATATGCAGGATACGATGAGCTGTTTGCTGTGGCTGGAGACTCTGCCTTCGCAGGAGCGTGGAGCAATCTGTCTGTTTCCCACAGAGACTCTCATAATTAGCACTTGTGCTGCAGCAGGCTGAGCTGCTGAAGTTGTTACAAGTATGCTTTGTACTCTGCGCCTGCTTTTCTGCTGGAGAGCATGCTGATGGAGAAGGGAAGATGCTTTTCCTGCCTCTCTGTTATAATTTCTCCACTTAAATTACCATCGGTAAGCATATGGCAACTTAAGCAGGCTGCCACGGGGTAAATTGGTATGAATTTACACCGTGCTAGCTTTCCTGATAATTGTGCCTGTACACGTTCTATCCAAAGAAAGCATGAAGTAGCTTATATCTTTTTTCACTGACAGTGAATTGCTGCTTAGGTGGAATGTGTAGAGCACAGACACAGATGCTTACAGCAGAGTAGCTAATGCTGTAATTCATAACGCTGTCTGCACCGCGGTGCCTCACCTGTGCACCCGTTAATCCGAACGGCCAGAATACGGTAACCTTGACGCTGGTTTTGGTGCAGGAAGCAGGTGATGTGGTTGGTGAGAAAGGTCGTAATGTTGTGCTAATGCAGGAGGCTGCTCTTTTTGGAAACCAAATGAAAGGTGGCCTTTCTAGTCATTCCAGTTTCAAAGCTTTTGGATCTTTTACTCAAAAGATTGGGTGTACTGAGTAGACTGGTAATTTGCATTTAGAGTTTGTAATACCACCCTAGGGCACTAGTAGTAGTAGTTCCCCAGCGGTTATTTAGCAGTAGTCCATGTCACATCTCCTGCCTTTGCCTGTGATCTTGTTTGTGCTGTTTTCCAATGAATCAGACTGGAAAAGCTGAGGAGTAACTTAGCTGTGCCACAAAACGTTCAGCTGAAGTGACAGTGGTGTGGCATCTTCTGTATGGCAGCGCCAAGCGGGACAGACATTTCAGCTGCAGAAAGCTCCAGTGCACTCTGGTCTGAAAACCTCTCATATAACACAGCATCTCCATGGTAGGTGCAGGGTCAAACTCCACTGTAGCGACCCTCAGCCTTCATGCATTCCAGAAGTAAGGGTTTGATTGAATTTGATGGTCTTGTGCTACTGTGATTACACTCTCCACTGTGTAAATCCTGTTTTCCTGAGCTGCCACTTCTCCAGAGAGTATGAAGCACGTTTAGAGAGATACAGCGAGCGAATATGGACATGCAAGAGCACAGGAAGCAGCCAGCTGACGCACAAAGAAGCTTGGGAGGAGGAGCAGGAAGTTGCCGAGCTGTAAGTACCAGTGAAGAAATTGGTATGCGTCTGTCTATACGCATTGGGGCAGAAGGGTGGACTTGGGAATGATACATGATTGCTGGTTTATGAGGTGAGGTAAGGAGCTTTTTTGCTGGATGTAAGGAGATGTGGGAATTCCAGAGTTGAAAGCAAATAAAATCCAAATTTGATGCCATCACTAATGCAGTTGAGTAATGTACTTATTTAGTGCTGTATCTTGGTATTACTTGAACCAAAATAGTTCAGCATGTGGTACTTGGCATATTTTAAAGCCCCTTGAGTAATGGGAATTTTTCAGAGGAGGGGAAAAAATAAATATTGAAGGAGCTAAAGTAAAAATACAGTAAAAAGAGGACGTTGAAGTGTTTCATGTCACCCATGTCCACAGCTGTAATTCTTTTTTCCAGATCTGCATTGGAACCAGTTGTTGTACTAAATAAAATTATTTTGGAGTGAGATTTTGGGGATCTGCTCCACTTGAAACAATAAAGAACAAAGGGAGACCAGCAGGAATTGGTGCTCTGTTCAAGCTGCCCGTGTTCCTCTGGGCTGCCCGTGTCCCTGCCCTCCCCTCCAGCACACAGCACAGGCCCCCAGTCGTGGGCTGGGATCTGGCATGACCTTTGCCGTAGAAATGAATTTTCTGTAAAGGTGCAAGTCCTTGGTTCAACCAACATATTTTTGCTTTGATTACCTTTTTATTACTTTGTGATTACCAAATCGTAGGAATTATGCCAAACAAATGGCGTGTTTCTCTGTTCTGTGAACTGATACCTTGGACTTCTGTGACTTTTTTCCCCTGTAGTTAAACTGGGGAGCTTGTCAGCAGTGCTACGGAAGAGGTGACATTTTCTGCTGCTGATTTCATGAAGAATCCATGTTTCTGATTCATTGGCAAAAGAGTTAATAGCCTTAGCCTAAGGAGAAATGCCCCATCATTTGAGGTTAAACACATCCTTAAAGGCAACAAATAAGAAACTTATTTGCTAATAGTCCTAATTTCTATGAAGTTTGAAGTACTACTGCCTTCGTTCTTTCTTCCTTAGTGTTCCTGTGTAAGAGGCGGGTGCAGAGCCAGCTCCATAAAATTAGAATCCTGAGTCAAAAACCACTGGTCTAGTGTCACTTACTTTTGGTTAACAATGTTGGATTGGTTGGCCGCTTCTGAAAACATTCAAAAATGTAAATGGAAGTGGAATGGAATAAGTGGAAGATTTCAATAACAAATTTTGCTACGCTCTTTCTAAACATGGCGGGGGAAAAAAGACTCTCTGAGATGGGATTTTGGTCTTGTTTCTTTGAAACGGCATTAAAAGCTTCCCAAGCAGTTTGCTGGCTGCTTTAATACCTGACACTAGCCTGAATAAAAAAAAGTTCATTTGGGTAGTTTGCTAAAGGGATAAATTTGTTCATGGCAGTTGTAGAAACAGCAAATATAGCTGAGGATTGTCAGCAATGGATTCCTGAGTCTAGGAAGCTGAAAGGGTTTTGGAAAAGTGGAGTATTTTGTTCCTCCTTACAGTAACTTAAAATGAACTTTACTTTTTAGCCAGAAAGCTTTATGCAATATATTTCTTAGTACTCCTATCAGCTGACTGACCTGATCTTCTAGAAAGAAAATCAGTCAAGTAAATTTGTAACACTTCTTTCTCTTCTTTGGATGAAAAAGTTTGAAGATCATGACATGGTGAAGCACACAAAATATTTTTCTCTGGAAAGATAATTTGATTGTGTAAGCCTACCTCTGTCTTCTTTACTGTGTTAGCAGTCTGTTTGGGAAGAAGGAAATGCAAAATGTTCATCAGCAGTATGTTATTGTTGGAAGCAAAAATTTTAAAGTAACAAGCCCCAGAATAATGACATGGTTTTGGTATATATTTAACATCTAATAGAGAGGTAGTGATAACCGGCAAGGGTTCACCATCAGTGCTGCTCTTCCAGAACGCTTAATGGTGTTCCTTCTGGGAAGGACAAGTACAATTTGTATTGTCATGCCAATTAACGCTTTGGGGGGAGTGCTGGGGGGAGGGCAGGAAAAAGCCCTTGGATGTTTGCATGCTAATGTGGCATCTGCCTCAAACATTGTCCTGGCTGTTCATGTTCTCAGAATTGCGAAATGGGAGACTACTTTGCATTTTGATTTTTATTCCCTGAATAACGAAAACTTCTCATGTGCTTGCTCAGATTGAAGGAGGAGTTCCCCATCTGGTATGAGAAACTGGTACTGGAAATAGTCCACCACAACACTGTATCTTTGGAAAAGTTGGTGGATGCAGCTTGGCTGGAGATCATGACAAAATTTGCAGTGGGAGAAGAGTGTGACTTTGAGGTGAGGTTCTGTTTTCTGTTTGAACCTGTGCTTTTGCACAGAGCTGATTTTGGATAACTGAAGGCAGTAGATAGGAGGAATATGTTAGCCACTTACATTATCACATAGATGGTAAGAATTTCTTTTCTATAGAATCCCGGTGATAGCACCTGCTTTTGAGTGCAAACTGGTTCCAAGAGCAAAAGCACGTGGATGACCCATACTGATGGCAAGAGAAAAATGACTGTGCTTGGGGAAATAGAGATATGTTTGTTATACTGCTTAAATATGTGATGGTCTGCATATATATTTAAATGTATGTAAAAATACATATTTTAATTAAAAGAACTTAAAAATTATAATCTGCTGTAATCTTTTCACCCAGCATGTTCCCAGAAGTCAATGTAGCTTGAAGTCCACTGCTTGCAAATCTCTAACAATGCTCTGATGATTAGAAAATTCCCTCCAAAACTGGGGATGATGGGGGAAACTCAAACTTGTTCAAAATAAGGGAAAGTTCTAAAATGTTCTCTGTTCACAATCTGTTTATGCCGTATTCTCTCAGCTGGGGCTGCTGAGAGAGCATGCTTGCACCTTGGACACGCACTCTTTCCTTTGGCTGAGAAAGCAGCATTATTAGACATTGGATAAACTTGGGGATCAGCAGTTCTCTCTTAGCAATTTGTACAGAACTTCCCGGTAGCAGTAGTAGAAAGGTATCCTGTAATTGTTTCATGAGAGGGATCATGAGCTTCTCTCAAGGAGGATGTCAGTTGAGTGTTTCGCCAAATTGGGGGTTGTAGTTGTCTTAGCTGCTTTTTTTTTCCTTCCTCATAGTGTTAAAGCTGACTAGTTCATGTGTCTCGCTCAGGTTTGGTTTTCATCAATATTTCCATGCAGGTTGGTAAGCAGAAAATGTTGCCTGTAAAAGTTGTGAAAATACATCCCCTGGAGAAAGTTGATGAAGAGGCCTCAGAAAAGAAATCTGATGGAGCCTGTGATTCCCCATCCAGTGACAAGGAGAACTCCAGCCAGGCAGCCCAGGAAAACCAGAAGGAAGCTGTCCTGAAGGAGGATGACAACAGAAGGGAAAGTATGAGTAAGTAGTAAGATAGCATGCCTGCAGGTAGCACCTGCAAGTGAGTGTTTGAATTTACATGCGTCTTGGGCCTGGACTGTGAATGTTGTATGTGATGGTTAAACAGTGTTATGGCATGGAAATCCTGACATTGTCATTGTTAGTGGTGCAGCTCTGGTGGCATCAGTGCTGTTGGCTTTCAACTGTTCTTGCCCATTTTAAAGCAGAAAATGTGCTGTCATTCTAAGGTGTAATACCAAAAGCTATGCATGAAATGTATAAGCTTCGAAAACAAAACAAGTATATTAAAAAAAAAAGGGGGGGGGGCAGGACAAACAGCAATGATTCATGCAGAATCATAAAGTTCTGATGTGATGTTCATCCTCAGAACAAAAATTGCTAGTTCTAAAGACTGTTCTGTAGTCAGACACAAGCTCTAATTCTCTTTCATGTTGCCAGTTGACATAAAAAAACAAGAGTTTTTTTTCTTTTATTTTAGTTTATCCCCTTTTCACTTTTCAAATGCTGAGACAAAATTCATGCAGAAAAATGCATACTAATTTTTTTCTAACAGTTCAAAATAAAACATGCTTGGAAACATTGTTTCTCTATTTCATATCTGTTCCTCTGCTGCAGAACTAAACAGTGGATGTCCAAGGCTTTTCTTGACTCTTAGAAGGTACTGTCAAAAGAGGGGGTAAAAAAATAGTTTTATGTCCTGTGTTAACTTCTTAAAAATGGAATGATAAGATTCTTTAAAAGAGATTTCAGTAAGTATTTTAAAAGAAACAAAAAAAAAAACAACCAACCCCACATTGTAAATCCAGTCTGGATAGATTAACTTTACAGGCACATAAATGCAATAAACTGTTTACGTTTGTAAATAGCCACTCCAGCATCTGGGGAAGGTGTATGTAGCCTCCTCTAATGTGGAGAAGAGGAAACTTGGAAAACAGCTCAGCAAACTACTAGCAACATCAGGAGTGGAAAACAAGTTATACCAAGCTCTAGTCCTAAGCTTAATAATTGTCAACTGTTTCTGATTGGTACTGGAAAAAGTTATGAGCTGTTTTGATTTCATTACAGTATAACCAGTAAGGAAAAAAGTGTTGCAGAAACAATCTGGCCTTATCCTCATCCTTTGGAACAGTAGTTTGGAGAAGGGCTAATGCATGCACTTCTTTGTTTTTGTTTTTGAGTGGTAGTTCTCTCAAACTACCTCATAAAAGGCATGGGAAGTACTTTTTACTTTAGAAATGCTCACTGGCCAAATTTACAGCAGCATTTTTGGGCTTGGGTGTTTAGTGAAGTCTACCATAATATTTTGTTCATTGGTGTGCAGTATTTAACCAGCTGTGGTCAGCTGTGCTCTTGCTGATGCTGCCAGTATAGCACTCTGTGGTTGGAAGAATGCTGCAGGAATGGGGATTCCTGTGCCTTTTCCAGTCTCTGACTGGGCTGATTATCTGGTCTGTGTTTAGTCATCTCTACAAACTGTGACTGTCCTACCCTTTCTGTAAAAGAGGAACGGAACCTCAGCATTTTCAAATCAAAGATGCTGGCAGAGTCATAATCAGTAAAAGCAGTAAGTGCTCATTCTTTTGACTCTCCTCCTTGCACATATGTGTTTATTAAAAGGATATTTTATTGCTAATGCAATATTCTGTGTTATACTAGAACATAGGTTCATAGTAAACTCATTCCTGAATCTATATTCCGGAGTCCATTAAAATAACTCCGTAGCATTTGTTATGTTTATACAGCATGTTACGGAAGTAGTAAAGACTTGCTTTCATTGAGTGGGTTCAGGCCCCAAACGGCACCTGCAGGACGCTGTGTGCAGTATCTGGAGATGTCTGGCCACACTGACTTTTTCTTTCTAATAATTTGCATAGTTGACCACTGGTAATACGGGTCGAGGTCACTGTGCAAGATTGAGCATTTAGAAGCAGTAACAGGTTCTGCGTAACAGTGTGTGATGGACGAGCTGTATCTTTCTGTGCACACACGAAGGGACAGAGTTAACCTTAGCATTTTTACTAATACTCATGTCAAACCTGGTGATTTTGTTGGAGGAAAAAAGGGGCAGAGAAAGAGAGCTTCAGTCTCTCTGGTTAGGAGTCTGCGGTGCTTCAGAAGCTAAAAATAGGGCTTTATACCAGCTTTATTGCATCATATGTGCAGTCTGAAGTGGCTTTGTATTTTTAGTTGCTTAAGGAGTGAACTCTGGAAAATCTGCAGAGGTGAGAGGAAAGGCTAGTTTTTCCTGAAAATGGATGGTGAACTACTGAAGACAGGTTCTGCAGCTTGAGCTGTACTTGGAACTAATACTGCTCTGGAAGATCCAAAATAAGTGGTAAATAGTAGGAGACAACAGCATATGGATGCTTTATAAGGTTCCAGTAGTGTAGTGAATATAAGTTTATTACAGTAGAATGCAACAACAAATGAAATATGCTTTTTGTAAAACAACTTCAGGAAGGAACGTATAGTGATTTCTTCTTCCCCACCCCTGAGCATCCAGGTGCTGTTTGATGGAATTCAGCAAAGTCATCCCTATTTCTAGAATCTAGAAAGTAGAGGTCGCTTACAGGCTTGTTGCAGAGGCAGCAGTGTAACAAGAGTCCTTCAAAGTTAGAGCCAGGACTAAGCAACACGCTTATTTCGTAAATATGAACTTGCTATGCATGGTATATGCATCCAGCAAAGGTAACATTCAGCCACTTAAAAGGCATTGAGGCGGATCTCTGAAAGCAGATCTTTTACAGATCTTGAAGTGTCTTGTATGTGACTGTGCTTGTGGTTTTGAGCAGAAAAGCATAGTTCATAGTATTTGAACTTACCAAGATTTTTTTTAATAGAAATGTTGAACCAAAGAAGGCAAAAGTTATGCCTCAGCCTGACTTGTGATAAGAGGATTAGTCTCCTTTCACACATACTATCACTGTTAGGAAAGTCAGTTGTTTTTTTGTTTTTGTTTGTTTTTGTTGTTTTTTTTTTTTTAAAGAAAAACTTCTATAATGAGTGATGTTTGGAGCAGAGGGTTCTACATTGCATTATCTGAAATGTAGCACTAATGTGGGAAGCAGCTGCCCCTTTGTGTATACGGTGCAGTCAGCCCATAGCATCTGTGATCTGTTCCGAACTGGAGTGACTGATTTTTGGAAGGTGGGGGTGGGCAGAACTTGGTTTCATACCATGTAAGCTATAATGCTGCTGAAGCTTAAATTCTATAGGACTTCCAATGTAACAATTATATATAGTTGTAAATATATATATATATATATAGTCGTGTGTATATATATCTCTCTAAAAGTCTGACTTAAGTTTAACATCTACTGATATTCTGTGTATACTTAGTAGATAATTATTCTTTTCTACCATGCTTGCTTTACTGTTTTCTTTGAGTCATAGCTACAAACATAACAACATTCGGGGTTCGCTTGAATTTTGTCTTAAATCACTAACATTTGCAACCTGAATATAGAAATAATAGACTCAACACCAGCTGGCAAGATGATGTGATGCCTTTGTGCTCTTTCAGTTCCATCTCTCTCAGAAATAAAAAGACTGCTTGTATAAGTGTGCTTAAGATCTCCAGCTAAACTAGCCCGTACACATAGAGCTCATAACTGTAAAATGCTTAATGGCCACCAAAGTTAAATGATTTTAAAAGTTACTTAAATTTAGAGTCAGTAATTCCTGCAGTGGAATTATTTCAAGTATGGCCTGGCAGAGACAACTAGGGCTCTCAGCAGGAGCTCCCTAAGCAGGTTACTGCTTAGGTTATGAAACCTGGCTCCCCTTCGTGAATTTTCTCCCTTTGCATAGGTAGTTGCAGCTTACTGTCTGTAGAGAGGTGGGTTTAAATATTACAAGTGGTTTTTGATACTCCTTGAAGATAGGTGTTGCCTCCTACTTCAGAGCTTCCCAGCTTGCATCTTCAGGATATTTCTAAACCCAGTTTGGGCCTTTTTCCTGATGCTCTAGTTTAACCAAACACTGCATAGGTAGCAAGGGGTGGGGTGTCTGGTCCAGCGATGGTCTGGATTCTTTAACCGTTTGGTTTTTTTTTAACTCTAATACTAAGATACTTAATGTCTTACCTTGCTTTATCAGACGATCGAGCACGTAGGTCTCCTCGGAAGCTTCCCACTTCTTTGAAGAAGGAAGAAAGGAAGTGGGTTCCACCTAAATTCCTGCCACACAAGTATGATGTCAAGCTGAAAAATGAAGATAAGGTGAGTTGTCTGCTTGAATCCTTTCTATTATAACATGAACATGCAGGTTTAATTAAATAATCACTATCGGTGTGTCTGTACAGCACAATGTAGTACCTTCTGCCAGAGTCATGGTATTGGAAGCGGGATGGCTGTAGCTGTCTGTGAGGCTGGCTAGCCTGGCTGTTTCTGTATAGAATCGGGTTTTGTGTGTGGAGACACCTGACAATTCCCTGGTACCACACACGGAGTCACAGTGCTATAGTACCTTTAGAGTGGTTGCTGCTAACTGGATAATCTCTGGTCAGGCAGTTAATGAAACTTGGTCAGAGGAGGACTAGTTAAATCATGAGCGGCCGTTGCTGCTCTTGTTGTAATTGAGCTTCTCCGAGAGTCAGAGGTGGTTGTGCTTCGGCTGTGCAGCTCTGTAGCTGCAGCACTGCTGCATGCTTTTTGTCATCTGTTTGTTAATTTGACAAGAGAGGCAGTGCTGACCTCAATTTAATGAGTACCACTCACAGAGTTACTCTTCTGGTCTCAGTGAAAAAATAAAAAAAATAAACATTAATATGTAAAAGCTTTTAAGTTAGTAGCAAGCACACACTGGAGGAAGGTCAGAGATAAAGCAGTGGGCTTTGGCAGGAAATCTGCGACATAAACTAATGCTTCTTACTTTTTTGGCTAACTGAATCTCCTGCTGGTCTTGTGCATCTCAGCTCTGCAAGTTCTGTTTGGTTTGTTTTGAGTCTTTGCAAGAGAGCTTTGAAAGAGCGAAGAGTTTGTGGATGTGAAGCAGTACAATGATCCTTGCTCCTTTTAGCCATATGATAGGTATTTATAACATGATTAGAAGTTAAATGTTAACAGCCTGTTTGTTATCTCCAAGATCATCAGCAACGTACCAGCAGATAGCTTAGTCCGTACA
Source organism: Stercorarius parasiticus (assembly GCA_013396915.1). Classification (NCBI taxonomy): domain Eukaryota; kingdom Metazoa; phylum Chordata; class Aves; order Charadriiformes; family Stercorariidae; genus Stercorarius; species Stercorarius parasiticus. Next base: position 15,515 of record VWZL01003940.1, read on the forward strand.
GAGCGTCCTCCCAACAAGGAGATCCTGAGGTACTTCATCCGTCATAACGCACTACGGGCCGGCACGTGTGAGAACGCCCCATGGGTAGTGGAGGATGAGCTAGTGAAGAAATACTCTCTCCCCAGTAAATTTAGTGACTTCTTGCTTGACCCACATAAGGTAAGAATTCCTAAAAGTCCCTCCTTTGCTTTCTCACCCATTCCCTACCCTTAAACAGTCTCAGCAGGAACTTCAGTGTGCCAGTTGGGTTTTTGTGCTCCCAAGCTTACATCAACTTAGAGACATGAAGAGTAGGAAGGCCCGCTCCTCTGAAGATGGACCCTTTGTGAGGTGGCACAGCTTGAATATCTGCAACAGTGGTCTACTTTGAAAATCTGAGGTGTAACTGCCTTTTCTTGATTTTTCCAATAGTTTGCATTACTTGTCTACAAGTAAAGACACCATTTCTTAGTGTAAGACAAATGGAAAAGCTGTAGTCCTTACCTGGTAATGTCAGTTATTGGGCCCTTTTCATGGTTACAGTGTAAGAGCTGGATGTGTTTGACTTCGATGCTTGGTTCTTGTATGGTGCTGGATTGAGTGATGGCAGATACCACAAATTTTGTGCTGAATACCCTTAAGTAGCAGGGGTGGTTTTTTTACCAGCCCTTTGTAATGACCAGCCAAATATACTGTTAACTGTGTAAATGCCAAATCATGAAATCTGCTTTTTTAAAATCCGTGTTTGGCTGTAGAGCGCACTATTTTGTTCATTTAGTAAACTCACTTTTTCATGGGCTCGGTCTTTGTCAAGCATTGTTCTAAAACTAGAGTAGAAATGTTTGCTGTATCCCTCTTTCCTCATCAGGAGGAGAATACCCTTTTCTAGCAAATTTCTATGGACTCTTCTGGATGCTTGTAAATTTGCTTGAAGGGAAAAATAAATTCTTCATATTTGAGCTGTGTTTACCCTTGCTGTAGTGTTTGGGGTCACTGCCTTAATAGAAATGAAAGTATTTGCTGGTGGTGTACAAATTCTTTCATGCAGCACACTGATGGATGGTATAAGAAAATATATGCAACTGTAACATCTTTGGTTTGACCTACTGAAGTCCTTAGCTTTATATTTAGGGATGGCACTTTCTGTAGCATGTTTCCAGCTTGGCATAGAGATTGAATTTATGTTGAGTTTTTAAATTTTGAGAAGTGGCTGGAGAACTTATTAATCCAGAATTAGTGCTCTGACAAAATAACTTTTTATAAGTGGTAGTCGGATATGCAGTATAAGCTGTAAATCTTAGATTTGTGAATTTGTAATGATCATGATTCATACCAATGCCAGATGCTTTTGGCTTAGGTAATTCTCTTCAGCAAAGATTTCAAGACAGAATTTTTGTAGAATGAAGTTATACAGACACTGGATTTGGTGATCGCGCAACCTTCAGAAAAAATTTCTCTAATGGGCTAATAAGGGCTCTTAAACTAAAGCCTTCAAGAGTGAACATTTGCGAGCCAGAAAACCTGAATATTCCTATGGCAGTCTTAACTTGGTCACATTTGTGTATGTCTGTTAAATAAATGCTTCTTAGATGCTTGCACCTTATGCTGTACTTCACACTGTAGAATTTTTTATTGCTAAGGAATCTCAACTTTTCAGCCCCTGTTTTCTGCTAATTTTATCCATAACCCGTAGCCTGGTCCTTGTATTTTATTTTTCACTTCTTATAATATATTAGTATTCTGGGTGCATCCTGAAACTGGGTTTGAGATGCTGAGGTAGTCCTGAAATCGGTCTCTCTTTGGCTCTGGGTTAAACTGCTCTGTGCTATAAGTATGCTGTCAGGTAGGTTATTTCAGCAGCTTAAAAAGTCAGATATTCAATCATGTTACTTCAGAATTGAGTCCTGTCTCACCTTCATTCCAGATGCTTTCAGGCAGTTCAGAAACCAGTCTCTGAACTCCTGTCACCCGTCACTTCTGTGCTTCTCCAGTTTTCCTCTGGGTGGTGAGCNATAGTTTTTGAAATTAATGTCAGCATTTTCCAGGCAAACCCCCTCCCCGCAACCTTTTAAGTAGAAAGTGGGTTTATGTAATACAGTAGGAAACATTTAAAATTCTTTGTAGTGTTTCATTTTATAAAGTTAAATGTGAACTTTCTGTAATGAGCTAATGACCTCATAACCAACGTAGTGACTACAGTGCAGAATGTTGAAAGTTATTGCAAAAGCCTGTTACCCTTAATGTATTGAGTACTCCTTGTTCATTGGAAAAATACATTGAAAATAAACATAGGCAAAAATAACAGGCAGAAAAGAACCCAGATAACCTTTTTTTACCTTTAAATATTGATATAAAATCATTCCTTCTTTATTTTTCAGTATATGACTCTCAACCCCTCAACAAAGAGGAAGAGCTCTCGATCACCTGACAGAAAGCCTTCTAAGAAATCCAAAGCTGATGGATCATCCCTGGGCCATCCACTGAGCCCTACTCTGTGGTGCCACGTGCATTTGGAGAAATCTATTATTGACTCTCCACTGAAGGTGAAAAACTCCAAGAATTCAAAATGTCCTAAAGAGGAGCTGGAAGAGGTGATGAAAATAGTGTCACCTGCTAAACTTGGTTCTAACTTTCACATTCCAAAGAGGAGCCAACTGGGGAAGGGCAGCAACAAATCCTTGGACAAAAAGCAAAGGGGCAAAAGGGTTCTGAACGGGCAGAAGTCATCGGGGAAATCAAAGTCTCCCAGGAAAGGCTTGAAGACCCCTAAGATGAAAATGAAACAAATGACGCTACTGGACATGGCTAAAGGTACTACTAAGGTGTCCAGGGCTCCCAGGAATTCTGGAGGCACCCCTAGGTCTTCCAGCAAACCCCAGAAACATCTGCCTCCTGCAGCACTCCACCTCATTGCTTATTACAAAGAAAACAAAGACCGGGAAGACAAAAAAAGTGCTCTTTCCTGCATTATCTCCAAAACAGCTAGGTTACTCTCAAATGAGGATCGTGCCCGTCTCCCCGAGGATTTGCGAGGGTTAGTACAGAAACGCTACGAGCTTCTAGAGCACAGGAAGAAATGGGCCACCATGACAGAGGAGCAGCGAAAGGAGTACATGAAGAAGAAAAGGGAGAAGCTGAAAGAGAAATTGAAGGAGAGAGCAAAGGAGCGGAAGGAGAAGGAGATGAAGGAAAAACTGGAAAAACAAAAAAGATATGAGGACCAAGACCTTAAAGGGAAGAGCTTGCCTACTTTTAAACTGGTTGATACTCCAGAAGGACTTCCTAATACACTCTTTGGGGATGTCGCCATGGTTGTGGAGTTCCTGAGCTGTTACTCAGGGTTATTGATGCCAGATGGTCAATATCCTATTACGGCAGTTTCCCTGATGGAAGCACTTTGCGCAGAAAAGGGAGGCTTCCTTTATTTGAACCGAGTACTGGTCATTCTCTTGCAGACCCTGCTGCAGGATGAAATTGCTGAAGACTATGCTGAGCTGGGAATGAAGCTTTCTGAAATACCACTTACTTTACATTCTGCTTCTGAGTTGGTTCGCCTGTGCCTACGCAAGTCAGATGCGCAAGAGGAAAGTGAAGTCTCGGATAATGTAGATGAAAGCAAGGATTCGGCAGCTTTTGAGGATAATGAAGTGCAGGATGAGTTTTTGGAGAAACTGGAGACATCGGAGTTCTTTGAGTTGACTCCTGAAGAGAAATTGCGGATACTTGGAGCGCTGTGCCACCGTATTCTAATGACGTACTCCGTGCAGGACCATGTGGAGGCCAAGCAGCAGACATCGGCTGAGTTGTGGAAGGAGCGCCTAGCTATCCTGAAGGAAGAAAATGACAAGAAGAGGGCGGAAAAAAAGAAGCGAAAAGAAATGGTGGCCAAGAATAAGGAGAATGGGAAAGATGAGAATATGATGGGAAGAAATGAAAAGAAAAAAAGTGAGATGATGAAAATGGAACACAGGGCAGAAATAGAAGCTGATGATATGATCAGTGCTGTGAAGAGCAGGCGGCTTCTTGCCATCCAAGCCAAAAAAGAGAGGGAGCAACAAGAAATACAAATGAGAGGTAAGAAAAATACCAGGAGAGTAGGGCGTTTGTGTGTTGTGGAGGAGAGGGGAGAAGTTAATGGCAAAATTGGCAGCCTATTTTCAAAAGCATTACCTGATTTTAAGGGATTTACTCCCCGGAGAAGCATAATTCAGCTGCTGTGGTTCCTATGGCAGCTCAAAATTTGGAATGTTAAGAAAAAGCAATAACTGTTTCAAGTTTTTTATCCGTGGGCATCTTTTATACAGGACTCTTCTAATTCTGTCAGGCCCGGACAGGTTGGAAAACAGCAAATGTGTTTTGGGGACAGAAAACAAAAAAAATATTTGTCTACATCCAGACATCTTCTGACTTACATACAGAGGAGATTTACTGCCTAAAAGCTAGTTCCTGCAGCTGCTGCTGGCCTTGCTGTCATGCACGTTGTCAGGTTGATGCTAGCAGGCTGTCTCCCAGATAAGGACTTAGGCAATGAATTTGAGTTTCTCACTTAAAAGAATTAGTTATGGAGTTGTATAAATATAAACTGTCCACTCAAACCTCTATAAATTGTGAGTTGCAATACCAAACTTGGTGTGTTTCTGTGTAAGTAGTGCTTTTTGCTAAGGAGTATGGAATATGAAGAGCAAAATACTCTGAAATTGCACTCGGGGATTTTTTTTGGTTGTAAATATGGGTACCGGGCAGATGGAAGTGGACAACATAGCTCATCTAGGTTACTATTTCCCTTCTGAAATAGTTGAGGGATGAGTATCCAGCAGGGAGCCTGGCTTATGTGCCTTAGCTGGAATATGGGAGCATCTGTTCTAGGAGATCCAGGATAGGAAATAACATGGAATACCCTGAGGCTCCTGAGGAAGTAAACTGGATACAACCATGCCTCACACTGAAAGTAAGTAGACCTTGCAGATCTTCTGTTAAGAACTATGAGTCTCGGAAGTATCGATAAACTACTGAAGATCCAGAGTGCTGTCCTACTTCTCCAGAGAAACAAAATACCAAATATCTAACATGCTGTAGCTGAATGTCCTCTTGGCCCCAGTTCTTGTCTTGTTCCAGTTGTTTCACAGCAGGTTCAAGTTCATGATACGATTTTACTGCAAAATCAAATGCCGTTTGGACACTCCTCCTTGGGATGCTTCTTGTTCTCACTTGATAGTTTGTACTAGGTTATATATGAAGAAAAGCAATATTCCATTGATGGAGATAAGAATCATTTGGCTTTTGTGCTAAGGAAGTTTAATTCATTCTTTTGAACTCCACGAGGAAAACTACGTCTCTCTAGCAGGGAAGGAAGGATCAAGCCTTTCATTAAGGTTTGAATTCATACTGCTTCCTTTCCACATAACAAACCCCAGTGTTGCAGGCATCCAGGGTTACTCTTACCTGTTAAGCAGTTGCTACCAGGTGTAAAGGTACCCACAGAGTACCAAAGCTCTTGGTTAACGTTGGTGTTGCTGTAGTTAGGGCTGCAGGTTTAGCAGCTCAGAGCTAACAGACTCGGAGGCTGGTGTGGTTTCAGTGTGTGAAAAATAGTTCTGCGTAACCACAGTGAGAATTGCATCAGCGTGCTCCTACCATCACACGGGCACTCTGTGGGCTTTTTCGGCGTACTGGCTTTCACACCACTTCAGTTGCGTTTGCTTTTAATAATGTGAGTATCTCTGGGGGAAGTAAAAGAGTAGTTGCTGACAAAACACCTATTTTTTCTGCACACAATGCACCATAGGTGTTCTGTCAGCAGCTACACTTTTACATATCTATAGACATATATCTTCGAGTCAGAGGTTTCTTTTTCACCACTCTGGTAACATCTCTAACACTGGGAGCACTAACCTCTTTAGAGTTAAACGTATAAAGATTGCAGCCAGTGCTATCTAGTTAGTCTCAGCTCAAAAAGAACCCAGTATAAGAAAGCATAAACTTTTTGTTGTTGTTCTTTCTTGACTTCAAAAGAAGTCAATACAGAACTTCCTGTTGAGATAACATGATTAATATCTGTATTTTCTCAATAGTAAAAGTCAAGTCACTTCCATTTCCATGTTACTGCAGCACTTGCTAATTGTTCTTGCCTTATCACTCCACGAAGCAATAGCTCCCATACAGTCTGTTGGAGGAGAATGAAGAGCTGGAAGCTCGTACAGCTAACAAAGCCTGCTGGACAGGAAAGTACCAACTGAGAGTAGCTTGCCGTCACAATTAAAAATGAGATGCGGGGAGGAACCCTTTAGTTCGGTGTCTTTGTTCTCATTTTGTTTGAACAGTTTTGGCATATGGGTAAATTGAGTTTCTGTTCTTCCTTGCCTCTTCCTTGTTCCAGCACTTAATGATACCTGCTGCAACTGTTCTTTGCGGTTGGATAGAAAAAATACCCGTCTCAGGAGTGCCCCCGGTATCCCATGTTGTAAGCAGTGAAGAGTTTGCTGGCAGAATGGCTTGTTTTGGTTGGAGTCTTGGCTCTTGAGGGGAGGGTACTGAGGAGGAGGGAAGTGGACCTTGTGCTAGCCTCAGGTGACAGCAGCAAGTCTTGAGAAGGCGTCAAGGAGAGAAATCCTGGGGGAATCGCATCGCCTCTTGTCTCCTTCTAGTGGAAGGTGAGAACAGCAGTTGCTGTAGTATGGGTCTCTGATGTGGTTTGTGAGACTCGGATTTAGGTGACACAAGGTGTTTAGCACTGTGAGAGTGGCTGCTCAGATTTCAGTCCTTTGACACAGGGAGAGGTCATAAGGTTTAGGGAGGAGTTTACTTACAGACATATGGGTTGTGCACCTGCATGGGTCTGGCAGGCAGGGATTAACAGGACAATTTTGCCATGCTGCAATTACTGTATATTGTTGGTATAGTTTATATAAAAGTTGATATATCAAGTTGGTGTAACAAATGCAATAGTACATTTTTCAGCCTGTCTCCTTCTAATCAGTCAGGATTGATTACATTGGCAGGATTTCAGAGAACTTACCAGGTGTTAACTAATCAACTGTTACCAGACCTATCATGTTACCGACAGAGTAGGTAGTAGCCCTGCGAAAAGTCCTAGCAAGAAGTTATGTTTCTCCCTGGGCCAGCAGCCAGCGTACCACCTCTGTATGCTCTCCTTTACCTGCCTTACCCCACCTCACCTCTTCCATATGATCTCATTCCACCTGCTTCAGACCCTCCTTTGTGATGCAAAGATAAGTCTTCATTTCTTCATCCATATTTTTTTCCTCAAGTTTTCTCAGGACACAGAAGAATGTTGCCCATAGCCTTTTGTGCAAGTCTTGAAGGGGTGACGTTTTTGTTAGGCTGAGATCAGGCTCTGAAGAGCCAGTGTGACTCAATTTGACATTTTGTTCCTTTTTGTTCAGGCAGTTCTTGGTGAAAGTACACCTATTCTTCAGAGATGGGCAAAGGTGTTGAGAGACTCTTGAACCATCGTGAGAAGCGTAAATCCTGTTGATCTTAATGTTTTGTCTCTTGGCAGAAGCTGCCTTGCTTCTTGCTCCTTATCTAGAGATAAGAAATGACATGTTTTGTTCTGTAAAACTTGCCAAGGAGCCTGTGATGCCAGGATTTAGGCCACTTCATATTTTTCTTTCCTCTCTTTTTTTATTAATAGCCATGGATGTTGAGAGCTACTGAAATTCCAATACTTCTGTCATGAGTGGGAAACCTGAGGTTTCCATTTTAATGCTCTTCCACATCATAGCGTATATGGGAAAGCACGAGGACCTAGGAGATGTGACTTGGTTGCTGTTGTGAGACAGTTGTGCCTGGAAGAGGCTTCTGTTGTGCCAGATCTGTTTTCCCAGTAGGTAAGGTTGTGGGGAGAGCATTCGCCATAGTTGCAGTTGTGGAAATGCAGGTGTCTGTTGGCCACGCCGACCTCTGTGGTGTCAGGGCTGGACTGCTCCCAGCACAGGAGCTGGGCAGAGCTGAAGTCTTTGTGCTGTCGTTAAAGGTCTTGACCCTGTTGTTACATGGGATTGCACAGCAAGGGGTGCCACTTTCAACAATAGTGAGGACTAATTTCTCCAGACAGTTTTTATCCAGACTTCTTTCTTTCCTCAGCCCAGTTCATCCTTACGGCTTGACGTTTTAATAATTCTTGAGTTTGTTCTAGAATGGTGAATGGGAATTAAGATGAAGGGTGGATGGTTGTGCTAAAAGAATATTAACCAAAGGCAGCAATAAATTATTTTTTTTTTTACCCCTGTAGTGCAGTAAAATAAAATATTGATGTCTGGCTACAATAAAAGAAAGCTAGTATTTCTCTGTGCTAATTCCAACAGTGAGGATGGAGAAAGAAGCAGAGGAAGAAAGAATCCGGAAGCATAAAGCTGCAGCTGAAAAAACTTTCCAGGATGGAATTGCCAAAGCAAAGCTGGTGATGCGCAGGACCCCAGTTGGCACCGATCGTAATCATAACAGGTAGGAAAGGAAATGATGGTGAGCTGCCACGTGTCCCCTCTGAGAGGAGCTTTATCAGATAGCAGCACCCAGGAAATGACAGATATGGAGAGTGTTGAGAGGACTCCCTCCTTGTGCGTTGAACTGTGGAGGAGAGCAGAAGTGAGTTTTTTGTGCATATAGAGTGTAACGGCATTCACTGGTTTACATGGCCTTCCTGTGGAGGTCAGGACCACTAGCCAGTGGAAACTTCAAGTGCTTGCATCAGTACTGAAAAACCTAATTAACATCTTATTTTTTCATGTTTATTGCACAGGAATGCTCTTAGAATGGATTCTAATAAAAGCTTTTCATGTTTCTCAACTGTGCTAATGTAAAGACATACATGCATTGAGTTTTTATTGAGACAAGCACACAGATGCTTCTCCCCTCTACGCAAATAACGGCAGATGTGCGTACATAGCCGGAAGAGGAGACAGGTACCCATTAACATGTATGTTTCCTACAGGTATTGGCTGTTTTCGGATGAGGTTCCTGGCTTATTCATTGAGAAAGGCTGGGTACATGACAGTATCGACTACAGATTCATCCTTCCCCATCAGAAAAGAGACGATTTTAAAAAGGACTACAGCCCAGGAGGTATGATCAGCCTGCTTCTGTGTGGGTATTTCTTTCATTGCTGTCTGACTGTTAGAATGGCTTTGTGAATGTGAGAGAGAACTGTCTAGTCTGAATGTTTTCATGGGGATACTCTGATTTAAGCCTTCTTTAAACTCTAGAAGCCTCCACACAGGGAGTCTGATGCTCATGATGATCTCCCTCCTGCTGCGGCAGGTCTTGAGATTGCCTGCAATGTACCACATAAGGACCATGGGATACAATCCACCTCTCTTTTAAAAGCAGTGAGGTTGTTGTCAATTGTGATTAATCCCTCTGGTTTACTCTGATCCTGCTGAGTTGCAGTGTGCCAGACTGTGTACATCTAGTCAGTTGTGTGCTGCAGAGAGCGAGGGTATCCATCACAATGCTAATGTTCCACTAGCAGCAAGACTCCCTCATTAACCTGTGAAATAGTAGCAGGATAGTCTTCTAGAAACCTGTAGCTTTGGTGATTGAGGCCATTTTGGCAAACAGCCCCTTTGCACGTGTCCTCTCAGCCTGCCGTTCACCTTGTACTGAGCGTGCAGGTGAGGTGCAACGACCAGCTGAAGTTCTAGTGCTTCCTCTAATTTTGCAGGGCTAACTTGGAGCCTGGGTGATGGAGCCTTGCAGGCAGAAATTGGACATGCACAAAAATCAGTCTGTGGGGAGGGAAACTTAACAATTCTATGTAGTTCTTGGTACAGAGGAGCATGCTGTAATCTCACTCCAGTTGCAGTTCCAGTCCTGATCATTTCTTGCTTTTGAAGCATCGTAGGCTGACACTGAGTCCATCTACAGCAACACTGCATGTGAGGGGCTGTACTGAGTTGAACCAGAGAGCCCTCACCTGCTGGTATTTTGTCTTAGACAATGGGCAGAGTAGACATCTGTAGAAGAATGGAACAGGGCAAACCTACATTGAGATACTTCATCCAGCATGTAACTTTCCAGCCATCTGCGTCTTGGTGGCTTGTTGAGCTGGAGGTGGTACCATTTGGTGGCCCTCGATGGGTGTATTTTCTTATGTGAACCTTTTCAAATACTGACCAGCCATGTTCCTGTACAGCAGCTTGCTTCCACCCGTATTAACTTCTCAACTGCTGCCTGTGTATCTGCCCAGCCAGTGTGCAAGATTTCAGTTCTTTTTGAAACTTAAGCGAAGGCTTAAATAAGCAAAGGTTTAAATTCATGTCAGACTGTCATCTAAGATGCTCAGAAATACAAATACCTCCTATTTATAATTCATTCATACTTTCAGTATAGCTAAAAAGTGAAACTAGTTTTATGTATTTGAAATAGTAGGACTGCTTTTCTTAATTTCATGTATGTGCTTTATGATGCAGTAATTTCTTTAAAAATCCATTATCTTTTTTTTATATTTCTGTAAATTCATATAACTGTGAGCTTTAGCAAGCTGGATTAGTTTTCCCTGACAAGTGTATTGCTCCCCTAGATGCTGAATGTAAACACTTAACTTGGAGATAAGTTAGTTTTTGCAAAAAAAAAAAACAACGCTTGCTGAGGAGGAAGATGAATGAGAATACACTTGAGCTTGTGCTTTTCTCTTACAGACAAGCGGAAGAGCACAGCCATGGATGGCAGAGCGAGCAAGCTTCACCGGTTTGTGCACGCCACAGACCTTCCCGCAGAGACCACTGTGCCCAAGCAGGGACAGAACTTATGGTAACGCATGCTTTTGTAGCTGCAAAGTACTCAAAGCAGAGGTCAAGGAAACTAGATGGATTTCTTTTGATAGACCCCACTATATACCTATTACTCTTTCAGTACTTAACAGCTGGATTAGTTTAGTAGCTCTCCAGGCCTCTGTTGCTGATATTACTACTAGGAGTGAATGGCTGGTATGACAACCAGTCCAAGAGCCAGTGGAACCATTATAATCAACCTAATCAATCAGACTTAAGGCCAGTATAAATTAAGCTGGTAAAATGCTACTTTGATGTATTGGTTTTTAAATATTTTATATTCAGAAGAATTGTTGATTTAAAAGAGTTGCTGTGCATTTTTTTCAGTATTGGTACTTAAAAAAAAAAAATAAAAAAAATAGGAGGAGGGGAGCGGTGACCTAGCGAAGTATGTCTAGGTTTTCGTTCATAGTTCTCTCAGAAGACCTGAATTGTGACACGTGGGGTCCTCAAGCACATGAAACGAAAGTCTTCATTGAGAGATTTGGAGACAGGCCTACATCCTGCAGGTTCTTGTACTGTGTGAGATGTGCAGAGCCATCCCCCAGCTGTTTGTCAGTGTCTTCATCCTAGGCTTCACAGCAGGCTATGCTGGTGTCCTTTTGTTATCCTATAGCACCATATCATGGAATTGATTTTTGTTGCTATTGTTAATTATAGCTTAGCAAAATTATTCTTCCATGTTGACAGCCTGTTATCCCTTCAGTGCTTCCCAATGCCAAGCAGTAGCCACCAATGTGTCTAAGTTACTCAGTTCTCTACCTTTGAACATGTTTGATTGTGACTTGCTCCAGTATTTTGCCCTACCAGTGTCTTTTGTCTTCAAAGAAAATCTGTGTCAACTGTTGCCTTGTGTGGTAAGGAGTGATTAGCAGTGTCCCCACGCCAGAAAATTCTGACTGCAGCTTTACCTACTAAACTTCCCGTGAAGGACTCTGCATTATTTTTTTTTTTTAGATAACCCTGAGAAGTAACTGTCACGAAGTACTTGCTCCTGCAGCTCCCCTATTATCAGTGGCTTTTCCCCAGAGTTTTTCATTGCTGACACAAAAAAAAGTGAGGTTACTTGGTCTTTGATATCACCAGTTGTGAGCTTAGCTCCAAAGCATAGTTCCACTGCTTCAAGTCAGAACTACTTTACTAAAGATGTTCTTGCTCCCCCGCCAGGAACTGTCGGAGAGACTGAAAATTGTGGATGTCTTGATTCATCTAAACCATCAGCATTGAGTGCTGACTCTTCGTTGCTCTGCCCCTTCTCTTTCATTGCTAGCAGGTCATAGGAGATGGCAGAGTTTCCTGTGTCCAATATTGCTGTGACAAATCTCCACCCCTTTCTCAGTCTAGTCCTTTGCACATCTTGTCACGTGGCCAGAATTGAAGCGATTCGGCTTTCCTGGGACATGTGCTGAACAGGAGGTCACAGCGGACAGTATGATCCACAGGGAAGTCCCCTCTGCTCTTTCTAGCAGCCTCTTGTAATACTTGATCTTCATTTAGTAGAGATGGCAAGATGTGTTCCAGTAGAAGGGCAAATTATATAAGGAAAACAGTAGCTTAAGTTAATAGTACATATTGCTATAAGCTGAAGACAACCTAGAGCCAAACTGGATAAGTCAAGTAACACAGAATCCCTGCAGCTTGTAATTCCAGGCCAAACTTGAAAAAGCGTAGTATTTGATATTACAGTGTTGATTTGCTCAGTCAGGTTGGCAACTCTCAAGGACGTGCTGAGAGAGATCAGAGTGGTTACAACGGTAGGAGTGCTTTCTAGAGGAACTAGTCATACAGCCCAGGAGAAGCAGCTCCTTGAACCAGGTCCTGTACACTCAGGACTGAACTATGTTCTGTTACTAAGAGGTGTTTCATATGAAGTGACCATAATATGTGATATTCTTTTTTAAAGAAGAGACGAACAAAAAGATTTACAAAGCTTTTTTGAGAAAAAAAACGAGAAGCCTAAATTGTCAGCCAAAAGCCTAAAATGCTTTCAAAGAGATTGTCTTAAAGTCTCCGTACTAGATGGTCAAAGCAAGTGCTGCCTCTTACCTTTGGAAAAAGGGTTTGAGGAAACTTGGAAACAAAACAGCAGGAACAATATCAAAACATTCTCAGTATGGTTCACATCAGGATAAGGAAGCTATTAAAAGAAAGAGGGCCTACTTAAAAACCATGGTTGAGCCTAAATGAAGGAAATAAAAAGGGTGATAAAATGAAGTACAGACTAAGGGCAAACCAATTTTTTTTTTTCCTTGGGGAAGAATCTTGCTTCACAAGACTGGTTCTTACAGGGCCTGCCTTAGGATAAGAGGGAAGCACTTCTCGTGAGTGAATAATTGGCTAAGAAATACTAAACAAATTACAGAAATACTCTAATTTGTATGTTCAGCAGGGAGATGAAGAGTAATGCTAGAGGAGAATAGGGAAGTCTCCTGAAGAAAGAGGATTTTCTTTTGATGCAGAAAAAAGGGCTCAGGAAATTAAACTAGCAAATGGCAGTTTTGAAATAGGAAAGTACTACTTGAGATCATGCAGCTGACGTTTGCAACTCACTGCTGCCACCTGCTGTGGATCTTCAAATTTGTGCCTGTTCCAAGCACCAGTCGGACAAACCGCTGAAAGAGGAGTTCATTGAGGAGTATTAAGCACAAAGATTCTTGTCCTGGCACACAAGGAAGACCTCAAACCAGCAGATGCTAAACCCCAGATTTTTATGGGCAGGTTGAAGAAACGTCACTACATGCCTGCTCTGCCCTTTTGCCACTCAGAAATAAGATACTGAGCTGGGTGGGGGTTTTTTTTGGTCTGGCTCTTATGCCACAGTGTCTTTGATTTCTGTCCTTTTTGGTACCTGCTAGGAAGGACTGCTAACAGTTGCAGCACTTGCTGACCTTTTACTGAGAGCATTGTGCCTGTGTGTGTTGTTCTGCCAAGCAGGCTGGCGGCGTCAGGATGTCGAGGTAAAGCAATGCAAATGGAAGATCTGAGCCAGGTGTAGGCCTTCATGCCCCTGAAGCGAGCAGGGTGCACAATAGCAACTTTTCAAAGAAAACGTAACCGTTTCTAACTTAGCATTCCTCTGTGCTGTCTGCATGACTTGCTCCTAACTGACAGGGCCACCTAAAGCCATTTCTGCAGAGAAGCAGTAAGCTTCCTCAGTTAAAGCTCTAGAACTGCAAAGAGCTGCTTGGCTAAGAACCTATCTGACAGCTGTCACCATTTACAGGTAAGCTTCCACAAAAAGACAAGTGACAACCCGAGAGCCATTATTTCAGGGGATTGCCAGTAACTAGCAGTTCCCTCTCAGGAAATCCGTATTCCTGTTACTGTATTTTCCTCTGTGGCCGTTGCCATTGATCTCTTCAATCTCAAGGACTCACATGAGCATAGATGGTTATGAAAGAGTTTCCTTGGCTGGTTTTTGCACATGTCCTTGCACACCCTGAGAAGCCCTGAGACCATACTGAAGTCCTTGGATATCTACACCCCCTGTTGTTTGGATACAAGGGCTTGTTCAGCTATAATTCATACTGTTAGCATGTGGTGCATAGGAAGATTTGTTTCTTTGTGTTCTGCTTTAATTCCTGCCGGCTGTCTTTTTCCTAGTACTACATCTAACAAGGGATTGAGAGTAGCCTCACAGTGCACATAGAGCATCTTTAGCTTTAGTCTTTTATACTTTAGAGTGATGAGACTTTGAAATGAACACCAAATTAACTCCGGGAATGGTTGTATTTCACAGTCCTCCCTTTTTCTCCTTGAGGATGAAAGCTGGATGGACGTAGATAAAGGGAGAAATAGATTCCATACTTCTGCCAAGAGCTACAGAAACGGTATCTCATGGAAGTGGTTTCTGCTTTCAGTACTTTGTCCCCAAAAAGAAGAGGGAGCGATGTTCTGTCCTAGAAGTGCAGAGGCTGAGTGGTTGTTCTCATTCAGAATCCTGAATGCTTGGTTATTCTGTCTTCTCCAGACAGATGGAACAGTCCTGTTTCTAACATGCATCACGTTCACTGATGTTAATGCTTATTAAAATATCTCCTCATTAAAGCTTCTGGGCACGTGGTCCCTGAAGAAGTCTTTTTGTCTGTACTGTAGTGCTGTGTGAGCTTTGTATGTACTGGTCTTTCCTGCAAGAACTACAGATTAATCACAAACTTTGCAGTACATTAGTATGCAGGAGACTTCTTGCTCATCCTGGTCAGAAAGCACTTGAATTTTGGAAACAGTGGCATCTCTGCAGAGTAACTCCCGTTGTTCTTCATCTATTAGGAATACACCATGATATGGCGGGTCCCCTCATCAGACAATTTGAGTTAACCATGAGTGGGTGCTGACAGACTCCATTCTCACGCCTATATTCTACAGATGGAGTTCCCCTGTTTCCACCAACCCTCCAGAGCAGGTACTGATCCTGGGCTCCTCTAGATGTTGTCCTCTTGATTTCTTCATTCCCTAGTCTGTAGTCCAGGTTTTATACCTTTCTCTGTCCCTTGCAGCCTGTAACCTGAGAACAGGTAGGAATATTCAGCCTGAGTGAATACTGAGAGCTCCTTTTGACTTGATGCTTGTGCCATTTGTCCCTTCTGTTTTCATTGCCGACCAGTCTGCTGGCCTGTGCTGTAAGAAGAGAATCTAGGCTGTTATTTAGGGATGTGGGAAGCCCTTACCCCAGTCAGGATTTTCCCCTTTCAGATCACTTTGAAGACCTCCATCTGGTCTTGACTCTGCCAAAGGCATCTTTCCTATCCCTCTGGATTGTGTTATTAAGCTCTGTGTCAGGCCACGTGAATGGCACCAAGTGCCTTCCCCTCCCTCTTACCAAGACCCACAAGCTCATAGCCCTGTTGCCTCCCCTGGGTAAAACGCCAGCCCTGTCGTGCTGTATCCGTGCTCCCAGGCTTGTGCTGGTTGAGCCCTAGTTGGAGGTGCAGGTGGTTCTTTCAGATGGCAGGGAGTGCCTAGAGCTAGGTTGAGAACCAGAGGCTGTGGCTGCACGAGCAGCAAGGTGTCACCAGTCAAACTAACACAAGTTCCTCTTGTACCGCCTGGATGCGTTGTGTCCAACCTGCTCTGGGTGAACCTGCTCTGGCAGGGGGTTGGACTAGGTGATCTCCAGAGGTCCCTTCCAACCCCTGTTATTCTGTGATATGTTTATCTTTTGCACGTTTGAGTTCAAGTTGATGTATAACATCCCTCTCCCAGAAATCCTAGTTCTTACTCTCAGGGCAAACTGGGAAGACTCATGTTCTCCCTTCCCTGTCCCATTTCCTTTTCAGCAGGAGCAAAGATGTGCCAGGGCTTAACCCTAGTTTTCTTAAAAGGACAGCATCTGCTTTCTCACACCAGCCAGCAGCCTGTGTTGTCTTTCCCTCAACCACGTAACACTGGAGAACCCAAGTGCCATACGCTAACTGTTTCCAGTGCCCTTTCATTTTTACAGTAAGACAAAGCTGTGCAGGGAATTCCCTCCTTAGATTTGTAGCCACGGGGGAAAGCTGGGGCATGGTCTCAGATATTTTTCCGACTGGATTCTGTATTGTATCACCAGCAGTGACTGGTTGTTGTGTTGTCACTACCTAGGCACCCTTCTCAACGCACCTGAGAAATAGTCCTCTGCTGGGTATTGGCAGGCAACTGTTTTGAAGCTTGATTTATTCCCATATTGTGTCCAGAGTCTTCGTACTGAAATACAACTTAGGACCAACCCTAAGATTTGCCCCAAGGGTTTCGAAGCAGTTTGATACCAAACACACTAGAGAAACTTCTCTTTATTTAGCAGAGGTCCAGAAAACTTAGAAATGCTAGTCCTTGCAGTGGTCTGTCTGTAGACCTTCATTGACTGTCAGAATGCTAATTAGTCACCGTAAGTGGCATCTATAAGAAAAAGACACAAGTTATATTGTTACAGATTGGGGCGAATGCCTGTTGGATCCCATGACCAGCCCTTAATCGCTACTGCTTTTGAAGTGCCTGTGCTGGGCTCTAATGGGTGAAGGATACTCGGAGTTGCTCTGTGCTGTTTCTCGCAGGGTGTGTGTGCAGAGGACAGCAATGGCCAAAAGATTTGATCTCTGTGCAAAGTGAGGGTGTTCCGCAGGGTTGGAGTATACTGAAGGAGGTGACCAGCAAGAAACTATTTTTCTTCCGTTTTTAATCAATCCTATGTTTTATTAGAGTAATTAATTTACTAGCTGGATGCAACTTGTGAGGCCATTTCCCTAATATGAGCATACTAGAACTCTGAAATATTTTCTTTTCAGATATGATATATAGTAAGTATTTCTGCCAGAAAATAAGCACTGCGGATACTGTTATTCCAAGAGGATCCATAACAGCATCTTTCTCTAGTTGTTGCTTGGCTTATCTGAGCTTGTGCCCAAGAAGAAAAATTAGATCTGGAGTCTTCTCTGTGACTGGTAAGGATCACGTAGTGGTCCTTTGCAGTTTCCGTGTAAGGTTGATGTTGCTATTTCCTCACTTCCCTCTTCTCAGGAGCAATCCTCTTCTAGAAGATGCATAGTTAGTTTGATTTTCTGTAAATGAGCTCTGGAGCTCAGATCGAATCCCCGCCCCCATCAGGTGAGGAGGCTTCATGACATCCCAGGATAGAGTCGCGGGGTGGGGGAGGAAAAGAACAGAACTTTCTTAAAGTCTTAAAGCTAGTTCAGATCTACAACCCAGCATTAAAACTTGATTACTCTGGAATTG
This sequence comes from Stercorarius parasiticus, assembly GCA_013396915.1. Lineage (NCBI taxonomy): Eukaryota > Metazoa > Chordata > Aves > Charadriiformes > Stercorariidae > Stercorarius > Stercorarius parasiticus. The sequence goes on from VWZL01003940.1 coordinate 32,992, forward strand.
CAGGGAGAATGCCTTGTGTGAGAGAAGTCTGCAAAAGTTTTCCCCTCTTAGATTCAGCTGACTTGTCGATTAGCGTTGCTGTCCTGAAGGGCTTCCTGAGCAGAAAGGTTTCAAGCTAATGAATGTGGGTTTCGCGTACTGCGTTTGAGCTTTCAAGTTAAGGCAAGCTTCTTAGCAAGGAGGACTTGTGCGCTCGCAGAGGGCATAGCCTTCACAGTCACAAATCTCTATCATCAGCAGTTGTGGTATAAGCTAAGACACATCCTTTGTGAATCTAGGGGTTCCTTGGGTTAATGAAAGAAGTTGAAGGTTCTGCAGAAAGAATGATTAAATTGCTGTGCTATGCAGTGCATAGCATGTTAATCTTTTCTAGTGCATCTAAAATGACATTCAGATTACTTCAACTGACTGCAACTTCGTGAATCTGATCCCTGGGGTAGATGACTAAATTCAAATGCCAGTGTTTTAATAAACTTAATGGGGAAAAATCTATAAATCAGTTCTGTGTTTATTTTGTTTTTATTTTTCCTACCCTGGAATTGGCTACATTTGGGGACCTTGAAATGAGGCCAATCTGAGTCGGAATGCTTATGCCAGCTTTACTGGAAGTGTTTCACCTTGCTCCATGGGGTTGGGATATAGGTTACTTGTCATCCCTGCCTACTAATACTTGTGAACTATTTAGAAGAAGGAATTGTCTTGACCCAGAGATACGTTAGCTGATGTTGGTGCATGTTGTATCTTTCAGGTTTCTCTGTGACAGTCAGAAGGATTTGGATGAGCTACTGGATTGCCTGCACCCACAAGGAGTAAGAGAAAGCCAGCTAAAGGAGCGTTTGGAGAAAAGGTAAGCCTACTCCCCCCTCCCTCCCCCCATGTGCCTTCTCAAAGTCAAAGTGAATCCTCGTCACAGCAAGCCTTTCCATTCCTGGAGCACGTTCTGCGTTTTGCTTTGATCGTGCCTGTGCTGAAGAGATACTGAGGATGAGAAATGGCTGTTTTTCTTGGGCAGTAACTGCAAGTTCTTGACAAGTAATGGTCTAAATTGTGAAGAGGTTCTGTCAGTCTTTAAATTGCTCCTTGCAACTGGAAACAAAGGCAGTGCTGTTTTACTCACAGAGCCAGAACTACCACATGCTTTCAAGAGCCTTTCAAAGAACGTTCTGCACTGGTGGAGCACTTAGATCACGATGGATACCATTGTTGCCCCAGTGCCCACGCAGCTCACAGGGCAGTGGCCTTATGTATTCAAAGGTTGGTTTTGATTTTTCCAGGTATCAGGACATCACGCATTCTATCCATTTGGCTCGGAAACAGAACTTGGGCCTCAAATCCTGTGATGGCAACCAGGAACTGCTGAACTACCTCCGAAGTGATCTAATTGAGGTTGCAACTCGGCTGCAAAAAGGAGGCCTGGGATATGTTGATGTGACACCAGAATATGAAGCAAGAGTGAGTGAACAGGCAAAGTAGTACTGAGCCAGACAAGCGCGAGCTGATACTTTCTGTGGAAGGTCTTGAGTCTTTTGTTCTCCTCAGACAAGAGGATCAGGAAAATCTGTTTTCTCATATGTCCTGTCTTTCTAAACTATTATTTCAAGATTACATAGCTACTGATTTGAGGTCCTTTTGGTGTAGTTGGGCCATGGTGTTGGAGCTAGGTGTCCTGCATAGCTGTCAAATTGTCCTGTTTCCTTCATCTGGTAGCAGACTTCTTTATAGAGCATTAACAGAACTATTTGTAGTTGATTTTTAGCTTCCGCATTGAAGCCAGCACGTCTTGTTGAGACAGCAGTTGTACATTTTGGAGGTTTTTTTCATAAATTCAGACTAGCTTAGGGTTGGGGTAATGATTGTGTCCCAGTTCCAGGACCTAAAGGATGGTCTGTTCGTGGATGTCAGCACAAGGAAGTTACTGTGCAGTGAACTAAAGTACGAATTTTTAGTGCTGTGGCTGATTCAGCCTAACTCACATGAGCATTACTGGTGCACTGAGTGTCTTTAGGAGGGGGTAAATCTGCTGGGTGTGGATAGAGTACACACTTCTGTGACTAGCCTATGATCCTCCTACCAAAGCAGTGACATTGTCTGGCTTGAAATAGTTTAAGCTGCATCCCAAGTCACTACAGAGACTTTCCCATGTAGATGAGACCATAAGCGTTCAGAGGAGGGGAAAAGTGAAGTCACTACAGGAGTGGAAGAATTGGCTTAGTGCTTGGTCATCATGGATCTGGGTTTGGAGNTTTTCCAAGGCATGATGCTTTTTTCTAAACTGTTCTATGCATGATCATCAGCTGTCTATGAACTCTAGCAGAATCAGCAGCATCTGCTGGTTCCATAATGAAGTACGGTAGATAGCAACACTGCATTAAGTATCGCGTGTATCCATTTGCAGGACAGACCACCTAAAACAGCACAGAGAGTGATGTCCAACTGTTATGAGATCATATGCTCTTCCTAACAGGTATACTCACTAGAGAGCTTGAAGGATTTTGGAGAGTGTGTGATTGCACTCCAAGCTGGTGTTGTTAAGAAGTTTCTGCAAGGTTTCATGGCCCCCAAGCAGAAGAGAAGGAAACATCAAGGGGAAGACTACATTGCCAAGGCAGAGGAGATAGATGAAGACAAGAAAATGGCAGAAGAAGCTAAGGTATTATTCACTTCAGGGCTCTGTTTCAGTCTTGTAATACAACTCTCTGAGCAGGGGCAACATGTTTCATTGGGTACTAAATCCTGAGCAGCTTCTCCCCATTCCAAGTTTAGAGTGCGATGGGTTTGTTGTTTATGGGGACAGGTGTTCCTTGGTTATTTTGAAGAGTAAAGGTATTGGCCAAATGAAAATCATACTGTGGAATCACAGTTAATTTTCTCTCTATGAACGGGAAATGGGTCAAGTAAAATATTTGACGTCCTTCGTGCAGTTCCTCACGCAAGTTGGGTACTTTAATAAAAGCATATTAGGGAGCATTTTTAGAGTACTTAACAGGAGTTGTATCCATCAGAGAGGACTGATGGTGGCTTAATGCCTTTGATTCATAAAGAGGAGGAGAGATATGATGAGGTTTTGGTGACTGCAAGGGAGTCGGGTTCAGGTAAATACCATTGTATGCATGGAGGTGCCCACAGAAGATGGCTAACTGGGGGTTGCACGCACCTTGTTTGGACATCTGGGCAAACAAGCCATGTGTGCCTGCAGTAGAAAAGTGGCGTTGTGGGGGAGTAAATACATAGAGTTCCAAATCAAAGCTCAGAAGGGGTGGAGAACTGCAAAGGATTTGGTACGGTCCTGACAGGCAGTTGAGCTGTACTGGTGTTTCATGCTAGGAGGGACACTAGTGCTCCGGGGTAGTTTCTGTAAGACATTAGTGGCGCATGACAAGACTTTCCCTACTTCCCCCTTCAAAGTGCTCTGCCCCGATTGATCACTGGCTTTAGCAGAAGTAGCAAGATCAGAATTGGATCAACAGAAGCATTGCCAACTTAAAGAAATATTAAATGCTTGACTGGAGCTGCAGTGTGTTGGGGTGCTTTTGGTTGTAGTTTTTTGGTTAAAGCTCCTGTCAGTATATGCTGAACCCTTGTTTGAATACCAAGTCTTTGCTATGCTGTGGCATTGCCATGTTAGCAGGATATTTGGATAGGCACTAGAAATTGTCACATTCCTCAGTTGTCCTGAAGTATTTAAACTTTGCTAAGTTTGAATCTTCCAGTCTTTAGTGCAAAGGGAATAGCCCTAAAAGCTATCGGCGGAATACAGAGCTATAAAAATTTGTTTTATCAGTTATGTCTGGGACAAAAAGGACCTCCATCATCACATTTCCTGTATCTACAGCAACGCCTTATATGCCTTACTCTCATGTGTCTTACAACTGTAATCATCAGAGTTACACCTGTAGGGCATACTTAAGGGTAACATGAGATTTACTACAACATCAAAATGAATAGTAATTCAGCAGCGTAGCTCTGTAACTGAACCACTTCTCTATTATTGCCAACGCTATATCAGATTTAAAACCCAAGCTTTTTTATTTTGCCTGAAAATTGAGCCCTTTTGATCATGAATGTTTGGTTAGTTTCTCCGTTCTCCCTTAAGCATTGTTGCCGTACTCACTGAAATGGTTATGGAGCGTTGTTCGTTGCAGCAAGGCCAGCCTTCGTTCTAGTAGTTGCAGAACTCTCGGCTACAGCTGCCTGGTTAGAGAAAATGCTCTGTGTGACTGAAACATCCTGATGTGTTCTTTTGCCTCTGTAAACCAGCTGGAAGAGTAGGATTTCTGAATATCGCTGGGCTTGTAATCATGAGTTAGTTTGAATTTTTTTTCCTAGTATTACCCAATTTGTCTAATGTGACTGCATACCTAACTGTACAGCTCAGCCGTGTGGGTGTATGGGCACAGACCTTGGTCCTGCCAGTCTGAGGGTTTGGTCATGCAGGGCTCCCTCCAGAGCTTTCGTGGTGTGCCCGTGTCTCCAGGGCACTTACTTATGCAGTGTAGTGCTGCCTTTATCTGGCTCAGAGTTTTCTAGACCTTTGTGGTGGTACAAGCGATGTGCAACTTCCTTGTGGGGTTTTTGGGTTTGTTTGTTGGTGTAGGTTTGGGGTTTGGGTTTTGTTTGGGGTGGGGGTTTGCATCAGCTTACCTGGAATGAGCTTGCATTTTGCTAAAGCAGAAAACCTTTATCGATGACTTTTAAAGAGCAGCCCAGATCTTAGATGTAGTTACCCAATTAAAAAAAAACACCTGACTGTTAGGCTTTTAAAGACAAATCTGCATAGGCCAGGAATGATGAAGTCTTTTAGAGACAGAACTGCACTGAGAGTACATGGCAAGCAAAATACAGCATAACCATACTGGAAAAACACACTTAATGTACTTACAGACTATGCGAGCGAAAGCGCAGTCCTGCGGTATGGTTATGTCTCACTTTTCCTGTGAGAAACAAGTTATGGCTTAATAGGCACCCATTTGCTGACATAATTGTCTATACGAAGGGGGTTCCTGCTGGCTCAGCTAGAGATCACACTGCCACGTGGTGAGAGGTTGCAGTGTAGACCTGGTCATGGCTGTTCCTGAAAATGAGTCTTGTGCCTCTGTGTTTATGCGAATGTTCCCATTTCCAGTGGCAGTAGCACTCTGGACTGTCCCCGAACAGGACAGGGAATATCTGACCTCTCTGCAGTGTGACGCTGCAGCACAAGCGCCTGAGCGCAGCAGGGAGGGTTCTCCACCCCTGCTCCAGGCTCTCAGCAACGTTTGCGGGGAAAAAGGCTGGGGGAGGTCAAACAATAGCTCAGCTTCACGGCCAAGCAATTACCATTTCAGCTGCTCAGAGGGATTTATTTCTGTCATCTTAGGATACCAGACGAGAGGTTTCTAGCTGGAAGTTTGTCCACCTTTACTGAAGCAGATGTTTTCTGTCACTCTGAAGTTGAAATGTGACTGAGGACTTCTCCTTTAGTATTTTTGTGGGTTTTTTTTTTTGTTTTCCCTGCTAGATTGTTCCTCTCCAGTCAGAAGGGTATTTAAGTAACTTCTTTCAGTCTCCTGTTTTGCCTAGTTGGCAGTCTGAACTCCCTTGATAATGGTACTGCTAAAATGCCATAGTCTCATGATGCTTGGGAAGTAAGGCTAAAAATCTGTGAAATTCCACAGGCTTGGGGAGAAAAATCTAAGCAAAACTTGCCAACAGCTTTTGCAGATTTATCTTGGCCCAGCAGTTACCCAGTATGTTAAAAGCAAAACCCATGGAACAGTTACTTGGAAAATCAATTACACAGTATGTGAAGCACCTCAACAATGTTCTGCAAAGAAATAGCACAGCGCTGTGTAATCTGCCACAGTAGGCTGTGCAGGTTTCCGTTTGTCTTGAATATCTTGGGCTCCGAGTTCCACACTAGTGATGGCAGCAAGGATGTTGGCATTTTAGAATAGTTTGTGTGTTTTTCCAAGCATCTAATATATGCTGTGCTTCCTCAAATTCAGTGGGAGGAGAATGTGCAACTCTGCAAAAATCCTGGGTTTTGTTTGGCTCCCAAATTGCTGTCAGCTGCAGAGTTTAGATTTTCCCATCTGACACTTAACTGTTTGTTTTTTCATTCCTCTGGGGTAGAAGAACATTCACTTGAGTCCCATTATGTCCCTGTCATGTCTAGGCCATCACCTCATCGTTGTAAAGCAAAGGATTAACATTGGAGTTGAACATGCGGTGGCTCTGGATTACTTCTCTGTTCTGGTGCACTTCCGATTTACTGCAATGTTGTTTCTAAACCTCCAGAGCTGAGTTGGAGATTTTGCATGTGGCTTGCTATCTGCAGACTCCAGCAGTTGCCTTGATGCAAATCTCAGGTTTAGAGCTTTCATCCTCAGTTGCAGCTAATTCTGGGATTTCACATGCGCTGAGGTCATCTTGTCTCAGGAAAGCAGCTGGTTTCGTATTTGGGGCTCCGAATACTTTGCCTGTCTAACCTGATTGTCGCTGATGTCCCGGTCCCCTTTGCCAGCTGAGCAGCTGGGAGGACCAGGAGGACCAAGCGTGTGGTCGGTCTGGGTGATGCTCTCCGTGTCTGCAGCACCCACTGGAGGGCAGCACAGGCTGCTCGGAGCCCCCACGCTCAGGGGGTGTTGCCAGCTGTCTCCTAACTTTCATCCTGCATTTTACAGTGCTAGATTTCTGCCTTTTATTTTCTTAGCCTGATGATTATTTGGGTTAGACTTTCAGAGCAAGAATTTAGTGGAGCTCATGTAGGTTGTTTCAGCCTGGCTGTGAAATGCAAAAGAGCTCTACTGTTATGAACAAACTGTCTGATCCAGTGAGGCTGGTTATGGATAAACCACAAATAGGACTGCTGAGGCTATATAGAAGGAAAGAAATACAGAGTTGAGCTTTGGTTATTAAGGGCCCCAGCTAAAGGATATAAAAACATCTTCGGACTGTAGCGAGCTGTGTCTGTGTGCTTCGTTGTAAGTTGTTAGGTCTGTCTGCAGGTTGCTTCAGCCATGGAGAAGTGGAAGACAGCAATCCGTGAGGCCCAGACCTTCTCCCGTATGCACGTGCTGCTCGGGATGCTGGATGCCTGTATCAAGTGGGATATGTCGGCAGAGAATGCCAGATGCAAAGTGTGTCGCAAGAAAGGTATGCATTCCTGCCCCAAGCCTGCGTAACAGTCGGACGCTGTCACCTCTCCATGCCCTGCTTAGGCAACATGCCCTTGTAGTCTGTCACTCTGTCTTTGGCTGTATTTTGAGTTTTGGACATCAGAATTTACAGTCAGAAGCATTGATCTCACAGAAGCATTTGGCCCTGGCTCCAATAAACCATTCTTACGAAACCAGTACACAGTCTTGCAGAACATTGCAGAGCTGCTGTCCCCTGGATATTTAGGGTACTTGAACACGAGTCATCTACAAATCCTTCTGGGAACCCTTGTGCCACTGTCCATTCCCTGGTTTCATTTCTGAGTTGGGATGGTTTTCAGGTCTCTGAGCCTTGTCAGTTAATCCCATCTTTTACAGAAGGAACGAACAAGGAGAGGCTGGGAAGGTTGTTATCCTTTGTAGTCACATGGGAGAGTGAGGTGGGATGATGATTCTGTGATGCTGCTTTGAGGCTAGAGTGGGCTTGATGAGCTGCAAGCAGGAAACTCTTTGCCTCTTGTGTGAGAGCAGAGAAATGAAGCTACGTGCCTTTGGCTGCTGCTCTGCTAAGGCTGGGAAAGTAACCGAAAAGGTGCCAAGGGATCACCTTCTCTGTATGCATTATAGGATGAAGGGCTTTAGAGTCTTGCAAGTGGAGGGGGAAGCAGCAGGGGTGTCACCAGTGACGGAGTGCTAGTGTTTGTTCTGCCATAACCTCTCCTTTTGGATGGAAGCCTGGAGGAAAGCTTGGTAGTACATTCTGCCTCATCATGTGCTCTTTGTCTCACTTTTTCTATTTGCTGAAACAGTAGTGGGAAATGAGGGCAGACAGACCTCTGGGGCAGTGCTAGGCCACTTTTGTTTACCAAAAGGCTATGCCATCCACCTCTTCAGAGAAATAAGGTGCAATATCCTCCTTCACTGTGGAGCCTCAGGGATATTCCAAACCAATGCAAAAGCTGTCCTGTCTGCCGTTGAGAGGGGATTCTAGGCAGATGTAGGAGGGGGCTCACCTGAGACTTAACAGATTTATAGTTCAACAGAATTTAAGAACTGAGATGTTAGAGAAAGAGACATGCTGGCAAGCTCTCTGCACTCTCCTTTTTTTCCTCTTCAGTAAATGAAATAGCTGGCTCAGGACTGTCTCCCCGTTTCCCTGCATCAGTGAGAAGCACAGAGAGGCTAATTCTGCTGCATACTGATTTTCTTTGTAGGCTTGCTACCTTAAGTAGAAGGAAGATGCTGTGCAGGTTGACCAGATTGAGGCTAGAATAAGAATAGCTGCATTTATAGCTTCTTGCTAGGCTCTTGGGCATCTTTGCAGCAAATTTCTCTTTCCCTGTGTTTGGCTTGAGATTTAGCCTAGGTGGAACCTATCAGGCAGGTTTCTAACTTTGCCTGAAATGAAATCTTTGCAGGGCACGGGACTTTGCATTGTTTTGTTGTTTTTTAAATGCTGCTGGTTTCCACTGCAATGGTGGAACAGAGAAGGAAGGGCCCCTGCCATCAGAGGGCACTTTGCATCTTTCTCTTGCTTTGTCCTGACCTCCAGCACTGCAGCAGCTTCCGCTTCTCAGGTTGAGCGAGGCTGCGGCACGTGGTTACAAGTGAGTTGTACTCTCCTAGGTGAGGATGACAAGCTGATCCTGTGTGACGAGTGTAACAAAGCCTTCCACCTCTTTTGTCTGAGACCAGCGCTCTATGAGATTCCAGACGGTGAATGGCAGTGCCCAGCATGCCAGCCTTCTACTGCCAGGCGCAGCTCACGGGACAGGTGAGTGACCCTTCTTTCCTTTGCCTTGCCACTGCTGCCCAGCTCTAGCCGTGCTTTCACGAGATGACCAAAACAGCCTGAGACAGAGCCCCTAGGCTTGAAACAGCCTAGTTAAGTTAATAGCACTGGAACAATAGAGAAGCAATTTTTTTCAGGCTGTAACTTTAGCACACCTGTGTTGTGCTGACCCATGACAACTTCAGAGGTTTTAATAAATAACTTCAGTTTGGCAGTGAAAACATGCACAAAACATTAGGCAAAATTGTATGCGCTAAGGGCTGTCGTTTTCTTTGACCGAGCAGCTAGTTGGGTTGTTTTTTCATGGGAGTGTAGCTGGTAGCACTGCAGCTCTATAGTCTGCTGGGCTGACTTACTATTGTGTTCTTGTCAAGTTAGAGTGGATGTTACTCCAGGCTGCCACTCAGCCCCTACTGTGCTACTAAAAATCAGGCTACAAAATGCTGCTCTGATGGTTTTCTGGACCTGATAAGGACTCCTGCCTTCTTAAGGTTTATAGGGCTACAGAGGGAACAGGGTTTGAGGGGGAATCCATGTTGTTCTGTGCAGCAGAAATTAGTAGTTGCCTCCTGACAGCGAGGGGTTGAATTGTTTTTTGAATTGCAGGCTGGAAGTTAAATGTTTGGGCGATGTGTTTTTCTGTTTGCAATTTATGTCCTCTGCTGATTGTGACTCTGTGCTGCACGTACCTGCTTGTCAGCAAGGTGAGGCTATCAAATGGTATCTGAAGCATAAGCAATCAACAGATCCTCCCTTCCAGAGCGGCAGCACAATAAGAGGTGTACTAGCTTGTAACGTGCAGGTGGTGTATGGCCTTAGAAGTATTACTTACTGCCTGGGCACCATTTAAGAGTTCATCAGGCTTGCACAGAAATGACAGGGCTTCAATGCAGCTGTTCTAGCCTGAGATCATAGTTACTTTGATGTGGCAGAGTCACCTGCAAGCTGCTTGGCTCCTGGACGAGAGCCATCAGGTGGGGTAACACCTGTCTTGTTATCTGCCTTCTGCTCTTATCTTAGTTGAGGCAGGGAAAAAATGTCAGGCTGGGAGCACTTTTGCCCCCCCCCCCCCCCC
>VWZL01003940.1:43004-56707 GCA_013396915.1 Stercorarius parasiticus
GGTACTGTGGGAGCTTATTCCTTTTACTGCTCAAGATCTCTTTCTCCAGAGGATTGAGACTCCCACAACAGCTTTGCCTTTGTCCCCTTTTGTCTATGTATGCAGTTTTGTTTTCCTGATTTTGTAATTGTTTGAATGCTTTAACAGACGCATGTGAGAAGTTGGAACTGTCCTGGGCAGAGTCTCTGTGGCTTCTGACATCAGCACAGAAGTCTGACACTCTGCTCACTAATAAATACGGGCTTAGTTGTGAATAATACTAAATGAGGTCGGTTTCCTGTAGTGCACGTACAAGTGGCATGACAGTGGAAGGGGATAATGGGAAAATATTCCAGCAGAAACAACCCCTCCCGCCTTTTTTGAAACTCCTTAGGCCAGGCCTGCAGACCTGGGTAAAACAGCAGCACGTCCTCTCGGGGTGGCGTAACTGCAGAGCAATCACAATCTCAAAATCTGTTACCACATGGCCAAGGTGCCTAGAACAGCAAAAAACATAGATTCAGCTGCTGGGGATTTTCAGCACAGATGTGCAGACAATAGCCTGGGAAGTGCCCTTTTAACTGTAGCTACAACTTGATACTCTCTGAAATAGGGCAGACTGCTTCAGTCTGAGACTGGGTGCTTATTTTATATTGAGGTGGTCAACTCTGCCCGTGAACAAATAGTACAGAGAGCCCAGGGCCTCTGATGCTCAGGCTCTGGTACGACAAATGTGTTTACCTGCCTTACTCTAGGAACTATGCAGAGGATTCTGTTGAAGATGAAGATGGAGAAGGTGAGGAAGCTTCTGATGAACCAGATGCTGAGGAGGAGGAAGAGGAGGAAGAAGATTATGAAGTTGCTGGACTGAAATGTAAGGCTTTGACCATACAGGAAAGTAACAGAAAATATTAAGGCTCTGCCTTCAGTGTCCAAAGTGTGGATCCTATTTGGGACTTGTGCTTTTCCTCACACAGAACAGGTTCTTACTTGGAGACAGTGGGAGATGCCACAGGGGAAGGCTGTGGTGGTGCTGTGCGTTACCTGGGGAGCTGGAGCAAACTCCTCGTCCCTTTGCAGTAGGGGCAGCACTAGCAAAGATTGAAATTGCAGTGAGCTCTCGCTCGCTGCCCAGTCACTCCCCTGGGAACGCTGCTGAGACCGTTATGGTTGCTGTGAGGCGCTCAGCAGAGGCTGCAGCGGGGCAGGGTGAGGCAACAGTATTGGCAGTTACCGCTGTTGGCAGTCACTGCCTGCGGGGTTTGATGGTAAACTGGATGTTGTTAATATGTGCTTGTGGAGCTTTAACTACAACCTCCTCTCCTTGTTTTTTCCCCTCCCACCAGCTCATAACCTCTTAAATGCAGGATTTCTAGTGATTTGGCAAGGAGGCATTTTCAAATAGTAGGACTTAGCACTTCCTGTCCCCATTCCCGTGGGAAGGCACAGTACTCGAGGTGTAGTGTGGCCTGGACTGCCAGCACCTTCTGGTTGCATACAGAGACCGCTCGGAATGCCTAACTGGCTCATTCCTGGGCAGTTGAGTGGAATAAAATAGCATTTTCTAGACTCCTCAATGACTGCTTCTCCACTTAACCACTTTTTAGTATGTGTATCCACTTTGTTTTTAAGGGAATTTGACTCAGTCTCATTTGGGCAACTTGATGCACTGAAAAGATCAATCTTGAAATGGCACACTGCCAGCATTTGCTGTCTGTCAAAATGTCCTTGACTGACATAAAATTAACTTCAGAATGTCTTAACCAGGGCAGATGGTGGGACCCAGAGGATTATCCCATGTTCTTTCAAGGGTTTCCATCCAGGTCTATCAGTCTTGATTCCCGTGCTTTATTCTGGTTTCAGGGATGTGCACTGATACCCTGGCTGTGTACGCTGCTTGTTGTCCTGTGGTGTATCCATGTCCACACTTGGAGTGTGTTCAGCCTATGTTGCTTGGCCAAGTCAGGAGCTGAGCCAAGGTTTCCAAACAATAGCAAAAGAGGGTTACAGTCACTAAAAATAAAGTGCTAAATGCAACCCCTGGTTTTAAAGAGCATTAACATGGAAAGGTCACTGTGGAAAACTTTTGTTTTAATAGAGAAGTCCCATTAATCCTCGTGGCGTTTATCCTGAGGGATATATCCTAGAATGTTGGATTGTCAGACATTTAACACGTGCCGCACGCTTGACACACAAGCAGAGCAACAGCAGGCAGACGTCCCACTGCCCCGACACACGCTGCTCCTGTGGGGGGCCCAGCAAGATGATTTATTGGCCAGGGCTGGATTAGAGGCCGCAGATGAAGTGCTACAGTGTGCTGGATACAGCTTGCTGAAGCACTTGTGACCAGGTGGAAGGAGCTTGGCTGGGGAAGACGACCAGCACATTCTCCTGATACAGAGGGGTCATGGGAGAAACTTAAGACAAGGGAGTGCGTCAGCACGCTTGCATTTCCATCAGTGGGAAGCTCTGACAGGCAGACTAACAAACAGGCAACTGCCTTTCTGTGGGATATAATGCAGCAGCCCTAGTCTCGGGGAATAAAATCCTATTGTTTCCCACTTGCAGCACGTGGAGCAGCTCCTGGCTGCAGTAACTTGACACTCCCCCTGCACACAGTTCACTTTTCAGGGGGGCTTAGCAGCTGGCTTATCCCACTGTGTGGGCCACTTGTAAATGCTCAGAAAAGCACCCATTCCCAAAGCGGTGAGGAGCAAGGGGGCAGCAGGAAACCAGGGAAATGGCAAGTTTCTGCTCCCAGAAGGGATGTTTTCAGAAAGGATGTTGCAGTTATATTTGAGATGACCATCTGTCCTTGCATTGCTTCCCCTGCCCTCCCTCAAGTCTCGATGTGTCAGCGTCTCAGCGCTTGGTTCTGCAGGCAGGGGGGCTTGCTGTTACAGCCCTGGGCAAGCCTTACCTGCGGCAGAGGGGTTGGAAGCTCCCAGGTCTCCCTCGGAGCTCGAGAGTCTGCCAGTGCCGTTGGCTGGCGTGTGTGACCACCCTTTAGCAGAAGGCTGTTGCCAGACAGCAGCGGCCTCTTTGGACAGGAGGCGATTACCTGTGTATCTCATCTGGAGAGGGTATCGAGAGCACAGCTGACATGAGCATGTGCTGAGTGAGGACAGGCTGACGAGGAGCTGCTGTCAGCTGGGGGCTTGCGAGCTCCTCTGTGCTGGGGGCGAGGGTCTGCCTGGTGTGTACAGCTGGGCAAAGGGCTTGTGATCTCTGCTTCCAGGTTAACTCATTCCTCTAAGCCCATGGCTTATATGTTTCAGTGAGACCCAGAAAGGCAGCCCGGGGCAAGCAGAGCACAGCCATGTACTCCTCGAGGCAAGGAAGGCACCAAAGGAAGAAGCAGTCGCTGCACCCTGCCAGGGGACCTCGGCAGCGGGCTGCACCTGTCAACGGCGCAGACATTGATGAGCTGGTAAGAGCCAAATTGCTCCCCCGAGGCTGCTCACATCACGAGTTATAAATGAAACAGGTGTCACGCTTCCTCCCCTTCCCAAAGAAATACCCTGAATCGTATTGGGCTGGGCTGGGAGCGGGTTAACAAAGGAGGCATATCCTTAAGGGCCTGGTACAAACAGAGCATAGATATGCCAGGCATCTTTCCCCAGCCGCTTTCACACATTGTCCCCCTTGAGTAGCAGGCAGCCTGTAGCTTGTTAAAGGGTTTTAAATAGTCTCCATATGTCTCCGCAGAGAGGTGGGGGGACTGAGGGGGTCCCGGATGGTCAGAGAATGCCAGCAATGTTGGAACCTTGCTCCCCAGCCTTGGCCATTTTCTGACAGTTGTTGTCCGTATGGTCACTCCCCAACCTCCAGGACATAATTTGGCTGGTTTAGGTTTCACTTGACATTTAAAGAATAAAGCCTTATGCTCCTGAACGGAGCAATCCTGTGTGTGCGTGCATGCTAGGCAGGGTGGAGCTGCAGCATGCTGTGCTGTTTGTCCTGAGGAGGGACGCACCGCAGAGGATACGTGAGGATACTCTAGCCCATAGCCCACATCACAAGCCTTTGTGTTAGATCTGCCATCTGTCCACTGAGCAGCACTACTAGTCCTGGTGAATCTTCTCACTCTTCTAGTGTTCTTGATTGCAGCCTTTGGGTTCACTGCTTCTTACGCTGGGTGGGATGAGCTGTCTGGTGGACCTTTTAGCTGGTCTGTGTAACAGACTGGAGAGCAACCCAGCCAGCAAGCACAGTGTGGGCTGCCACAGCCAGCTTGGAGGGATATTCAAATGGGGAAAATCTTACTGGAACAGCTGGGTCAGGGTCTTTGACAAAACACTCACTTAGGCAACAGGACTATGCTGGGGCTCTTGCACTTGCTGTTTGTCCTGAGAATAGATTGACGCTGGCTCAGGAATTGTGCGCCCTGTGTTGTGGAGCCTTCCCATTGTCTGATGTACCCTAAGCGGCAATGTCTTGTGAGCTGTGCGCTCTGAGCTGCAGGGATGTCCCTGTGCTGCTGGCTGACCTGCTGCGGATCCCTGGGCCAACAGCTGGCCTTGTGTTCAGCCTGTGTACGGGACAGCAGTGCTCCAGGCATCAGCTGCTCTTTGGTATTTAAAATGGCATGGTTGGCTCTGCAATGTCAGTACAGCAGCACAAGTGCTTTCTCCCTCTTGCATGCTGTCTGCCAGGGGCTTGGAGGAGGCAGGGAGAGGGAATATACACTCTCCATTTGCTGTCATTTATTCTTTGGCTGCTTGTTTTGACCATGCTGTCTTTGAACCTATCTTGAAAAAGCTTGCTGCCCACGGAGAAAAGGCAGGCTGCTTGTGAGCTATTCCCATCGGAGCTTCTGGATGGAGCTCCTGTTCTGTAACTCAAGCTGCCACTGTGTGTCTTGGCTGTTACCATCAAAGGTCCCACAGCAGAGCAGTTTGCCTCTTGATTACTGTGGAAGGTGGCTGCATTTGAAAGACTTGAACTTTGTTTCTGCAGCAGCACTACATATCCCCCACCCCTTGAGACACTAGCTTGTAAGCGAGAGGATTGAAAAGAAAAGCTGTGCTAACAACCAGTTTCTCTGGCCTCAAAACTGTTTGCTGAACACTAAAGCCTGTAGTGGTTCCCCTCCTTTTAACAGCATCCTTTGTGTGGGCAGGTCCTTCAAACAAAGAAGACAGCGCGTCGCCAAAACCTCGAGTTGCAGAAGTGCGAGGAAATCCTCAGCAAGCTGATCAAGTACCGCTTTAGCTGGCCCTTCAGGTGAGGGCAGATGGCCGCCGCCTCTGCGGGTGCAGGACTGTCCGCAGGAGTGTGTAGGTGTGGGCTGGCCATGTTGCAGTCCTGCTGGATCCACCTGCTGGCTGCGAAACTGGGGTTTCAAAAGCAAGTTCTGGATGGGAAGAAGGGGAATTTCTGCTCCAAAAGAAACCACCACACACTGTCAGTCCTCTACTGGACTGAAGAAGTGGGGCCCTTCTGAGGTGGTGTGACAGGGTGGTGGGTTGTGGGCCGAAGAGGGGAGTCTGGGGTGGGTGCTTTCTGCAGCCCCCAGGGTTTGCAGGGCGCTCTGTGGGCAGTGTGGCAGAGAAGGCAGCTGTACCTGCCATGTGCCAGTCCCTGTGCCGAAGGATGAGCTGCTGTCCTTCCTGTCATTGTGCTGCGGCCTCCGTGGGGCTGACACATCTGTAGCGCTGTCGAGGTGCTGCTTGGGTTTGTTGTGGCACTGGGGGGGTGCAGGCTGGGGCTGCCGCTCGAGCAAAAGGGGGTGGGGGTGATTGTCACTCCTCTCTAGCTCTGCACAGCGTGCGGCCAGGGCTGTCATTTTCCTCCTATCTTTGTGGCTCTTTGTTCGGCAGGGAGCCAGTGACCACGGAGGAAGCCGAAGATTACTTTGAGGTCATCAGCAACCCTATGGACTTCCAGACTATGCAGAGCAAGTGCTCTTGTGGCAGTTACCGCTCTGTGCAGGAGTTCCTCTCCGACATCAAGCAAGTGTTCTCCAATGCAGAGTGCTACAACCAGAACAAGAGTCACGTACTGTCCTGCCTGGAGAAGACGGAACAGTGTTTGATTGACATGGTGCACAAACACCTGCCTGGCCACACGTATGCACGCAGGAAACGCAAGAAGCTCTCTGCCAGGTGCCAGGGACTGGAGGAGCAAGAAGGGGACAGTGAGTCAGAGCCCCTTGAACATTCCCGGGGGCGGAAAAGGAAGAAATGAGGGATGGGGGAGACTGGGGGGAGAGCCAGAGCTGTAGCAGGCCTTCTGGTGCTGTCGGGCAGCAGGATGGGTTGTCTGGAGGGAGCTGGGAAGCAGCAGGCACTTCTCTGTTAACCCAGCCTTCCCTTTGGCCCGTCCTAGTTTTAATTTTTCTGCAATTTCCTCAAGTATTTGGTCATCCATTGAGTGAGCAGAGATGATTTACTGCTTCCTGCAAAATCCACAAAGCTCTGAACGAGTCTGTCCTGCTAGGAGGGGAAGGTGGGAGGGGAGGGGAAGGCCTGGCCAAAGCCTGGCTGGGCAGGGGAGCACGAAGCCTGCTCCAGCTCAGGCTCTTGTCAGCTTCCTTGGGATGAGCCGCTTCCTCCCCTCCACAAGCAGCCAGCGCCAGAGTGCGGTGGGTGCCGTCTGCTGCCTGTGATGTGAAACCAGCCTTGAGCTGGTGCAGGGAGGGATCATATTGCTTCACGGAAGGACTGGGTGCGATCAGGCCAATGGGCTGCTAGTTCTTGTATGTATATATTTATATGGTGTTAATTTTGAGCCCCCAGTGAAGGGCTGCATAGGGCAAGCAAGCACTTACATTTATGGAGATACAGCTTTCACCAGCATCCTGACACAATTGGCTTCACGGTGCTCTTGCTTTTCCCCTCTCTCTCTTCTTGGGGAGCGATCTCTGGAGGTTGTGCTCCAAAGAGAGCTCTTCTGAGCTCAGCTCTTCACACGTACACAGCAAAGAGGAGGCAGTTGGCTTCCCTGCTCACCTTGAACAACACACAGTCATGTAGCCCATTGGATGAACCGGGTGCCAGAAGCGTACTGGAGAGCATGGTTTTCTGCATGCCCTGTAGGGAGCTCCAGGGCAAGGGGAGCAGCAGAAACACGGTCCGTGTAACTTTTTAAATTAATTTTCTAGTTAAAAGTGGCTTGTTTCTAGCTGTGATCTTGTACAAAGAACACCTGTAAGATACCGTTGTCTTGCTTTGGCACATGTACAGTTTATATGAAATGGTGTTTGCTTTATATTTTCCCCCCCTCTTAAAACTCACTTTCCTACCAGTAGCTGGAGTTACACCAGGGGACTTGTTGCCGGGGGGTCTCCCAGTCCCTCTCTAGCCACGCTCTCACCATGTTTTATAGTAATACCTTCCCTGGCTCACCTCCCTCGTACTCTCCCAGCGCGATGAGGACCGTCCCGCACCAGTGACCAGCTTGATCCTGCTGGGAGGCTGCTCTGCCACGGCCCCCGCAGCCCGAGATACTGCCTTTTCTCTAGGAAAAGGGTGTGGTTTTTTTCATCACCTCTCCCTCGTGACACATTTTGATCATACAGTCAGGGCTTGAACTTTTTATTATAGAAGTCTTCAATTTGGAACAAACCAGCAACAGGGCTGCTCTATACTGGTTTTGTAACAGAAAAGCAAAGGCAGCTTGTTGCAGCTCCTGTGATTTGAGAAGAAAAGAATCATTGATTAAAAATGGCAGCCTGGTTCTGTGAACTTTTTAGGGTGTTTTTTTTTTTTTTTAACAGGTATTTGTTTCAGTTATGGACTGTTGATGGCTGCAGAGACAAGGCAGGTTTCCAGCCACTTCCCTCTTCCCCTCTGCCCAGCCTCAGCTCCCTGCCCCACAGAATAGCACTGACGTTTATATTTCGCACGTCCCCTTCAGAGGCTTCGTTTTGTCCTGTTCATAGAGAACACTTTCTGCAGGTCCTACACGGTGAAACCTTTGGAACTGTACGTTTTTTAAAAATAAATGTCATTTTGGGGGGGAGGGAGTTTCTGCTAAGGGCTGTACTTGTAATAAATTGGAAACTTAAAAATAAACATCATGTACTTGTGTTTGTAAAACTGGTTTGCAGCGAGTCCTTTGCGGGCGCCCTGTGTTCATGTGGGATGGTGGAGGATGTCTTGCCTCTGCCTTCCCTGGAGCCCCCATCAAATGTGCTGTCGCTGCCTTCCGGAGGGAAAAGGGAGCCACAGAGCAAGGGATCAAGGGAACGGCAAGTCTGGGTCAGGTAAGCTTGCAGCTGCTGCCTTGGCCAGGCTCTGATCAGGTTTGGTTATACCAGCCCCTGGGCCCTGCCTCCGTGCCTGCTACCGCAGCCGGGTTGTGCCATGCCCTCTGCGGCAGAGCTGGCCGTCTTCATCGGCATCCCCAGAGACAAGGGATGGGGCTCTGCTTCTGCCCCTGGGTAGCGGGAGGTCACCAGGCTGTGGGATGGGTTGGGCACCCCTTTTGGTCCCTTGGCTGCCAGTGTGACACTTGTCCTCTTGCCACAGCAGGCACTGGGTAGCTCTCCTGAAGGGAATACAAGGGGGTGATGGTGGAGCTGAAATGTCTGCTGCTTCACCCCGGGGTTGCCTGGCTGCATGGCCATCAAAACTGCTTCCCTCGGTTTGGTCATGTGGGTTTTGCAACTGCAGCTCAGCAAGGACCTTGCTGTGTCTCGGAAGGCACGACTCTTGCCCG
This sequence comes from Stercorarius parasiticus, assembly GCA_013396915.1. Classification (NCBI taxonomy): domain Eukaryota; kingdom Metazoa; phylum Chordata; class Aves; order Charadriiformes; family Stercorariidae; genus Stercorarius; species Stercorarius parasiticus. The sequence continues at coordinate 51,648 of VWZL01003940.1, forward strand.
CCATCCTGGTCTCTGGGGACACGCTGACCTGCCGAGATACAAAGGCAGCATGCCCTGAGGAGGCAATGGACCCGTGCTGATGTGCAACCTGTCAGCTGTGAAACAAAGATGTTGGCCAAAGTTTTGTCTGCACTGCCCCGAGGGTGATGGTTTTCTGGGTGTCTTCGTCATCCTCCTTGCTCAGGAGCCGAGCTGGGAGTCCTCTAGATAGGTCTAGCTCTTCTGGGCCGAGGAACCTCCCTGATGGGTTTTGAGGGCTCGAAGGGTCTCGGTGATGGAGAGATGCTGCTTTCCACAGAGAAGACTCATCCCTACTCCACAAGAGGCTGGGCTTGCTGGGTGTGCAACAGGACCTGGGGAAATCGAAGCGTGACACACGCTGGGATGTTTCCAGGTCTCAGCATGGAGACCTCACGCCAGCATCTGCTCCGAGACCTTTTTGGAGCCTTGCTTTTTATAGCAGCTTTGGCATGGCATTAGTGTCCTGTGCAGGGGCTATAAATAGCTGTCCCCATGCCTGGCAGGCAGCGTGTGGGGCTGGCGGGTGGCCGTGGTCCTGCTGCCTGCTGGCACCCGCCATGTCACCAGGGCTGACCTGTGACACTCCTTGGGGGGCACCTAGAGCTCCAGCACAGCCTCAGGGGGGTGCAGGGGGCAGGAGTCTTGAGCTTGGTCCCCCCACCCTTGGTTTGATGGCTTAATCGTTAATATTAACCAATTAAGAGTCTGCCTAACTTGGGACTTTTACCACCTTCCTCAAGCACAGTGACTTTCCTGGAGGGCACGTCCTGCCTTGAGAGGGGGGATAACGGCCCGGGCGCAGTGAGCGCTGGCGGGGATAAGGCTCACCACCTCCCTTTTACTGGCCCAGGACTCTGGGTGGCCTGAGCCCGCTCTGGCCCAGCCGCAGCCCTGGCTCAGCCTCTGCACCATCCCTCCTGCTGCTGCTGGGGCTGGGCAGCTGTGCACAAGCTGGGGGGCTGCCCCCCCCAGTGCTGGGGCAGCACTGAGCCCTGCTTGCCCCTTGCAAGGGGCTTCTGTAGCTGCCCCAACCCTGCTGGAGCTGGGGGCTTGGCTGCCTTGGGGTTGCTCTGAACAGCATTGAGTCGGGATGCAGGGATGAGTGTGGGAGGAGGGGTAGGGGGGAGAGCTGAGCCTCCCCAGCACAGGGTTGAAAGCAGCTGTGACAAGGGGACAGGCAGTGTTCCCTGCACGGCGCCCTTCTAAGCGGCAGCTCTGTTTTGGGGCTGGCTCCACAGAAAAGCTCTGTCTCTGGGCTGGCTGCCTCTGGCGGAGCCGGCTGGGGTGCTGGGGCTGATAGCGTGTGGGGGTCTGGCACCGCGGCCCGATAGTGGGGGCCCAGCAGGACCGGTTACCTGGGTGAGTGCCCGCGAGGCAGTTGGCAGGAGCCAGGGTGCTCAAAGGCAGGCTGTCCCTGCCACGGGCTGTGACACACACATGCCCCGGCACCATCGCCCCACCATGGGCTGGGCCCGCCAGCCAAAGATGCACTGAGCTGGCTCAGGGCTCAGCCTGCCTGCAGCCCGGCGGGGTCTGACACATGGGCTGTACCCCTGCCACAGGGATGTGGCTGGGCCCCCCTCCCCAGACAGCCCCCACCCTGCGCTGTGCCTTGCTCCCCGGGCTGTACTTTGGAGCCTGTCCCGCAGCCAATATTGACTTTCCTGCCTCAGGTCATGGCCCTTTTATCTGCCCAAACCCTCCCATAGCAGCCGGGGGAGCCCACGAGGCTGCGACACCTTCCCCAGCAGTTGGGGCCAGAGGGGTCCCTCCCCTGGCACCACCACCGCCATCATCCCAGGGAAGGGGCTGGGTGCCCCCCGGCCTGGCCAGGCCCACGCCTGCCTCCCAGCACCCCAAATCATGTGTGAGCCCCTCGGCGTCCACCCCCTGCCACCGGCTCCTTCGCACCTCTGCTGCCGCACCGGCTCCCAGGGGAGGCGAAGGCTTTTCTCCCATCAGTTGCTCTGCTTCTCCTGCTGTCCCCGGGGGCGGTGGATGAAAGGGCTTCGCCACATCAATCACGGCAGCACAAAGCCCCCGCGGAGGGCGAGGGGCTGCTGAACCCAGCCCCTGCTGCCACCCTCACTTCGGGGGGGTCTCGCACCTCTCCTTGGGCTGCAGCTCCTGCCGGGGCTCTGAGCCACCAGGCGTTCGCTGGGGCGGGGGCTGGGGGCTGTCGGTGCGGGCAGGCAGCGGGTACTAATTTGGGTGCTGAAAGGAGGGCCCCTCGCTGGCTTCTTGCTGCCTGGGTAAGAGGGACGGAGGCCCCAGAGACCCTCACTGGGGCCCAGCGCTGCCCCAGCCTGCACGCTGGCTAATTAATGGGCAATTAGACGATGGACAAGTCAGCATCACCAGGGCTGCCCGTGTCCCTGCTCCAGCCCCCTGCCTGCCACAGGTCCCGTGCTGCCCGCAGAGCCCCCCTGGCACTGGGCACCCACCAAACACGTCCCCGGGGGCAAACCAGCCCCACGGACCCTCTGCGGAGATGGGCTGCCCCCGCCCAAAGGTATGTGGGGCAGGGTGGGCAGCAGCCTCCACCGCTGAGCCCCCAGCAGAGCCACCCTGCCTGGGAGGATGGTGGCACCCACTGCCCGCCTGGCACCCTGGCCCCCCCGCAGCCCCGGTGAGCACCAGCTGAGCTTGGGTTTCCCTCTGGACAATGGGGAAGGCGAGCTGGGATTGTAACCGGAGCGAGGGATAAATAAAGCTGCCCAGAAGTTTCCATTACCCGCACCGCGGGGTCCTGCATGGGACATCAAAGCTGAGCCCTCTCCGCCCCGAGGTCCCGCGCCCCCAGCCCATCACCCCGGCTCCCGGCCTCCTGTGCCCGAACCTGCACCGATGGCACTGACACAAATCACTTACAGAGCCCAGAGTGGAAAAGATGATTCGTTAGTGTGACAGCGCAGGAAAACCTTCCTCCTCAGCCGGGAGGCAGCGGGTGCCAGCCCTGGCCCCAGGGGGAGGTGAATGGGGGAGCCCCCCTGTACCACGCTCCCACCGCAGCCAGCAGCACCCCGGCACAGCGCGCTGCCCCTCTTGCCACCGGCATGCAGAAAGCAAGAGCCCCCTGGGCCCAGCACGCACCCCCACGGGGAGCACAGTCCCAACCTGCTGAGCCAGGTGGGGGGGGCTCCCACGGGGCCACTCGCGAGCCCCTCAAATTCCTCCAAACAGCACCAGGCTCGGTTAAAATAACACATCCAGGGTTTATTGTTTTTTCCATTCCTCGCAGCTAATGATTAAANCGCCCCTTACCCGTGAGGCCAGCTTCCCCCGGCGCGCCGTCCCTGGGGAGGGGGCAGCCCCCGCTCTAGACGTGCGTCGGGTTGTCCAGATACGGGTCCGTCTTGGTCATGTGCAGCATGACCGTGGGGGCTTTGTAGTGGCAGTGCACCCCCCCGCAGCTCACCCCGCTGCAGGGCTTGCCCCTCGTCCTCACGCCCAGCTTTCTGTTGCACAGGCTCTGCCAGGTCTGCAGCGTCTTGGAGCTCCACACCCACACCCCGCTGGTGATGCCCACCACCAGCGACATGAAAATCTTTAGCATAAAGACGGCCACGGTGGGCACCGAGGCCTCCAAGGAGCAGTTGGCGGCGCGCCGGCCGGGGAGGTGCAGGCAGCCGCGCTCCAGGGCCCTGAGGTTCCAGTAATCCACGTTCAGCCGCTCGTAGAAGTAACAGACGATGACGCAGGTGGCCGGGACGGTGTAGAGGATAGAGAAGACCCCAATCTTCACCATCAGCTTCTCCAGCTTCTCCGTGTTGGTGCCACCTGTCTTCATGATCTTCCGGATGTGGAAGAGGGCGACGAAGCCCGTGAGGATGAAGGAGGTGCCGATGACCAGGTAGCAGGAGAGGGGGATGAGGACGAAGCCAGTCAGGGCGCTGACATCCATGCTCCCTACATAGCACAGCCCCGTGAGCTCGTCCCCCGCCACCTTCCGCATGGTGAGGATGACAATGGTCTTCATGGCTGGGATGCCCCAGGCAGCCATGTGGAAGTAGCTGCTGTGGGCCTCGATGGCCTCATGTCCCCACTTCTTCCCAGCAGCCAGGAACCAGGTGAGGGTGAGGACGACCCACCAGAGCGAGCTGGCCATGCCAAAGTAGTAGAGGATGAGGAAGACGATGGTGCAGCCTGTGCTCTCCAGCCCCTCCTGGATGATGTAGAGCTCGCCGTTCTCCCGGTCACAGGCGATGTTCTCAGCCCCTGCCACTGAGCGGATGATGAAGGCCACGGAGTAAACGTTGTAGCACATGGAGAGGAAGATGATGGGCCTCTCGGGGTACTGGAAGCGGTGGGGGTCAAGCAGGAAGGTGAGGACAGTGAAGGCGGTGGAGACGAAGCAGAGGGTGGACCAGACAGCCATCCAGATGAAGGCGAAGTCCTTGTCCTCCCGGGACCAGTAGACGTCCACCCCGGGGGAGCACCTGGGTGCACAGGAGAGGCTCTTCTCCACGTACTGGAATTTCTCGGGGTTGTCGCAGGCCCCCAGGCCATTGGGTCCCCGGCCCTCGGCGGTGCCCGGTGGCCAGGGCCGGGGGGCGACGGGCAGCATGCCCTGGCCCTTGTGGGACTCAGTGGCCGAGGCGTTCTCAGGGGCCTCCATGCAGAGGGCATTGGGGTCGTTCTTGGTGGGCAGCTTGCCGCAATCGAGTGACTCGGGCCAGCCGAAATTGAACTGCTCCATGATGGGGACGCACTTGTGGCGGGCCTGCTCGCACATGGGGCGGCAGGCGGGGATGCTGGCGCTCACCTGGTCGGTGCACATGGGCGCGTAGAGGGAGCAGAGGAAGAAGCGGAGGTGGACGTGGCAGCCGTACTCCACCAGTGGGGCGAACTCGTGCAGCTTCAGGGCGGCCTCGCGCTGGCTCTCGTGGCCCAGCAGGTTGGGCATGCGCGTCAGGTTGTACCCGATGCCCCGGCACATGGGGATGTCGACGGGCTGGCACCGCGCGGCCCGGCCCCGCGGCCCCTCCAGCCCCCCCAGCTCCAGCCCGCGCCCGGCCGCCGCCAGCTGCCACAGCACC
>VWZL01003940.1:60365-104257 GCA_013396915.1 Stercorarius parasiticus
GATGGAGCAGGGGAGGGGTGATGGAGCTGGGGAGGGGGCCGTGGGTGCTGTCCCACCGAGCCGTTGCTGGTCAGGCAGGGCTTGCTGAGGCGGGGGGGGCCCGGTGCCGGCTGTGCTGCCCTCACCCCTGCCCTGCCGAGCCCACGGACCTTCAGTGGTCCCGGCTTCCCCCAGCACCAGGTTCGCAGGCAGGGTCTGGGGCAGGCAGTGAGAGCCCAGATAGCAAGGACAGGCCACTGGCCGTGCCCAGGGGCGAGCGTGGGCTCTGCAGCACCCTGAGCTCTCCCTGCCAGCCCGGAGGGAGGGAGATGGCACAGCCCCATGGGGAACCAGGGGGGATAATTTTCTCTTCCCAAAGAATTTCACAGGAATAGCCGGCATGAAAAGCCTGTGGGTTTGATTTCAAAGGGATGCCAGTGCCGGGGCCGGATGGGCTGGTGAGCAGGTGGAGGGGTCCATCCTGAGAGCACCCCACGCCAGGCACTGCTCGGGGCCACAGGCTGGCATCCACCCGGACAGAGGGATGGCTACCCCCTGCCCTGGCCAACACCTCCCTGGGGACACTCTCCCGCGCAGCAGCAGCTGTGATCTTCAAGCCCCAACCCTTTCTACCCCCAGGCACAGTCCCGTACGATTCAGAGGCACCTGCGCGTGCACCAGCCCATCACGCCATGGGGCAGGGGATGCCCTGTCCCTGTGGCCTTCGCGAGTGACCCCCCAGGCTCCCTGCCATGGGCAGGTGGCAGAGGGGTGGGAAGATGGGGATCTGGGGGGGACAGACCCTGAAAAAACAGACAGAGGAACCCGACGCTGGCAGGAGATGGGTGAACAGGCAGCACAGATCCTGCCCAGCCCCATCCAATGCCAACATAAGGGAAAAGCCATTTCTTCCCTGATTCAGGCATTAATTATGGCAGCAAGAGCCCTGGTGGGTGTGAATTATCAGCCCCACTTTCTGTACACCCAAGTGCAGCTATTTTGGTGGCTTCATGGGACTCTGCAGCGTGTGTAACTGGGCAGGGAACCCACTCCTGGAAAGGCACCATGGGCACAGCAGTGCTGGTGGCATCAGGCAGGGCAGGGAGTGCTGAGCATCCCGGCCTCACGTCCTGGGGGGTCCCGCTGGCCCCCAGCCACGCTGACACCCCATCACTTGGTGCTGAGACACCCGGACCCTGGCACATGTCCCCTGAAGGACAGGACTGTTCCCTCCTTCTCTCACCCCACTGCCATCTGTGCTCCCCGTGTCCTGACTGGCACAGCACAGGCTGGCACACTCCCCAGCCATGCCAAAGGCTCTGCAGGGTCCCTGAGGGGCCGCAGATGCCCCCACCCTGTCCTCCTACCCAGGTCAGGGCCTGGCCTGATCCTCCCATCCCAGGGAAGGAAACCTCCTCCCGAATGCCCCGGTGCCCCTTGCAGCAGCAGGACGATGTCCCTGCCTGCCCGGCTGCCCCCAGCACAACCTGCAGCTCACGGGCAGCAGCACCCACATCTCTGCCCCACCGCCCAGGGGATTGCAGAGACATTTCCTGCAGAAGCCACGAGTTTTTTACCCCCACCATCGCCCACCCCCCAGGACCTCTGACCACCCAGTGGGGTCCCCCAGCCATCCTGGAGTGGTGAGTGACACCAGTGTCCCCAGACAGTGTCCTGAGCTCCCCAGGTCACCACCTGGCCTTGAGTCCCATGCACGCATTTGCAATGACAACCTCAGTCCACCGTGTGGGGACACCGTGGCCAGGGCTCAGGGACATGGGGTGACACAAATTCCCCAGAGAACCTCTCTGCAGCCTTGTCACCCTGTCACCCCGCAGCTGGGGAGACTCAGGCACCCTGTGGCCACTGCAACCTGGGGGTGGCATGGAGGGACAGTCCTGCTGCTGGCCAGCCCACCTCCCTGGCCATGGCCACAGGTGCCCCGGGGGGCTGGCAGGGGCAGCAAGGGGACAGCACTGACATGAAGCAGGCAGAAGACACACGGCACGGGCCATGTCCCCACCCCCCCAGGAGCCCTGGGAGCCCGAGGGACCGACACATGGATGGGCTCGTGTGCAGCCATGGGCCTCAGGGGACGGGGCAGGAGCACAGTGGGGTGCCCCAGGGGAGCTGGCTAGCAAGGGAACATTGGGCAGTCCGTGTATCCCCCAACCCCCCGCAGTATTTTAACTGGCGAGTGTGGCTGGCAGTGCAGCTGGCTGCACAACGGGCTGCTGATAGCCTTCTCGGGGGGCTGGGACACATGTCCCTGGCTGTGAGGACACCATCCCCATCAAAGGGGAAGCTGGACTGAGCCATGTCCTGCCCCCAGCCACCTTGTTCACCCCTACAGACCCCTCTTGGGGGGAGGACAGGACCCAGGTGAGCCTTGGCAGCAGGTGTTCACTCTAGTCCCTACTGAAGGCAGCATCTGCAGTTTGCAGCAGCTGCCTGAGGGAGGCAGGCAAAGGGCTGGAGCTCCCTCCAAACTGGCTCAGCCCTGGGAAGAGCGGGTCATATGGTTTCCAGACCGGGCCATGGGGTGACTGTCTGCCCCCCAGCTGACCTTCAGTGCCCACCCCTATTTCCTGGCAGCCCAAGGACGGGCAGAGGAGGCGCCTTGTGCTGGGAGCAGGCTCTGTGGCACTCCCAGATGACATCCCAAGCCAGCACAGGAGCCCTTTCATCCCCAGCCCCGCTTGCCCCTCAAAGTGAAGTTTCTTCCCCAGGACGCCCCATCCCGTGGTGCCGGCGCGGGTCCTGGTGCAGGCACAGACACACACAGCCCTTTCTTCGCCCCTCGGCCCCGCGCGCAGCTCGGCACTGGCAGGCATGTCTGTGCCGCACAATGCGCCTCCTTGTTCGCCCCAGCCCAGGGCCGGCTTGCGGGGAATGGCAGGGAATCGCCTCCGTTTCCTGCTGGAGTTTTATTACATTCACCGTATAAATAAATAAATACGATCCAGAGGAGGAGAGAACCATGGGGCAGCCTGGAGCCAGGCAGGACGTGGGCTGGGGCTGAGCCCCGTGGCACCAGGGCTGGGAGCATCTGGGAGGGGGTGTGGGGGGTCCCGGGATGCCCCAGGGTGGCTCTGCCCCCCCGAGATGTCCGTGCTCCCTGGGTCTGCGCAAAGTCCCTCACATCTCTCCAAGGAGAAGCCCAAATCCCAGCAAATGCAATCCAGGAGGCAGCTCCGCAGCCCGGGAGCCACTGCAAGTGCCCAACAAGGGGCTTAGTATCCTGGGCAGGGACCCTGGCCACCAGCACCGGCACTTGGTTGGAGGAGAAACCTTCTCCCAGGGAATCTGGGAAGCGTGGGAGCACCCTCAAGCCCTGCCACCCCCAAGGCTGCACATGCTCATGGCCTGGCAGAAAGCTCCTGCATCCCCAGCGCGCGGCTCACACGCTGTTCTGCCACCATGGGCCAAGCAAATCCACCCTGGTTCACGCTGCTGTGGGCTTGCAGGCTGGACCTCTGGAGGGACACAGCCAAAGCACCCTCTGGGGGCCCGAGCAGAGCCCAGCCCAAGCCCACGCTGTGCTGCCTCAGGAGAGGAGAGAGCTGCGAGGACTGGAACTGGCTGGAAATGGTTTTATTGTACTATTGAATGGGCCGAGCTGCCCATTTGGTTGCAAAGGTCTCCAGTGCAGCCTCAAGGCAGTGTCACCCTGCAGGCTCCCTTGGGTGTCCCATCACCACGAGTGGCCTTTCACCAGCCCATGCTTGCTGTCAACACCGTCGGTGCTGTGGTCAAAGTCCTCCTTGTGCTCGCTGCAGGATTCAGCACAGCCTTGGCAGCTGGATGCTGACACCTTCCTCCAAGCTGCATGGACTCATCAGGGTGGTCTGGGCAGAATTTTGGCATTTCCAGTGCTTTTGGGTTGGGTTGGTTTCAACTTCTCCAGCAAGGTTCGGATCAAGAGCAGTGAGCCGGCTGGAGCCGCCCAGACTGAAGCTCTCCCATCTTTGCAACCTCAGGTTGTGTATTTGCACATACCCGCGATCTCACTGTCCTCTTCCCTGTTACTGGACAGAGTTCATCAGCGCTGGGAAATGCCATGTTCCATTTCTTCTTCCCAGGCCCCAAATCAGTCCATGTTGAGGTCACAGTCCTCTTTCTGATGGTTCCTGCCCAAGGCTGGGTCACTTCTTGCTCTTGACAAACAGTCTGGTACCAGTATCTTCCTCCCTGACCTGGTTCCTCCTTGCGCACCTCCCTCACCTTCTCCTCTCCACATGGCGCATGGTACAAGACCACCATCTCTAACCTGGCCACAGGAGCGGCTCCAGGGGGAACTTCTTCAGCTGTGTCTCTAATCTGCTTACCAGGGTGCTGCTGTTGTGCAACAACTTCCATCGCAGCTTCCACTTGGCCCTCTCTGGAGAAGAGCTACTGCAGAAGAGCTGCTGCAGTAAGAACCTGAATGACCCCAGTGCCTTATTTCTACAAGGGACAGACGCTGACATCCCGGCAGACACAGCTTGAGGGACACTGAATTTTGATGACTTCGGGGCAACACATTTTCTGCTCTGCTCGAGATGAACCTGGAACTCTTCTGCCCCGCTGGCTCCCTCCATCTGGGGGCTTTGGATTCTCATCTAAATGGGTGTTTCCTGATCAGTCACTCTGCTCCTCAGCACACTCGGCTGGTCAGACGGGCTCTTACACCCCAGAGTGATCAGTCCCTCCCTTGCCTGGCACCCACCCGCAGCCCCACAGCCCACCCGCAAACCCTCCACCCGGAGGTCTGGACCCCATCGCAGTGGGACCCCCGGGGGAGACGGGCTTCAAGCACAGGGAATCCAAAACAGCGAAGTATTAAACCCAAGATGACCCAAGTGTGTTCCAGACAAGTGAGGTGACCTCCTCACCACCCCCTGCAGCCAGCCTCGGACCAGCCAAGGACCACCCCGACCCCCACGGCCACCCGAGCACCCCGTCCCTCCAGCGCAGCACTGGTGTGTGGGGGCAGGCAGGGAGCCCAGGGGGGTGCATCCCACTGGGGAAGGACTTTGCTACTGGAGTCGCACCAGCGCGACCTACTTCTAGCTTAAAATCATCCTAATATGCAAACTTTTATGAAAATACTCCAGAACGCAAAGTTTAACCAAAAAAAAAAAAAAAAAGCAGCACCATGGTGGGTAAGCCGGCTGCGTCCTCTTCTTTTCCAAAAAATATTTTCACAAGATGAGGCAGTGCCGCTTTAGGTCTACCATCGGCATCACAGCACCAAGAGCTCAAGACGGCAACTCGGAATGGAAACCCTCAGGTATGTCGAACAAAAATACTATTTACCGTTCACTTACTAATCCTGTTCTCCTCCAGGGGAAAAAAACACAAAGCTCCCGTATTTATTTAGCAGAACTCAGCACTTTTTGGTTTTGCCAATGGCACCTAAATATAGTTCGTGAGAAACAAATAATCTTTCAGGGATTTCTGCTCCTTCCATCTCTCCAAGCCCCTTTCTTTAAAGGTCAGGCGACCGCAGCGAAGGCTCTCGCCCCAGCTGACAACCTGAGCTAAGAAAAGGTGCTTTTTTGATGTGTCACCGAGTCTGTGAGGTGGGTCACCCACCCCCCGGGCTCCTCCAGCAGTGCCAGGGGTGGGCTGCGGGATGGCTCTGCTCTGTCCCCGTCCCCAGCCCCTCTCCTGCCCCTGCCAATGGCACCAACCCTCCGGGCGCGTGCTGGGTTGCTGGAGGAGATGGGGAAGAGCGAAGGTTCACTCGCTGTTATCGGGGGGGTCAACTTCTGGAGATGACACCTTGTCCCAGACCACGGATCCCAGCTCCCTGGATGCTGATGGGTCTCCCCAAGCCAGCGTGAAACGCTTCCTTCTGCCGGACATGGTGAAGGCAGGAGAGCTGCTGCCCAGGGGGGACCACAGCTCTGAAGGAGGGAAGAGATGGAGACGGCTGCCGGGAGGGGACAGAAGAGGGAAGAACAAGAGCGTTAAAGACGAGGTGATCCCTTGCACTGCTGAAAGATCGTGACAAGCGGAGTCCATCTCCTCATGGCAGAGGATGAAAACTGAGCTGAGTTTCTTCCCCTGATGTTCAACCTGCCTGTTCCTGCTCTCTGCCTTGTCCCGGCGTACCCTTGAGTTATCTTTTTCCCCCTCTCCGTCCCTAATCCTGTCCAATGGGCAGAGAACCAAGGGCAGGGAGCTGGGGATGGCAGGCAGAGCCAGCAGGCCCCACCAACTCTCGATACTTCTGAGAACCAGGACTGGAAAATAAACACGTCTCCAGGTACGCAGCAGAGACTGGCCTGAGGGACCACCACGTCCCATCGCACCCCTGTGGCTGCCCACACGTCGTGCCGGCCGCGCCGAGGGCAGAAACTGGCTACCCTCTTGGATGGGTTCGAGCCACTCTGCAGCCAGCTGACGGCGCCCAGCAGAGCCGGGTTTGCTGGAGCCCCCCCGGAAGCAGCAATGCAGTGCCCAAGCAGGATTGGGGTTGTCCGCACGTCTGCATGGCCTCGGGTGGCAGAAGGGGCGCTGCCCCGCCTTGTCCTTGCTGAGACACACAGCAGGGAGCTGCCACACAGCAGCAAACCTGCGCCCAGCCCCGTGCTCCCTGCCCGCATGGGTCCCCCAGCACCCTCCGAGCATCCCCAGCCCGCGTCCCATGGGAGCCGGGACGGGAGGGCAGCGCTCTGCCTGTGGTGCTGCCCTGCCTCCCACCAAACCCCCTCCCCGACCCACCCTTGGGGCACGGACTCTGCCCTGGCAGACACGTAACTTCCCAAACACCCTGGCCAAGCAAACCCTTCCCTCCCGGCCCCACTCCCCTCCCACCTTCTCTCCCCCCCCGGCTGCTGCATTTTCCGCCCTCGCTGCAAACTTTCTAGCACAGGAAAATGTGAGGACATGGAAAACCAAGCTGGTCCCCGTCAGCCAGGCCACCTTCCTCCTCCTCAGCCCCTTTGTCTTGCAGACCACAGGTTGCCCAGCTCCCGGCACCTCCAGCGTCCCACCCCAGCCGGGATGCCTGCTCCCCCTACGCCGCAGCAGGGGCGACCCCAAGCCCCCCAGACTGCAGAGGGATGGTTTTGGGGCTCGCTGAGGGTTTTGTGGAGCAGACAGAGCTCAAAAGGAGCGAGTGCTCAGTGCTCAGGAATGATCAGGGGGCCGGAGCCCCTCTGCTGTGAGGACAGGCTGAGAGAGTTGGGGTTGTTCAGCCTGGAGAAGAGAAGGCTCTGGGGACACCTTAGAGCCCCTGCCAGTCCCTAAAGGGGCTCCAGGAAAGCTGGGGACGAACTTTTTCGCAGCGCCTGTAGCAATAGGACAAGGGGTAATGGCTTTAAATTAAAAGAGGGAAGATTTAGACCAGATACAAGGAAGCAATTTTTGACTCAGAGGGTGGTGAGACACTGGCCCAGGTTGCCCAGAGAAGTCGGAGGTGCCCCCTCCCTGGAAACACTCCAGGCCAGGTTGGACAGGGCTCTGAGAAACCTGATTGAGTTGAAGACGCCCCTGCTCATTGCAGCAGGGTTGGACTAGAGATCTTTAAAGGTCCCTTCCAATCCAAACCATTCTATAATTCTATGAACAAAGGCTTGGCGCTGCTGGCAAAGCCCCCGTGGTTTCCCCACGGGGAAACCGAGTTGCTCCAAGCCCAGGTCCTTTGTAGGTACATCAGCTCCAGCCTTCGTGACCTCCACAGCCAGGACTGGCCCCACCAGTGTGCAGCATCCCTGGTGCACGCCAGGCCAGGGAAGCACCAGCATCTCTCCCCTCCAGCCTCACTGCTGGGAACGGCCCTTTCCCCACCACCCTGGGCAGCGCACCCCGCACTTCTCGGTCCCCAGTTGGGTCAGGATCCCACTGTCAGCTTTCAGTCCTATTTTAAAGCAAATTCAGAGTCTCCTTTTGTCCATGTCCCTCCACAACCTACTGGGTGCGGTTCCTGTCTGGCTTTATGCAAGAGGATGCTCCTTACTGGGGGAGAGGCAGCGGAGACACTGGGGTACACTGGACACTTGGGATACAGGGAGGACAGACCAACAAGACCCTGGAAAAAAGAGTTCAAATCTGATTTACCTTTTCCCAAAAGCTGCAAAAAAGCAGTCCAGGAACATCAGAGAGCTCCCACTTCCCTGCCGGTGCCAGGGCGAGCCAGGGCAGCCCCGCACTGTGGTAGGGAAACAGACCCCCGGCCGCTGCGGGTGCTGGGCTGGGGGGCTGCCCCACAGAGCAGGGCGCAGGTTGGTGACCAGGGTATGAGCTCCCCACCACCCAAAGCGTTGTCCCCCACCCCAGCTAAGAGACTGGTCCTTGGCATCTAGTTGACTCAGAGCAGCATCTCATGTGGGTTAAACTCCTGCACGGCAGAGCTGCAACAGGAACTCGGGAGGGAGGAGAGGTGCCAAGGGTCCAGCGTGGCGTCAGCTGGGCCCAGCTCCAGCAGTGTTTCCGTGACCTCTCTCCACAGCCTGACCTGAGCAAGTCACAGAGCAGGGACCTGCTGGCATCTGCAGTGGGGATGGCCACCATGCTGGAGAGGGACAAGCAGGGCCAGCTGAGGGGCTGGGGATGCTCAGACTTGCCTAAGCTGGACTCCTCCCAAGAGCATCTTTAACTGAGAGCTGCATCATCCATAGGGAGCTCCCTTGGCCGTGGCCCCTGCTCCGAATCATGATGCTTGTGTCAGCCGTCAGACAGCGCTCGGCCCCAGCAGCCACAGCAAACAGACGTACCTTCACTGAAACAACTGCTAATTGTTCCCAATTAGGGCCAGGTCTTGAATACTCATCAGCGCATGGCACCCGCCCTAATGCATTTAGCAGCATGGTGAGGAATGGTGGCAGCGGAGCAGGCGTCCCACTGTCGCCGCCTGCCCTGTGGAGGGAGGGATTTGTATTTATGCTGCTTTCAGGGAAAAGGAAAACATGCTCCGGGCTCCTCCAGGCTTTCACAGCAGCTCCTTGAGGGATGGTGCGGGGATCTGGGGGTCCCGAGGGACGCCAGCACCCCTCAGCAGCAGCATAAGTGCCAGCCCAGGGGTCCCTCCTGCCCCAGCTCAGGCAGTCACCCCCCCGCTGTCACTGCCTGCCTTTGGGCAGCCCCACAAGCCAGCAGCTCCCGGAGCCGGGGCTGCGGGGCCAGCACAAGCCCAAGGGCAGCACCAGCCTGACCTGGCCCCGGGATCTCCCCGGCCAGGAGGACACCCGAGAGGGGGCACTAGGGGCTGCACAGCTGCTTGCTTCCACCCCACGTGGCCTGGAGGCTGCGGCCCTGCAAAATCACCTAAATATGTCAAACAACCAAAAAAAGAGCTTGCCTGGGCTGTGGATGCCCTTTGAGGAGCTCAGGCAAGAGGGAAGCAGAGCTGTTGCCCCAGAACCATGAACGCTGAGCCGGGCTGGATGCTGTGTGTGTGATACCATCCCCAGGAGCAGCTCTCTGCTCCTGCAGCTCACGGGATTTTTCCCAAAGCTGGAGACAAAACCTTACGGATTTCACAAAGCCCAGAAGAGCAGCGGCACACCCGATGCCCCTAAATCCACCCAAGAGAGAACACGCTCCTGAAACCTTGCAGATGCTGAAAACACCTTCACTACCAAACTCCGGCATGAGCCAAGCAGCTGGCGCAGCACACGCGGGGTTCCCTGCCTCCGTCGGGTGGGTTTGCGTCTGGAAACACCAGCCCAAGCTGCCGGGGGTGGGGAAAAAACCCTGAGTGACCACACTGCAAGGCAGGCAAGGAGGTAAGTGCACCCCCAGTTACTCCCTAAGCAATGGACGCCTCCTCCATCACCGGCAGCTGCGTGGCCGGGCACTGCTGGGCCGCTGCAGCCAGCACCACCGGCACGCTGGGGAAGAAAGGAATTTCTGTGTAAATCCCATTTACCATCGGGTTTCTCACTTCCCCTCCAGCAGACAATCCCGGCCCTCAGAGCAGCGCTGCATGAAGGGGCTGTTTAATATATTTTTGGAAGAAGAGGGAAAAAAAAAAAAACCTCTCTGAAAAGAGCCTCTTTCAGCTAATAATGAAGTGAATATTATATTAAGAGTGAAAACATATTCAGGGTAACTTACAGAGGGAGACAGAAAACCTTTTCATAACACCCTGGCCACAAACACAACTGCCAATTAAACTGGCTTCATTCAGCAGCCCGTGCCAACACAAACGAGGGGCCAGGGGAGCAGAGCATGCCGGAGCCAGTGCATTCGGTGCCCGGTTGGGCTCAGCCATGGCTGGCGGCATCAAGGGGTGTCCACTCTGCTGACTTTCAGAGCCAGCCGTCGAAATAAAAAGGTGCGAGTCCCCTGTCCCTGGCTGTCCCTGCACGGGGTACTGGGCAGAGGCAAGGGGCTCCAGCACCACGGGGGTCCTCCATCCCTGCCCACAGTGACTGGTCCGGCCTCTCCTCTGGTCTGCACCAGGACACTGCCATCAGCAGGGGGGACAGGGCAGGTGGCAGGAGCCCCCAGGCACCCAGCCCAAGGGACCAGCAGGATTGCTCCTGGCCGTGGTGGAGGGTGCTGAGCCATCCAGCCAGGCTGAGCTGACGGGAGCCCAAGTTTGGCTGCCCTACACATCCCGTGAAGGCTGAGATGGGGGGAAGATGCACCTCCCACCCCAACAGCCTGTGCCAGGGGGAGGAGAGCCATGGCCAGCCTGTGGGGCTGAACTCAGACGGTAAGCAGAGGTGCCAAAACCTGGAGCACCTTCCAGCATCCCCATGCCCGCTGCGGGGTTCCCATATGCCCAGGACATCTCGCTCCACCTTTAGCTCTGCCTTCCCATGTGTTTTGGTTACCTGCTGGCGATCTCAGCCTACCCTCGCCCCCAGGAGAGCACAGCCCACAACACGGTGGGGACATCAATGCTCATCAGTGCTCTCCAGGGTTCCTGCATCAGCTGCCACCAGAGGGGACAGGCGCTCCTTTGCCATGTCCCCTGGGGGCTCACCAGTATGGAGGAGAGCTGCAAGGGCATGGCAACAAGCTGGGAGACCTGACACCCAGGTGACACACAGGGGCTGTGATTCACATTTCACACAGGATTTATCTTTGTCTTGCAGCCCAAGGAGCAAGATGGGCTGAGGGTACACAACATCTCAGGCTCTTGCTTAAACACTGATGCCAGGAAAACATCACATGATAGCAGATACTACTTCAATTGAGCAAACGCTCGGCAAAGCTCAGGAGCTGCAAGCTGACATTTGATAAACCCAAACTGGAAATACAGGACCACTTTTGAGCTGTAACCAACCTTCGCAACAGTTTCTCCAAGTGAACACCCTGAAGGTGTTTCTCAAACTATTTAACGGAGGGGAAGGGGGATAAAGAAGAGGCATTTTGGCCAAAAATAAAAATTCCAGTAGCAAACTTCTCAAAAGGTCCACATTTTTTTGATTAACAATCAGAAAGCGAAGTTCCTTGGAGAGATTTTTGTCTGTTTTGCTCAAGGACTTGTATTTCTGTTTTAAAGCCTAGTCAAGATCCAAACACATCTTTGATTTTGCCCAGAGGCTGAAAGTTTGTATTTCTTCCTTTAATTAAAAAAAAAAAAAAACAAAAAAAAACAGGAAAGCAATTTTTCACCATTATTTGGTAAAGAAAAATTGAAAAATGCACGTCATTGAAGTCTAGTTAACCACAGGAAGGCTGTCACACAGCAGTAAACTGGCCATCAACCTAGAGGCAGACTCTAGGTCAAATACAAGTTACTGGCCTGGACCGGGCGACAGCTGAGGGGAGGGCAGTTGCTGTTCCTGCAGCGTGCACTGCTGGCAGTGGAAGACAGGAGCAGACCTTCCAGAGGCTTACAAAGCTCCTCAGCGTGCCACAGCGAGCCATCCCACTGACATGTATTTCTGTGTTTGAGACTGAGTGGGCGCAATGCCTTCCCCAGTGAGTTTTGTCCCTGCAGCTCGGAGAGCAGAAACTCCTGCCTTTGGAAGGTCATTGATGGACACGGATGCGCCAAGTTTCCATTAGCTGATCCAGCTGCCTGTGCTCGCTCAACCCAGCACCTAAAGGCTGTCAAGAGAAATGCCAGCACGCCCCACGTCAGAGCAGAGCCTGAGGAGGCTCTATGAAAGGCACAGCCATCTCCTGCTGGGAAACCGGGCCCCGCTTATGTCTTCAGACCTATCTTATCCCAACAGTCAGGAAGCACAAAGTTCTCCGTTGCTTGTAGGGAACAGGTATCAGCTTCCGATAAAAGCAGGTTATCAGAACAATACCAATATCCAGATTTAAAGCCCATCAGCAACGAACCCCTGAACTGCTTGCCTTCGGCAATGCATTACGAGGGAGGTGTTGCCATCTAGTGTCGACCCAGGAGAAAGGACTCGGCCAGACACCCACCTTCCCTTGCCGCCAGCCCAACGGGGACTGGTGGGGGGACAGTTTTAACACCCTCTTGGAAAAGAGCAACGCCAAGCAGACAGGACAAGGCTGCCTGTGACAGGAGGACAGCTGGAAAGCCCTGGCCGCAACGGCTGTGGAAGTCCAAACCCAAGAAGCCAGCCGCTGGCCACGCGAGAGCCCAGGCTTGGGATCTTTAAATCAGAGCGAGTGATTTGAGTTGCCAGCCCAGCTCAGTTAAAAGTCTCACCGACAACCTTCCACGCAACACTTGTGTTTCAGGTGTGTATTATTGCTGGATGCTATTCATCAGGACAAAGCATCACCAGTGTATGATTAAGATAATTAGTATCGTGTAACACCATTTCTTCCTTTCTGATCATCAGGAAGGCTCGGGGAGTCTTCTGGGAAAAAGTAGATCTGGGAAAAAATAATCACTGGATTGTTCTTAGGGGACAGGTGACAAAACCCAAACCCTACACTCTCTTTAGGTCTCTCTTCTTCAAACTAAGTAGCACAGCAGGATTTGACCTCCTCTCAGAGACCAAGCCATCCTTTCTCCAAAAGCACAGAGGACCAGAACAAGTAGCGGGGTCCAGAAGCGTGCTTGCAAGGTGCTGCCAACCCAAAGCTTTCCTAACCTTTCCCCAGCCCGCCCTCCTCTTTGGGACATCCTACCGAGAGCGCATTTTATTTTAAGACACTGTCAGAGCATGTTGGTAAGGAATCCAAAAGCCATAAAGACACTGGCAGAACAAGAATGCTTCAGACATTTCTCTCCTGGCAAGGGGCCACCTTGGATCGCGCAGCCACCACAGGCAACCCTCCCTGCCCAGCAAGTCAACAAGGCACTGAATCATGTTTAGAAGACATTATCCATCCTAGTCAAATACGGGCAGGACAAATGCCATGAAAACATCATTTCATGTTACCAGGTTCCTCCTCCTCCTCCATGGCCTCTTGCTAGTATCTACCTGCCACTGTCTCACTAAGAAGCATTTGATTTTTGCATTTAATAAAGGTGTGCATTCAGAGAGGCACGGGCAATACGGAGTGGATTCTGCTCCA
Source organism: Stercorarius parasiticus (assembly GCA_013396915.1). Classification (NCBI taxonomy): domain Eukaryota; kingdom Metazoa; phylum Chordata; class Aves; order Charadriiformes; family Stercorariidae; genus Stercorarius; species Stercorarius parasiticus. Next base: position 73,740 of record VWZL01003940.1, read on the forward strand.
AAAGGAAACCAACTTGATCGAAGCCAGAGAGGAGTCAGCAATATTTGTAGGGGATAAAGCTGGTATTCTTAATTTGAAATTTAGTATCAACATTCACAGGAACCTTCACCCAAAACAAAGAGCATAACACGCTGTTGCCCAAGAAGGGAGCTAGCTACATAGCAACAAAACAGACCCTATTTCCAAATTCCAGCTCCTTACACTGAAAGGACTCTTGCACAATAAATTGGCACGAGTCCTGCCAGTGTTAGTTCTCAGGTTGGTTTATTTTCTCAGAACAAAAATATCAAACATAATTTTTTAAAGAACAACCTGTATAAACAACACAGAACTTCACAGCATCCTACTCCCATTTACAGATCCTGTAAAAGCAAGAGGTCAGGAAAGTTTTCTTCAAAGAGTAAGCAGGGAAGGAGGAACACCTTCCTCTCTCCTGCAGCAGGACTTGGTTCTTCTGGAAACAGCCTGAGAATATGGCAAACAAATCAAATTCTACAAAATAGGCTGTGTATAACCACAGAACCTCCATTTCACGCTCTCAAAACAAGGCAGTGCTCTTGCACCTCTTCCCAAAACATAGATGCGATGCCAAGATCTCTGGCGATGCCAAGATCTCTGTGTGCCCAGAGGTAGGTCTCCATCCTGTCCAAGATCCACTCTTTTTGTCAGCTGGCGAGGTCCTAGGAGAACAAAATAACACAGTCGGTGTCCCGCAAGGATCGCCTGTACATTTTATTCCATTTTAGCATTAAATGGTCATTCATTACTAGCACATGTCTACAGTGGCCCTGAAAGAAACACGCAGAATCTTATGGATTAGCACAAGTGTAACGGGCGCAGTGAAATCCCCGTAAATTCATTCAACTTCCTCACATAGGACTTGGAGGAAACTGAGTATTAAGTGACAAGTGGTGCTCCTCAGGGGTCGGCATGGGGACCCATGCTGTTTAACATCTTTGTTGGCAGCATGGACAGTAGGATCAAGGGCACCCTCAGCAAATTTGCCAATGACACCAAGCTGTGTGGTGCGGTCAACACGCTGGAGGGACGGGATGCCACCCAGAGGGACCTGGACAGGCTGGAGAGGTGGGCCTGTGTGAACCTCATGAGGTTCAATAAGGCCAAGTGCAGGGTCCTGCCCCTGGGTTGGGGCAACCCCAAGCACAAATCCAGGCTGGGCAGAGAATGGATGGAGAGCAGCTCTGAGGAGAAGGACTTGGGGGTGTTGGTGGACGAGAAGCTCAACATGAGCCGGCAATGTGCACTCACAGCCNCCTGGTGACAGGATGAGGTGTAATGGCTTCAAACTGAAAGAGAGGAGGTTTAGATGAGATATCAGGAAGAAATTCTTTGCTGTGAGGGCGGTGAGCCCCTGGCCCAGGTTGCCCAGGGAAGCTGTGGCTGCCCCATCCCTGGAGGGGTTCAAGGCCAGGTTGGACGGGGCTTGGAGCCACCTGGTCTGGTGGGAGGTGTCCCTGGCCAGGGCAGGGGGTGGCACTGGATGGTCTTTAAGGTCCCTCCCAACCCAAACCATTCTATAATTTTAGGAACTCAAAACTAGGAAGTCCACCTCAGAGAAACCCTGAGAACACTCTTCAGGCCACCTTCCTTCCTGTACGGTGTCACCCATGCTACCCAGCACTTGTGCTTTTCCAACCCTGACTTGGATCACCTGCCTCACCTTCTACATGGCTACGCTGACCTTGCTGCCAAAAGCTCACCTGCACCTTCAGTGCCTCTCCCAACCACGCTTTCCCTCTGCCCCTCCACCTGCAGACAGAACCAGCACCACCTCTTTCCTGTCCCTCGCAAGCTGTTTGAGTTGGTTTTCAAGTGCTGGTCAAACACCGCTAGATCTGCAGCAGAGCTGTGGTCCACGCAAGCATAATGTGGATGGAGTTCCCTCTTGTCCCCAAAGCCATTAAGCACCTGAGATAAAACACACTCCGCACACATTCCCACTGCTCTCTATGTGCCTGTTGCATATTTCAACATCCACACTGCTCACACCGTTGCTGTAACTGGCATCTGAGATACTCGTGGAGGAATACTGATACAGGGGATATTTCCCCAATTTGTCAGAGTGCAGACGGTACCGAAACACTACTGAAAAGTCAGCCTTGTCCCTCCGTCATCCACAGGACTAACAGCAGAAGAAAAAACAAACAACCAAAAAAAAAAAAATCAGAAAAATCCTTGGAAACCTTTCCACAAGATAACCCATTATCTGTCTCCTACAGAAGTTCTGAGGATCAAAGGAGGTACATTCAAAAGATGCCCTATCTCCTCTCAGCTCAAGAATACCAGGAGCTCAAACCAATTTTTGATACTCCTTCAGCAGCCATAGCCACTATGGCTCGCTCAACCGGCTCAGCTGCTGTGGCAATCTCTACAAATATAAGTCTGATTACTAGTAGCAAAATAGGGAAGCCTGCTCCTTAGAGGATATTGATTTACAGACTGCTAACCAGAAGTCAAAAAAGCAGTAATTGTGAGGAAAACAGACGGTTTGCAGACTAAAGGATGAGGAGATGAAGCATCACATGACGCTCAAAATCCACACCTCATTCATCATATATCCTTGAAAGGCACCACAGGATCACGGGATAATTAGGGCTGCAAGGAACATCAGTAGGTCTCTAGTTCAACCTCCTGCTCGGAGCAGGGTTAGCTATGAGGTCGACCAGATTACTCATCCTCCCCCGATGACCCCAAAGCAGCCAGGTTTTAGTCCGTCTGTATGCTCAGAGCCACACGAAACCCGTGACTCAAATGCCACCCTGCCAGAAAACTGAGTCTGAATCAGGACAATGTGCCTCTCTCAAGGGCTGCCCCCAATTTAAAGCGTGGGATAATAAAGGCACAAAACAGTCGAGCAACTTTAAAGATTGACAGAAACACACAAGTAAAGACTTCTCGCCTAGCACAAACTAGGACTGACAGTACCAAGTCAGTGCAGAGTCACTGTCCTAGTTCACCCAGACTCACGAAATCCTGTGTTACAGTCTCATTTAACAGGCCACTTCTATTGCCAAATCTTCCAAACCTGGGAGTTAACGAGGTTCACTGTAACGCAAGATGTTCCTAGTCAGTTTCAGGCTGGCAGCGCTTTCTAACACCTACCCTGACGAGGAGAAGGGGGAGATGAAGTTCCTAAAGAAGGAAAACTACTGGAGGACACTTCAGCTGATCTCTTCTCTTCGAAAATGGAACAGAGGTAGAAATGCTTAAATCATTTTTCCAGTTCACAGCATAAAGTTCTAGCAACTAGGACAAGGAGAGAAAGGCTTCTACAGTGGAAAAAAATAATTACGCTTGATGCGCTGTAGTGTTCTACGCATTATTAGAGAAAAGCATCTTTACTCCTGTTAAAATGCAACTGACTTCTACTCTGCTTCTTGTCAGTCTAATATTATCCCCACACAACACTTCCTTTTATGTGTCCCTGATAGGCATACTTAAAAGATAATCACTTGATGTTTCCACCGGCTGTTAGTTGTGGTTTGGGGTGTCTAGCTGGGTATAAAACCTACAGCTACTGAGACTTCTTGTGCACCATAAAAACAAAGGATCAAACTGTGAGTCTTCTGGTTTCATGGCTGCTATTTGAAGTAATAAAGTCTTTACATGAAGCTAATTAAAAAAATATTCAAACTGAAACCCTAAAGCCATTTCAAGGAGTGTTTGATCAGTTCATCTCTTTCATTTCCACCTAATGGCTACACAATCAAAAGAGAAGTGGAGGGGAAACACACGGCCCTGAAGACACAGAGAGTTGGATCGCGTTCAAAGCGTTTGCTGCTCCTGCAGGTAGGAGAACAGCGTGCTCCAACCAGGACTCCGCTCCAATATTTGTTTCCTTCCCTTAACAGCAGGTTGGCAGCAACTCAGCCACGAAAACCAGCAAGGCACACGCTCGCTTTGAAGTTCAGACAGAAGTCTGTTGGTACCCGCTATGTTAATTCATGCTTCAGAAAGACAAGGCAGTCGATCATCAATTTACAGTAAGCAACATGCCAGGTCACAGGTCATTTATAATCACAGTCACCTTTACTCTGCATTAAAGCCATAATTAACAGTTAATGTTTAACTAAGGCTTTAAAATTTGTTTAAGCTGCTTTCTTGCATAAAGAACTGTTGCCGCATCTTCCCCAGCTCCCCCTTTCCTGCCTCCATCTCTAGCAGGGCTGAGGGAAGTGTCATGTAGGCACCAAACACAGCAGGTAACATTTTTGCCGAAGCTCAGGAAAACTGGAAAGTAAGAAGCATGCACTTAAAGCACCGCTCCTGCCAGTTCAGCCCTCATTAAACCCACACTTTGAAGCAGCACTGAGATAACCCCCAGTGAGAAGAGAACTCCTCAAGAGAAGCAATCCAGTCATCAGCTTCGTGGAGGGCAGCCTGCAAGGCTCAGCCTGGCTTTTACATCCTGGAGAAGTGCCTTTAAAGGATGTTCAGGGAAACGTAGCTTCCACACGTCTCTTACGGGAGCCAGAATGCCTTTTTTTCAACACTTCTGTTCAAATCTAAATAGGATTCTCACTAACCATGGAGAAAAATGGAAGGAAAGTTCTGACATGGTAGTCAGAGGGATATGGTCCATCTCACACCACAGCTCCAGATGAGCACACTTGGAAAAGGAGATGTTACGTGCAGACATTTGGAGCATAGATCAGCAGAGGAGCTAAAACATCCTTGAACAGCAATTGCCCAAGAAGTGCTCTTCACTCAAACCCTGACAAGTCCAAAAGAAATTGCCACTCCAAAATGACAGCTTGGAGAAAAACCACCACTACCAGGAGGTGAATAACCTCCTTCTGAAGCGCACCACGTGGGTGCCACGAGAGGTTACTGACAGGCTCCAGCTCTCCCGAATGGCAAGAAGAAAGCCCAGCGACAGCTAGGGTGCTATCAGCTAGCTGATAATGAGATGTGCTGGGCAATCCACCCTGATACAAGGAGAAGAAACAGCTATTTACAACAGCAGGCTATCACGGTTTTATCTGGACAACTATTACAGGGAACGCAACGTATCGCCATCCCAGGGAGCCTGTCTCTGAGCATGCGACGTGCCTTCAGAAAATTGCCTGATTAGGGTACCACTTATCTGCTCTCTACGGAAGCAGTTCTGCAGTCAGCCATACCCTCATTTCTTTCTCTAACGTGTTGTTTGGGGACGTCCAGCTGTTCGTGGTTCAAGTGGCTCACTTTTATGGCCAAGATGGCTGTGAAGCTATCTTCAGAGGGCAGCAGCACAGGAACACACAGACGCTCAGAGACTCCCTGTGGCTGAAAGCTCGAGCAGGCTCTGACTCCCTCATCACAGGTGCACCAGGCATCCAAATTCAGATGAAGGTGCAAGGAGCAGATGCACTACTCCTCATTTATAACACCAAGCTATATGAACGTCCATTGCCATCTGAAGATCGGCACTTACATGCTTTTTTCTCAGGATTTTTTTTTTTTTTTGCAAGTCAATTTGTCATGATCCTCAGCTCTGCAAAGGATCCACCGCGAGTTTCAAGCACTGCCTGTAAGCTAGACAGACAGCTCAGTGGCAGGATGAATTCTCCAGAGATCTTTAACAAGTCTCAACTCCAAAGACCCTGAATGCTGATGACACACACTACAATCCTGAACCTGAGCTGATGGAAGAAGGATCTGTCAAGCCTGCTCAGATCTCTGATGGGACAAGGATACCTAAAGCAAAAAGGAAAAACGGAAAGCAGAGCTCTTTCCCAAGCATTTCTAAAAAAAACCCCTTAGAACAGCACCCAGACAAAGCAACAAAACAATTTGTTCAGAGAGCAGGAGGTCTCAGAAGAGGCACAATTACAGGAAGGTGAAAGAAAGGATGAACTCTTCAACACACACTTTCTGACTCAGAAAGGACTTCAACCAGCAAGTCTGGGATGAAACTGATCCTTACAGCAGCTCCCAGTCCTTCAAGGGCTCAGATAACTTTCACGTCAATAATACTCAGCATTCTGTCAAATCAACAGGTCCCCGATAAAGCAGGGTGGGTAGTGGGAGAGGCACGTGAAGGTCATGTCTACCCTAACTGGAAATAACTCTGCAGTTCTGCAAACCAACTCACAGCAGTGCCAAGACACTCCCCGCATCTTAAGCAAAAAGCCTTTCCAAAAGCAGCATTCCCCAGATCTGAAGCCCTCGTTAGTATCTCCTGCCTCCTGGTGCTGACAACCATAAACACTGTGTTTTTGCAAAGTGATGTTGCCACAATGTCAGACATAGCACTCAATGCCCTGGTGCTGTTCAAGCGGTGATGTAGCTCCTGGTCCCCCATCAGCTGCTCTGTGTCGCTGCTGACAGAAAGGACACCCCATTGGGGGGCTGCTTAGCCAACAACGCTTGGTACCTCACAAGCAGCGCAGAGGAGTATTTCCCAAAACCACAGTGAACACTGTTGAGGGCACTTAGCACTCTTTTTGGTAACCTCAGCTGTCTCTGTATCACCACAGCTACTGCAATGTCCAGTTAGACCATTTTAAACTCTTGCAAAGTTTGCCAGTGTCACCGCTCGCTCTGCTGGAGCGTAAAGCTGGCAGGGCTCACAAGACCCTGACCAGCACCAGCACCCTCTCGTAATCAGGAGAGCATCTCACCTAAAGCCTAGGGTATTAAGTCATTCAAATTTTGTAGTTTCATTTGAAAAAAAGTGGAGACTATGGAATAAGCAAAAAAAACCAAAAACCCCATGGAAGGGCCCCCCCAAAAAAACAGCCATGAGGGCACGGTTCGCACCACCATCACCCGAAGTTTTTTTTCTCCCCAGCTGTGTATTGAAGTTACCTTCTGCTTGCGTCAGCTCCCCTCTGCTCTGAATGCTGCTATCAGCTCTGACACCTTGTCCCAGCAGCAGAGTCCTCAGTGCAGTGCCACGATGAAGCAGCAAGACACAGGGACACCCATGTTCAGTGACACTGATCCCAGTGTGGCAGGATACATGGGTACACCAGCCAGGCCACAGCTGGCCCACACCCATGCACAGGGATTTAGATTATTGAGCTCAGCAGATAATTTAGATTCTCTGCTCAGGATAAGATATCTCTGAAGTCAGGCAGTGAAAAACGTCCTTCACTCTTTGGAGGTGGCAATGTCCTCCAAGCCCAAGAGGATATGGAATTCTTCATACAGGCACAGTAACAGTTCTCTACACTCAACACTCCTTTGAGAAACTAGACTAGAAGACCAAGTACACAACAGTAAAGTATGGAAAAGGGTTCTTTGTTTTGCTGAGTAAGGCATGATCTTTTAAAATGTTCAGATTTAAGACTAAGAGAAACAGACAGGCTAAAGACATTTCTGCTAGTTCAGAGAGAAAGTCTGGAGCACCCCAGAGCAGCAGGACTGGCGGCCAGGCATGCCAGTTCTGCCTGGGTCGGCAGGGAGAGCTGCTTACCACTGTCTGTAATGCCACAAGGACCAAAAGCAGCACTGAGGACTTCTGTGCCCCAGCTACCAGGACAGGCAAGCTGTAACCTGATCGCAGGCACATGAGTCACAGGCACCTGCAGCAGGCTCCCATCCAAAATCAGTTTCATCACCACCTACTTGGGTGTAGGTTTATCCAATTTGCCTTTTTACCCATCAAGGTAACAAAACATTTTTACTTACGCTTCATACAGCTTATCACAACTGAAACACGAGGGGTGAAGAAAGGAGACTTTAAAAATGGTGCGTCAGAGAAAACCTTAAAATAACCGTGCGTCTCCTTGCTGCTGGAAGCGAAGATCAGTAACTCTGGATGTTGTGCAAAACTAAAACTTTCTTCTTAAAGAAATTCACATCTTACAAACAGACCATTCTCTTTAAGCTCTACCTGCGCAATAAACTAAGTATTATCATGGGAATGAAAAGAGACCAGCATCTTTTTCACTCTCTGCTTATTTGTAACAGCAGCATATTTTATCTTCCTGCTTCTGCCAAAAGCTCCAAGAAATAAAAGGGTATTCACTGGGTACTCAGCCTGTCCTTTCCAGGGCAAGTGTGCTGGGTGGCCTCAGGCAGGCAGAAAGGAGCTTGAGGAGAAACCTGCTCCTACCTAATCTGGGAGCTTCGTGTTTGAGCACACAAAGGAGAACCTCAGACACTTGCTAAGTCTTAGAGAGGATGGCCCCAAGCTGGGCCCCACAGCAGTCCTCTGATGAGGCTGGAGAGCCCTCACTTCACTGACACCTTGGAGGATGGGCACGGTAGGGCACTGAGATATTGCATGGGTCTCACTCCTTTCCATTCCACATCGTCTTTTCACTTCTAAGCCCAGGCTGGACCTCCTGGTCTGCGCAAAGCCACCCCTAATGCATTCAAACCAAGGATGGGTGTCCTGTACACCTGACCAGGAGGCATGTGTGGCAGGGCATCCCTAAGCAGAGGTGATGCCATCATTTCTCCACTGACAGTGTCCAGAAGAGACCAGAACCTACCAGTCTTCCAGAGAGGTATTACAGGTACTACCACAGGCATGAACTGCAGAACTCCTCTAAAAGAAAGGAAGATGCCAGGAGAGGAGATGAGATATCTGGAGGGAAAACAAAAAAATCCCCCCAAAACAACCACCCAACCTTTTTAAAGCTTTTCTCCTTCCTCTGCCTAGCAAGGAGAAAGCTTAATTAAGTCATCCTTCAAGCCTTCCCACTCGCTACAGCAACGCTCAGCATAAAGCAGATACTTAACAATTTCCTTTGCAGCACAGGACATCTCGGTGGTACAATAATTTGCATATTCTAAAGGAAGAAGTGAACTTGCCGGTTCTCTGTTGTTCAGCTTTACGCAGTGGGTAGGGACAGTATCAGCAGGAGGCACATTTTAGATCCGCTCAATAATAAGGGAGAGCAGGAGGGGAAGGAGCGAGTTGCTGTTGAATCAAAGTCTGGAGCCTTCCCAAGGCAGGAGTTTTGACTGTGTTATGCACATACTTCTCAGTTTATTTGCAAGTCTCTTTCAGCTTATTAGGTCAGTTTAACTGGCAACCGCTCCTGATTTTAAGCCCAATTATAGTCACTTCTACCTGGTGACACAGCCCCAGTTCCGCAGCCAGTTCTCACCAATTAATGGCTTCAGAATTGCTAGACCCTGCTATTCGTAGCAATCTCAAGTTTGACCTCAGAGTCATAGTTTCCTGCCGTAATTTAAGCACTGTTTGTTTTCACTGGAACACTTCCCTGTACGCTCTCGACTACTGAGACCACTTCTCCTGTGTATTGAGCTGAGATACACGTTAGAGGCAAGCTTTCAACTTTGTCCCACCTTTAATAAAAAAAGCTCAGAGACTTATCTTTCCAGGACAAAACTATCACCAAGGACCCTCTACTAGAATCCAGATATTTCTAGGGAATTTATCCCCACTCTCTTGGTCATGGAGGACCACAACAATACAACAATACGAAATTCCTTTTTTTTCTTCCAGGTCTTTCAAACAAGAAAGAACATAAAGATCCAATAAGCCAGTGGTCCTCAGCCCATCCATCCTGCAATTTAGGGTACACCGAGGAGGACTTTCAGCTATGCACATCCCAGGTAACCTGGCTTGACTTGTCTGCACCACACAAAGTGTACAGAGTCAGACAAATAACCCGAACCTAAAGAGGGGTAAGCACAAGATTCAAGCCACTGGTTCTGCAAGGAACTGCAGCAGGATGGATTTAAGAAAGGGTCTGCACTTCCGTTCCCTCCCTCTGAGTATTTCTGAATTCCTCCAGGAAGCATCACAAGTGGCCTTGCATTTTACCAAAGAGAAGATTTATTGTGATCTGAAACTCTGTTAAAAAGGAAGACAGTTTGTTCCAAACAAGATATTGTTTGTGGTCGGACTCTACAGCGAGAGGGATACAAAAACGCCAGGCAGAATGAAGATACTCAAGTGTGTCTGGGTTTGAGTGTCATTATGCAAAACACAACACAGCCCTGGATTATTAAGTACAGAGAAGTGAAGCATTTGTCCCTGTAATGGAGCAACCACTGCAGAACTCACCAAAAGATAGAGCAAACCCACCTGGGAAGGAGCTGTGAAGTAGGGGGATGGATGTAGCAGTGTGCCAGGAGGGTGAAAAATGCCACGACTACAGGTCCCAGTCATTTAGCTGGTAAGCTGGACAACGGGTCAGGTGAAAGCTTAACAAGCGCCTGCCAGCTGGTATATAGGAAAGTTTTCCATGGCTGTTGTGATTCCACTGGATCATTAAACATGAGCTACAGGCAGTGTTCACAGGCCATCTACTCACTAAATGCCTAAGACAGAAAGGATGAAGCAGGTCTGTCACAATGACCAAGTACAGCCTGAACTGAACTTGTACAAAGTTGTCAGAAAACACCAAAGAATGCTCTGCCTCAAGTCTGACTAACGAGCAGTGCCTTTGATAGAGAAGGAGCTCCAGTTGGAACTGCTTGGCTCCTCTCAGAATATCTAATGAAGTTTTTAAGCAAGATGCAGCAGCAGCAAACCAACCTCCAGCTAGCACAAGGCTCTGCCCTGCAAGAACCTCCTCCAGCAAGGGATTTTTCTTGCCATGAATTAATAGTAGATTCTTGTGTAGGTCTCAGTGATTTATGTTTATCTGGAACACTTAGTTTATTTTAATGCTGTAACTAAAATCAACTTCAAAGAAGGTTAGAAATCTTTTTGGTTGACAACTGTCCCTCAGCTGTGTAAGGCAGGAGAACTCTGGGAAAGCACTGTACATGCGCATTGGTAGGAGGCAGTGGAGAAACTCCGGCTGATGAACAGTTCAGCCCAATCTTTAAGCTTGCCTTGTTTCTCTTTTTCTCTTCCCCTTTGCACTTCTCAGTCTCTACTAACTGAAGACACTTTTACTTACAACAGCAGCTACATGCCATCATACCAACTGTGTGGAAATCAGCACCTTTGCAAGCCCCTTTTTTGGGAAGCAAGAGGCCACATAACCTTGCCAGTGGAGGACCTGTCTGGTGAACCAGCAGACCACCACATTCATTCAACGTTCCCACCACAAAGCAGGGCCAACTGACACACAGATTAACAAAAGAAGCGTCTCAGGTCAGGCACTGCTACATACTAACATCAGACACATGAGCCAAGTCCTACAGGCTTCCAAACTGCAAGTCTCTGAAATTCATCAAGTGAAGAATTGAAGCCTCCTTGCCAAGTCCGGAGCTGTGGACTTCCTGCCCACGTTGACAAGATCACACATCAGTTTTAAATCCCCTTTCACAGCTACTTGCCTGGGGTAGGTACCTGCTCACAGATGCGATCAGTATCATCCTGAACCCAGTGCAGAACAACTGCTCTGAGATAGTTTAGCAAGATGCCCAGCTCAGAGCGGGGCACAGGGGTGAAGGGTACAGCAGGGAGGCACGTCCAGACAGAAGAGGGTTGTGTTGCTTTAGGGAGCAGCGCTTCAATCAAACCTCCTCCTCTAATACCACCTGAGCTTCCTCACAAGCACAGACAAAAGAGCCAACCTTAAAATAACAGACCTGCACCCTGCACTCGCACTGCTGATGATGGAAAGGCTGCTAATCCTCATCTTCTACAGGTAGAAGAGGTACTGCCTGTACTGCGTGAGAGGGAACAGCAGCAAACTCTGACAGCCCTGTGCTGGTGATGCTTTCTGACAGAAGGCTGCTGTCATTTTCTGCAACTCTTTCCCTAGGGTTTACCCTGAGGCAAGAGACCAGCAAAGATTTCCACCCCCCCTTACACCCCCTGAAGGTTTTGACAAAAAAAAAAAAAGAATGATCAAAGAGCCTTTGTGCATTTATAAATCCGTCAATTTTGCTAGAAGATTTAAGGCTTTAAAGAGTCCAAAACATCTATTTGAAATTTTCTATACAAACAGATTTTTAATATTTAAAAAAACCCAGAAATAAAATATTCAGATTTTTCTGAAGTGAGGCACTCCAACAGCTCCAGACAGGAGCGCTGGAGGGGAGGAGGAAATCCAATTCTTAAGTTTGACAGGAACAATTTTTTTTTTGTTTCTTTTAATTGGCAGAGAAACAAGACTACACAGCTATTTCTCCCCCTGGCTCTGACAAGGAATAGCTGGGATGAGCAGCACAGGAAACAACAAAACCAAACTTACTCAAGTGCTGCCAGTTTCAGGTTCCTGTCCCACACCAGCTTGCCTCATAGGAAAGATTCCCCAAGCCAACAGTACAGCAGTGTTTCACCTCACCATCCCACCCCTTCCCCTCCACCCACTCCCATTACCTTGCATTTTGTTCCCCACCTGAAAACACAGTTCAGACACGGCAGATGTTTTGAGACACCTCAGCCTTTTTCACAACTTGATTACCTTTATTTCTGGTTAGCCAGAAGAGTTGAGAGGGGCAAACATTCGGCAGCACATTTCTTTCTCCTTTTCCACGTAGTCCCTGTAGCAGCTGGAAATTAGAGCACAGCATGGCATCACAGGCTGTGGACTGCCCACCCAACCATCAGTGCCACAAACAGAAAATAATTTTTTTTTTCCCTATACAACTACATTAGCCTAATGTAAGAGCGTGCTGGTAGCAAAGAGGCAGCTCCTCCAAGCCCTTCTTTCTGCCATGTCAGGGAAGGAGAGCTGGAGACACTGGGCCTCATCCCCAGGCCTTGGGTCTCTGCTCCACTGCCGACCATTAGCTAAGTAGATCATTTGGCTTTTGGTAGCCAGACACTTTCTACACCAGTTTTGCAAGCATGTGACGATGCAGAGGAACCCCCACCTATATCCTGTCATCTAAGTTTTGTGTCTCCTCATTTGTGCCACTCCTTATGTAAGCTCCTTCAACACCTAGCAAGAGACATTGTCCAAGTGCCCTACTCCAGGATATCTACCACTGACACCAAATCCGGGCAGAGGATGGGTAGGAGACAGCAGGGATTTGTGTCCGGACTAAGTGGATAACAGGGCAGATGGTTCCTCCATTCTCACTTCCCTGCAGTGTCACGTTAGCATGGCAACAGCTTCCCAGACTGCTCCATTTGAATCGCTGCTTCTCCAAGCACAGTGTCCTCCGCACCCTGTGCTCTCACCTCACCAGCAATGAGGTCTCACTGGTGAGGAATCCCTGAGCCAGAGGGTGATTCATTTTGGACACCGTCTCAGGGATCAATGGCTGCCCACATGGTCAGCTTTCCTGCATTTGCTACCATATAAGGTCAAAAGCAAAGGGTTTTGTTTCACCGCACCAGGAACAGCACACGTGTGACACTGGCTAATGCTCTCTCAGCCCCCTACCATCAGCACTCCTGGGTCCAGAACCTCAAAGCATGAAATTTTATATTTCACAAATATTTCACCTTTCAGTGAAATCATAGCACAGCAAGTCTCTTAAGTCTCAGACAGGTGTTGCCACAACTGTCCACACTGAGCAGATAAGGGATGGCATGCTCACATGCCTACCACAGCAGGAAATCCAAGAGCCCCTCATTTGGAGGCACAAATTCATGCCAGATGTTGGAACAACCCCATTTTCTTCTGGATTTGATGCAATGCAAGCCTTCGAATAAAAATGCCAAATCCAGCAGCAGAATTTGCACCAACAAGACCTGGTACAGACACATGTTCCACGAAATCCTCACCCTGGACTCTGCCTGTTGTTTTCCAGTGAAGTGACTTTTGCCAAGAACCTGGTTCAGCTGTTAAAAGAGATGCTTTTCAAAGTTTTGTTTTAGATAGCAAAAGACAGCTGTTGATTAACACGCATTACGTTTTGCAAAATATAAATGTATGCAGTAAGGAAGTGAAAAGCCTCTAAGAAGAAAATTTTGATTCATATTCCATTTCTGAAGCATTTACCAGATCACATTACAAGTTTTCTCAGGCAAGGCAGTTTGGCAACATTACTGGAGCTAGACTGAAGTATGGCATAATCAACACCACCCAATAACGTTGTCTTTGTCTACTTTATACTAATTCCGCTCTTTGTCAGAGTAAAAGCAAAAAATACACCAATTTTAACTGGCACTGAAGCAGAAACTCCAAGACAACAGTGGTTTAGTGTATATTCAGCTTACTGACACATGCGTTAGCTGTATGTGCTGCTATCTCCAGTCAGAGCTGACAAGCCTGCCCACTGCTTCCCCGAAGGCAGAATGTCTTGTTGCTTCCTGGCAGCACAACCTCAACATTACTAGCAAGATTTTTCTTTCACCTGCCAACGTATTTCAAACGAGTCTAAGAAAACACATGAGCCTTCCAGAATCAGGACTTCTAGCACTGTACCAGGATCTTTGACACTACCCACATACCAAGCCCCCGAGAGCAGCTAGCCAGCCATCCAGACCTATTTCATAACTACTCGCGCTCACCTAGCAATTTGGTAGCTACGTACCCAGAGGCAAATCAGGATGAATAGAAGTGGTTTATTTCAGATTTCCAGACCAGCAGCTAATACTGCCTTCAGGTTCTTTGTGCTTCAGAAGTAACAGAACAAGTCTGAAGACTTGGTGTTACCTCAGACTACTAAAGACAACGTGGATATACAGGACACCGATGTGCAAAGACAACCCTCTACCAAAACACCACCTGGTGAAGGCACCCAGGTCATGAGACCAGCTTTTCCAGCTGCACCCACTACTCTAATAAGAGACATTACTGCTGCCTACAAACCTTTTTGCAAATGCCTAGCAGCAACACAAAAGAAGAGGGCTCATATTCAAGGGCTGCTTTGTGATCTCTGAAGCTGGAGACTGCATTGCCTTATGCGTCTGTGAGCAGTGCCAGAAGTACAGCACACGCTTTGGGGAATCAGCTAGTGCTTTTGCCAGCTTCAAAGGGAAGAACAGAACGAGGGCAGAGGCTGGTGTTAGTCATGTTTTGGTGGGGCTAGGGCATGACTGAAGCTGGCAGGATTGTGCTGTACTCAGCCTGTGGGCGCAAGGAAAGTTTGCCTTCAGGATTGCTCAGTTATTACCTCCAAGACAGCACGAAATTCACTTTTAACAAACATTCGTATTTGTAGCATTGTACACTGAAGTACTTGCTGTGCAGAAATGCTGTTGTAATTAATCAATGCATCTTAAAGGGAATGACAACATTACCAGCTTGAGCACTAGCCTATTGCATTTCATTGGTTTTGAGGCATTTCAGCAGCCCCTGTCTCCCTGTCATCACCCTGACCTACCTCCTCACAGTGAGCAGAGCGCACACATCTCCCCAGAGAAACTGTAGGGTAAGAGTGGGTGCTCTCAACTTCTCACCTACCACCTGTAACGCCTGTGTCTGCAAAACGCTTGTCTCCACGCTAAGAGAAACCTTCTGTATTTTCCCAAGTTGCTTACTAACCTAAAAGTCTTGTGTTTTGTTTTTTTTAAACATATTTAATATTTTTTGAGTGGGTGTTCCAGCCTGTCTAGGCACTCTCTCTTCCACAGGGATGGAAAGGAGTTCTCTCACCTTGCCAACTTTTTCAGCTCATTGTTAATATCGTGGTTAAATGGCTGTATATGTTGAGCTCTGACCAGGAAATCTCGTGCTTTTTCATATTCTGTCATGCAGAGACAAGCCTGCCATTGAAAGAAGACAGATGCGTTGTAAGATAAATACAGCCTCACTGCCATTCTTCAGGATTGAAACATGTGCAGCCACAAACATTTCCGAGATAGATCCAGGTAGCTCAGGAATCCCCCATGAAAAGATCTGTGTGACAGATTTACAGAGAGACAGATTTTCCAACAGGTCAGATGCAGACAAACCACCTTGACCACTGCAACAGCTTAGGAGGCCTGGCCCAGAATTTAGTGGTTCTCCTCGGTTCATTCAAGGCTCTCTCCATAGCCACAGTCAGACCAGGGTATTCCTTGATGTGGCTACCAGAGGAATTTATTTTCACCCACCTGGCCACACCTGAACAGCGCTTTGGCGTTTCTTTGGTCAATCTCCAAGGCCTTCTCCCCGTATGCCAAAGCTTGGGCAGGACGTTCCAGTTTCAGGTAAGTAAGTGAGAGATTCAGGAGCACCAGCAACTTGGAAGTATCAATCTGACACTGCTCCGCCTCAGTGGAAGGGCTGCGACCGAGGATCGAGAATGCCTGAGCAGACAGGAAAAAAGTACTAGTGCATAACAAATCTGTTATGGAAAGTGAGAAATCCATCTCATCAGCCAGCTACACCCATGTTTCTGTTTACCTAGGCCAGTTAAAAATAGTAATAAGCAAAACTCTAAATATACTGCATGGCATTATCAGCATGACTAGCCAGCTCAGCCATAAGGCTACAGGTTTAAGAACCTATCAAGGAACTTGAAAGCAGCAGAACAAAAATACTATGTCCAGATTTTAAGGCCAAAGACAGAACAGAAATCCTACAGAGAGCAAAGAAATTTACATTATTTTTGTTACAAAGAAACACCAAGAAAAATCTCACAAAACCTCACTACTTCTGAAACAAAGGCAGATGCATTCTAGTTTAGGAACAACTGAGTATCTTCCTACTGAGAGAAGCAGCGGAGTCTCTGTCCTTGGAGATGTTCAAAACCTGAACAGAGTCCTGGCAAGCCTACTGCTGTGGCTGATCTTCCTTCAGCAGGGGACTGGACTAGACAACCTCCAGGTTCCCACCATCCTCAAGCGCTGTGCGATTCCCAACTGGAAGGCCAAAAGTAGGGCGCCCAGGACGACAGCGATATCTCTGTTTCCAGATCGCAGGGCTTCTAGACTATTTCTCAAAGCATTAACCAGCATGCTGCTGCAATGCCAGGTCATGCTGCATTATAACATCTCCCAGCAGAAAACGACCTGAAAGGCTCCAGTTCAGCAGTCAGCCACATAAATCACTTGGGGCTCGCAGAGACCCTGAGATGTACCCTTCCATCTCGGCTAGACCCCAGAGGGAGCAAGCTTGAAAGAAAAGGGTTCTGCCTATTTCTGCTAACCCTCCTCCTCCTTCATTTACCATTGTTGCTCCCACAAAAGCAGGTGTTTAAGATCTGTTCTTAAATAACAAACTATGCCTGGAAAATATAATGAAGTTATTCAATCTCTAACTTGTACTTGTTGTGGTGAGCTAGCACTTAATAGTCACTGCTTTCACAGCTTTTCAGAATGGAAAGCACATTTTTTTTCTGGTGTCGTACCCTTTTGTATCTGTCTTTGGCACTCTCGAACTGCTGCTTACGGTAGAGGTAGTTGCCAAACTCTCTCTCCGTGTCTGCCACTTTCAACACCTTTTGTAGCGGAAATGTATCCTGCTGCTCCTGTATAAAGAAATACCTGAACTTCAGCTCAAACAAAAGCAAGCAAGCACAGAGCTCAGATAGGAAACTCTTGCACAGTCCCCTTCTATTCACAGAGGAGGAGCCAGGCCGTTCCAAGGCCCCTGCTGTGTCCAGCCAGGCCACCACCACGTGGCGTTTGCCTTCGCCAGGCTGAAACATGACACCATTCTTGTGCTGATAACTCCTGCTGAAGAGTACTACCAACCCGGTCAGGTGAAGCTGATTGAAAGGCTCCATCGCTCTAACGGCTCAGAATCACCCAAGGTGGCTGCCTCAGGCCAGCTCCGGAATCAGCCTGACACCCACACGAGGTATCAACGAAAAAAACCAAACAACAAAAAACCCCCAACAATAATAAAAAAGATAAAAATCCAGGGACAAGTTTTCTTCTGTGTTTCCAAGTCTGAACCAGCTCACAGAGAGGTCAGTTAGAAAAAAAGGGCAGGCAACTGGCAAGAAGGGGACTAAGCTCTCTTGCAACAAGCGTGGTTTGCTCGCAGGGCTACATGCGGACAAAGTGGCCTGTGCAGCAGCAGGAGGGAATGAGGAGGGCCTCCCCCACCAGCACTGCTGCCTGTGCCCCACTCACTGACCCACAACCACAGTCCAAAGCCCTTTACATGAAAAGGGGGAATTAACAATAACACTGTAACTCACCAGGGAGGAAAGCGAACAGTGAAGAAGCACTTGGGAGAGCAGCCAAGAATCAGAGACAAAGGGTGGGGGGTGAGGGGGGTGGCACTTGAACGCTGTGTACTGAACAAGGTTTTTACAGACAGCTCATTACTGTTCCTTCAGAGAAATTCCTGGAAGCTGGTGCCCTCTAGTGAAAGCGTGAGGTTTCTTGTAAAGCTAAAAATAAATGGAAGTCATTCCACTGACTCAAGCACACAGGAGAAAACAAAGGCAGCACCCAACTTCTCCCTCTGCACAGGGGTGCAAACAGAGCAAGGCGTGCAGGGGCAGCGTTAGAGGGTATGCATTTATATCAGCGTGGAGCTAGCAGCCCAGGGTCTGGATAACTGCACCTGCAATTAAGCTAAACATATGTAATACATGAGCAACAGCAACCGGAAGGAAAGACAACAAAGGTTTGGCCTCCAGATTTAGGTCTCAAACCTTAGTAAGGCAACTCACAGCAGTCAATTCAAAGAATGCATCAGATTCATCCGAGTCTAGGAAATCCAGCACCTCCACTTCAAACATGACTGTGGCATTCGGGGGAATAAGAGGAGGACAGCCCTGCTGCCCGTAGGCATAATCTGGCGTGAAGACAAATCTTGCCACCTCTCCCTTCTTCATCGTCAGCAGGCCAATTTCCAGGCCCAGCAGCGTAATATCTGTTGCAACAAGAAATGGAAGGTCATAAGAATCACAAACCTGGAAACAACAATTTCTCCAAAAGCCTGGAGGAAAAAGTGCTTGGTACCTCATATCTCGGCAACTACAAGGGTCAACTGCTCTATTATGGCTTATCAAGGCAGTCTGCTGCTGGGACCAAGCACACAGTAAACACTGACATCTCCTCAGGTGATTTAAAAAACACCAAGACAAGCAGCTGCTTCAGGGCAGGCAGCAAGCACCCCTGCTGCCACCAACAGCACGGGCACCGCTGCTCACTCCCACAGTCAAGAGGGACAGAGGGTGATCAGTTCCAGATTCACCACCACTTGTGTGAAGCGGGAGGCTTTTGGACTCCATTAATAAGTTTTAAAGGTTTCAACTAACCTAAAAATACTAAAAAGCATTTAAATTTACACGTGTTAATAGCCTGGTCTTTATAACCCCGAGTCCCAGCACAAACTTTTTGGCTCAAACCCACCTTTTCCAAGTTTCATCAGACTAGGAGACTTCTTGTAGCTGTTTGTGCAGAAGGGCTCATCACAGTGTTCCAGGTACCCGGAGTACTTCACTGCAGCCCAAACCGAGGAGAAGAGAAAAGCAAGAGTATGATTTCATACCAGTAACAGTACCATTGGAAGCACACTGGGAGTTGGTTTTGCAACAGCAACATCATCCTTTTATCCTGCTTTTCTTTCTTCCTTCTGCTGTAGAACACCAGAGGCAGCACAAACTACCTTGTCTTTGTACCAAAAACCTGGTCATATCCAAGCAGCCAAGTGGTGTTCATTGTGTTTTAACATCAACACGAAATAAACCAGCCATTTCACAGCCTTCATGCCTTTCTAATCAAGAGATGTGATTTTGTATTTCTAAGAACTGGAATGGAAACTTCAGCTGTAGAAATTAAAATGCCCCAATTATCTGCAGAAATGCGTAATCAAGCCTTTCCCAACCGAAGCTGGACCCCTAGAAAGAGAAACAAAAGGGAAATGTATGCCTCCAAGCTTGGCCACTCGCCAGAGAGCTGTACAGGTAACCCCAGTGCTCACTCAGTTACAAAACCCACTGTAATGGCCTTCCCTTGACACAGCACCAGGCCCTTGCACTTCACAAACCACTTTCAGCTTCAAACTTCTTCTCTGTACGGTAAACACAGGTGGGACCTGGAAATCCTGCTTTTCTCAAGGTCGGGATGCCCTTTCATTTAATCTGTCAGCCACAAAATGTTAAACAGAGTATCCCAAGTGCTAGAACACTGATAAGGGAGAGCAGTCTCTGAAACAGAAAGACATACTACTATGTAAGTACTTTTAAGTTCTCGTTCTGATCTCACGCTGAAGCCCAAAACACACAGATTGGCCAGCCACCAGCATCTCAACATTAGAGGTTCAGGGGATCTTTTACAACAGGTTCTGTCCTCTCCGTTTCCCCCAGAACACACTTCAGGCCCAGCCACACAGAGCAAAGCAAAGACCTTGCACTGAGACGTAAATGACATAGAGGAGCACAAGATCCCAACTTCAGTCTACGCTTCCAAGGATTTTAGGTTTTCTTAGTCCTGCTAGCCACAGATTAAGTTTAACAGTTGCCACTTATAAAGCAAGCTGCTCAGGAAATACTCATGAAGCAGGGCATGACATTACCACTAGGTGCGCCCAAGCCCACGGGGAGCAGAGCTGTGAGATCACACAGCACTCGCTGCAGGACACCTGGCTGGCAATAGGGCACAGTGGGCACAGGACCCTTGGGAAGGTGTGAAAACCAGGCCAGGCCCTGTGACAGGGGGGTGCCCAGCTGCTGCCACATGGTCCCCCACAGCCCACGGGCAGAGCAGGGCCCGTGAGCCTGCCCAGCACCACAGGCCCCGCAATACCTGCCAAGGAGGCGCCCGGGGGCACGGCCTGCCCGCTGCCGGGGCGCAGCTCCTCCTTGCGCACCCCGCCATCGCTGCTCAGGTCGCAGGCCCGTGCCAGCCACTGGAAGGGGAACACGGCCGGGGCCCGCCCCGCCGGCTGCGGCCCGCTCTCGGGACCGGGCCGGAGCCGAGCCTCGCCCTCCGCCCCGCCGCCCCCCGCCATCGCCTTCCGCTCCGCGCCGCGCGCCCTCTGCACCAATCACCGCCCGCCCCGCGCTGCGCCTTCAGCCAATCACGCTCCGAAGAGCGACCGCGTTCCAACAAGCTGCTTAAGAGCCACGCGCCGGCGCCGCTCGGGGATGACGTTTCTCTGCGCGGCAACCGGCCAATGGGTGACGGCGGCGTCCCGGGGCTGCGCAGGGCACCCAGGGGGATGTAGTCCGTTCCGCCGGGCCCGCGGGGCTGAGCGGCTTCCTCCGGGCATTGTTTCCCTCAGGGACACCCGGAGGGTCCCGCCGGGCGTGGTTCTTCGCAGGCCGGGGACGGGTTCTCCCCGCGGGGCGCTGGCAGCAGCCGCAGCACCGCACCCGTGGGCCTGGGCCCGCTCCACCGAGCTGGGCCTGCGCCTGGGGTCTGGGCTCGGGCCCTCCCGCGGCCGCAGGAAAGACCCCTTCCAGGGAGGGACGTCCCCGTCCTCCCCCGGCAGCCCCCCCAGGGGAGCGGGTGCTGCACCCTCCCCGCCTTACTGCGGCCCGAAGACCAGCACCTGCCTGAGGCAGAGGCATGAGCCCCAGGCCAGTCCCCGAACCTCTGTCCTCCCCCATGGCTGGACCCTCCTGTCTGAGAAACCTTCCTCGGCCCCAGCTCCCCTGCGCAATGCTGAGATGGAAGCTGCGGGCTGGCTGTAAGTCAAGAACAAGAGTAATTACACGAGAAACCATTTTTGCACAGTCAGACAAAAACATGCTCGTGCCCTGCCCCACACTGGACCAGCAACGCTTTGGGTTTCCTTCTGGTCTTTTCCAAAGGAATGAAGGGTTTTCTCCAAGCAACAAAAAAAACACTGTTTCAACCAAAAAAGAGCTTTAGTTGATAAGAAAGTGTTTTCATAGAATCACAGAATGGTTTGGGTTGGAAGGGACCTTAAAGACCATTCAGTGCCACCCCCTGCCCTGGCCAGGGACACCTCCCACCAGACCAGGTTGCTCCAAGGCCCGTCCAACCTGGCCTTGAACCCCTCCAGGGATGGGGCAGCCACAGCTTCTCTGGGCAACCTGGGACAGGGGCTCACCACCCTCACAGCCAAGAATTTCTTCCTCAGATCTCATCTAAACCTCCTCTCTTTCAGTTTGAAGCCATTACACCTCGTCCTGTCACCACATGGCCTCATAAAAAGTCCCTCCCCAGTTTTCCTGGAGCCCCTTGAGGGACTGGAAGGGGCTCTAAGGTCTCCCCGGAGCCTTCTCTTCTCCAGGCTGAACCCCCCCAACTCTCTCAGCCTGTCCCCACAGCAGAGGGGCTCCAACCCTCCCANTTGCTGAGAACATTTCTGCTGACCCAAGCAGTGCGGATGAGTGAAACCCCAGTGGGACTCAGGGAGACGGCCACTCACGGAGGCAAACACCGCCAGCTCTTATCAAGGCTCCAGTCATATCATGTGTGTGCCCGTACCCGTGCGACGGGGCAGTGGGCAGCCCTTCCTGGGGGTGTGTCACTGTCCTCAGAGCAGGAGAAGGGGACAAGAGGCTGCCTGGGCTCTCTCCAGCAAGTAGGGACATCCCCGGCTGGGCTGAGGCTGCAGGAGGGGAGCGGCTCATCTCCCTGTCCTGCCAAGGGGACACCGGTCCCACCACCTGCCTCATCCACCCCTCCAATGGCGTGGAAATCTTCAGCTTGATCAGGAGAAGCTGAGTGACATCCATCAGACTTGGTGCGCCGGGACGAGCAGAGGCCAAGCCGGGTCTGGGTGGAAGCAGTGCAGGACACGTGAGTGGTGTGGCGAGTGGGAGGCTGTCATTCGGGTCTCCAGGAGGTGTTTCTGTGTGAGCAAGAGGGAGCAGCCTAAGCTGGTTCCCCCGCACAGGGTCCTATGGTGCCTGATGGGTCACAGGCTGATGTTCAAACTTTCCGTGATTCACCAAGCTCCTATAGCAGTGTATGATAAAAGCCAAGCTTAGGTCGCAGCTTCCCTTTTCCCCTGAGAAATTACCAAGTCTCTGACTTAAGGTTTATTTTCCTTAACTTCAGGTCATGTCTTTGACTTGCCCATGATCTTGGAAGTTGTATCCCACAGCGCTGGGAAGAACAGGGGAGGCAATGCTGCATGAACGTTATAGGTGTTAACAGGCTGGCCACGTGCAGGGCTGCTGGGAGAGGCAGGGACTTGGGCTTGTTCTCTTGGGAGTGCTGGCCAGGAATGTGGAGCGCTGCAGGCACCAGACTGCAGTGTGTTTCAAGGGGGTGAGCTGCAGTCGCAGCCCTGCTCACAGTGCCTCAGCTTCCCAACCCTCATATCAGTCAAATCCAGCCTCCTGCGTGTTTACTGCATGGTGTTTGTCCCTGTCTCCTAGAGGGACAGGGAGACAGGGAGCATCTGCTTTTGCTTCGATGCATCACTGGAGCTAATGCCAATCCTTCTGAGGAATGCCCATGACTGAGACAATGAGCCCAAATAGATGTGTAGGAATTCATACAGATCAGGGTCAATACTGGGATTTTTCAGCAGAAAATCCCTCTCGGCTCTGTCTCCAGCCCTGACACACAGGCAGGTCTGTGCTGAGGTGGGCTGCAGTCTGACACTCCTGCCAGGCAAAGGCTCAAGATGGGGAACGGCTTGCTGGTCCCTTCTGACACCTTAGGCAGATCCAACAGGCGTGGCCAGGTGTGGTCTCATGTCTCCAGAGCCCAAACCCATAACGGGTTACAACAAGCATCTCAGACTTTGCCCGGAGCCTATGCAACTCTTTGCGACTGTCTGCGCTGCTGCTGGGGGAATGGAGGTATCTCTCCATTTCACCTTCACTCTGTCTTTGCTCATCTCTGCTTATCTTGCTCTTGGAACAGAACTCATCTCCCACCCATGTTTCCCAGGCCAGGTCTGCTGCTGCATGGGAAGGTGGCAAGATGGCTCGCAGGATGAGCATCAACGAGCTGGAGGACCAGCTCCTCTGTCCCATCTGCTTGGAGGTCTTCAAGGAGCCCCTGATGCTGCAGTGTGGGCATTCGTACTGCAAGTCCTGCGTGGTGTCACTCTCCGGAGAGCTGGACGGGCAGTTCCTGTGCCCCGTGTGCCGCCAAACCGTGGACTGTAGTGCCTCGCCACCCAATGTCACGCTGGCCCGTGTCATTGAGGCGTTGCAGAGCTGGGGCGAGGCAGAGCCCACCCCAGAGTCCTGCCCAATGCACCACAACCCACTCAGCCTCTTCTGCGAGGCCGACCAAGAGGTGATCTGTGGGCTGTGTGGGACCATTGGCAACCATCGCCAGCACAAGATCACCCCCATCTCTACCACGTACTGCCGGATGAAGGTTGGCAGGCAGAGCCGGCCAGGGCTCCAGGGGTGGGGGTGAGGGCACCTGCAGTGCTTGTTGGCCAAATGTCCCTTCTCCTTCAAGGGACAGGCTGGAAATGATGCCAGTGTGGGAAGCTTGGTCCCACGGCACAGCCAGATGTAGGGCAGGGTCCCTGAGCTGGGGGGGGCAGCCGTTTTTCAAGGCTGAGCACATCCCTGGCTGAGCGGCCTCATGGTTTTGGTGGCTAAACGGGGATGGAGAGAGCCAGGGGTTGGGGAGTGCTGGCGGGGCCTTTCAAGACTGTTTCCAAATAGCATCAAAGAGAGTCTGGAGATAAGGGCTGAGGTGAGGTGCCACAGGAGAGCAGGGAGGCAGGGAAACAGGAGCCCCAGCCAGGTAGAGTAAACAACTGGTGTCCCCTGCCCAGCATCACATGAAAGCCCCAGGAATGGAAAAGCACAGGGCCACCCGTCCCCTCTGCTCCTGACACCGGGGAGATAAGAGCAGGAGGCACCAGAAACACTCCTCCCCCAGCCAGGTTCCCGGCACCAGCACTGGGAGGGTGCTGCTGGGCTGGTGCTGCCCTTTGGCTGCTCACCCAGTGCAGAGCTGCGACAGAGTATGAGATACAGAGGGCTGGGAATGGGAGCGGAGACATGGTGCTCCTGGCAAGAGTAGTTGGTCAGCAGCGTCCAGATCAGGGCCATGCTCTGAGCGCTCTCCTGCCTCTGGCAACCCCAAATCCTCTGTATCAAGAGGGTAAGGATCAGCAGGACGTGCAGGGCCCCAGAAAGCTTAGAGAAAGCTTAGGATTACATGGCTTCTGAGGGCCATGTGCTCCTCGAGGGGCTGACAAGCACTGCCTGCAATAGAGGAGGCTGCCACAGAGGTCTCTCCTCCAGAGGTGTTGTCTTTTCAGGAGGAGCTGTCTGTGCTGCTGACTGATGTCCACCAGTACAAGAAGAACCTGGATGAACACTTCAGCAAGCTCATCAACAACAAAAGCCGCATCGCAGTGAGTGTCACATCCCAAGGGAGCCCGTGTCCCCAAGTCCTCTGTGTCCCACAGTGCCCCTGGAGCAACCTCTGCTTCTGGGTCTCCCCAGCTCACTCCTCTACTCCTCTCCTCTCCCCCTTTCCCTGGGATAGCAGACAGGGCTTATCTTCCACCCTGTTCCCTAAGGTTTGTGTTCTCCATGAAACTCAGGGATTAAACATAGACCTGTTTTCGCGAAGGGTGACGTAGCCCTGTTTGGTGGCACAGCCCTGTTTTCAGAAGGGGTGATGTAACCCTTACTGAGCGCCCTGGCAGGAGCACCACTGGGAGCCTGTTTGACCAAACGCCCTTGGAGGTGGGGAGATAACAGGCAGAAAGGACTCCACTCAGAGCAGGCTTCCCAGAGCAACGCTGGTGGTTTCACATTGAGTTTATGCCTGGTTTAGCTGTGTGTCCATTTCCCACGCAGTAGACGTCTCCAAGGGACCTTGTGGCATCCCTTCTGTGGCTAAAGCTTCACAGTGGGGCTCCTCAGAAGGGCTCAACACAAATGCGACTGGAGCTGCACTTTCTCCCCCTTAGCCCAGGACACAGGTTGTTCCCTGGGAGCAGAGGGATCCAAGAGCTCTTTCAAAGCCCTGATGAAGCTGGTTGGGACATCAGGAAATCAAAATCTGGGGCAGGAGAGGTCTAAGGCAGGGGTGCCGTGGCAGTGAGCTGCTGAGGACAGCAGGATGAAACAACATCTAGCCTGCTATACAGAAATGCTCTTTGTTTGGAAAGCCAGGGGAGCGTGGCTTGGTGGGACATGTTTACATTGCTGGTGGCATCTCTGAAACTAAAAAGTGGGTGAAGGGGATGGAGCAAGGCAGTCCTGCACAACCGTTTGCTGTCCCCCTGCAGAATGAGGCGGATGTCTTCAAGTGGGTGATCCGGAAGGAGTTCCAGGAGCTGCACAGGTACATTGACGAGGAGAAGGCCACGTTCTTGGAGAGCATCGAGGGGAAGGCAGCCCAGCTCATCACCTCCATTGAGTCCCAGGTCAAGCAGACATCAGACGCCCTGCAGAGGCTTAAGGAGATGCAGAGCTCTCTGGAGGCACTCGGCAATGAAAACCAGCTTGATTTCATCCGTGTGAGTGCACTTGCTAGTTAAGGCAGCAAGGGTTAGCCAGGCTCTCCAGCCCTGAGCCTGCTGCTCATAGGCCTGAGCCCTGCCCTGGACACCACAGCTGGGACACCATGAGAAGTGAGATGTAGGTACCCTCTGTCCTGCCAGGGCTTCCCCCGCTGGGAGAGACCTGCCCTCTGCAAGAGGCAATGCCCTTAGCTCTCCCAGGAGAGGAGAGCCCTGGCCTCTCCAGCCCAGAGCATGGATGTGTAGAGCTGTGACCATGCAGAGGAGCTGCTGTTCTGTCAGTCTCCCACCCACTGACTCTCTTCTTCTCTTGTGTTTTCCAGAAATATGGCTCCTCCCAGTTCAGGTGAGTGGTGGGACCCAGCAGCAATGGGGATGGCAGTGCCTCTGCAGGTTCCAGGCCAGCAGGCAGCTCCACATTGCTGGGGCAGCCTCATGTGGACACTGCTGTTGTGATGGATGGCCCAGGGCCATGCATTCAGCCCCAGAAGAGGGCAAGAGCAGCTAGTGAGACACTAGTGGCTCCATCATACACGGCAGCCAGGTGAGAGCAGGTCACACACCGTCCCTGTCACCTGTGTCACAGCTGCCTGTATCTTTCCAGGTCAGAGCTCTCCAGCCTGCACCCAGGCGATGGCATCTTTAGCCCCGTGTCGTTCAAACCATGTTTCCACCAAGACGACATCAAGATGACTGTGTGGAAGCGCCTGCACCGCCGCGTCCTGCCAGGTACCAACCCACCCTGTTGGCAGTGTGCTGGGTGCCCTGGCTCACCAACACGTGGGACAGGCTGCCCAGTCAGCGTTGCGCTGCCCCAGCCTCTGTCTTGCCCTCTGCTTGTGCGCTCCTCGCCCCCAGGAGAGCTCCCGGAGCAGTGGCTGGCCTTGTCTTGTGCCAGTAGCAGCCTGCTCTGGCATAACGCTCCAGCTGCTTAAAGCTCAGCAGTGCCAGCTTGTTGAGCAGTGCCAGCCCCCGGGGTTGTGTGCTAGTGTGCCTGGAGCCTGCCTGATTTCCTTCTAGCTCCAGAGACACTGAAGCTGGACCCGGTAACAGCGCATCCCCTCCTGGAGCTCTTCAAGGGTGACACGGTGGTGCAGTGTGGGCTCTACCAGCGCCGGGACAGCAACCCCAAGCGTTTCAACTCCAGCAACTGCATCCTCACCTGCAAGGGCTTCTCCTGCGGCCAGCACTACTGGGAGGTGATTGTGGGCACCAGGAACCACTGGCGCGTGGGCATCATCAAGGGCACAGTCAGCCGCAAAGGGAAGCTGAGCAAGTCTCCTGAGAATGGCGTGTGGCTCATCGGCCTGAAGGAAGGGAAAGTCTACGAGGCCTTCAGCACCCCACGGGTCACCCTGCCACTGACCACCCGGCCCCAGCGCATCGGCATCTACCTGCACTATGAGAAGGGCGAGCTGACCTTCTACAATGCCGACAGCCCTGACGAGCTCCGACCCATCTACACCTTCCAGGCGGAGTTCCAGGGCCAGCTCTACCCCATTGTGGACCTGTGCTGGCCAGAGAGAGGGCCCTACTCCCCCCCCATCATCCTGCCCGTGCCTGCCACGAGCCAGCACCCCTGGGCACCATACAACCATCCTGCCCCAGAGGAACCCATGAAGCCATAGCCCGGCTGGCTGGATGAAGCTGTGGCCGGAGAGGGCTGTGGCCGAGTCCCGAGAGCCAGCAGCAGCAGAGAGTCAGGCTGCGTGCAGAGTTGTCCTCTGGTGGAAGCTGTGGTACTGCAGTGAGCTTCAGCAGCACAGGAGGGTCCTTCCGCTCACCTCCAAGAGCATAAAATATCAGCCTCAATCTGTGAATCCCCATCCCCAATATAGCAGGCTGACCCAAAAGCCTAAATCATGGCTGGCCTGTGAAGATCTCCCTATGGAAAGGAGCGCCTGCCTGAAAAGCATGAGCTGTGAGCATCCAGGGGTCTTTGTTCACGTGTCTGAATAAATAGTTTGTGTTAGGTGAGCTGGTTGCTGGCTAACATGGGTACTGCCTCTGAGGAACCCACTGCAGCCAGGGCTGAGCGGGCAGCCACACTGCTCTGCAGGGGGGCTGCCGGGAGGGGAAAATGGGAGCCAAAAAAGCAGCGGCAGAGCGTGATTTGTCTCCTCAGACCCCGGTGGCAGCGCCTCTTCCAGCGGCTCAGGGATGTGAGCTGGCACGGGGAGCCACGCACGCAGCCTGCTCAGGTGGGACACTGTGCCTGGGGACATGGGCTGAGGCAGTGCCAGGGGAGCAGGGCCGGGCACCCGCACACAGCAGGGAGCACAGCCTGACTGGCTTGGCCACCCTGCACACAGCCTGGGGGCAGCTCCCCAGCTGCCCCTCGGTGAGTTGGTGTTACCCCTAACCGCAGAGTCACCGGGGACCCGTTCCTAGGGCTTGTCACCAAAAGTCACAACTGGTCTGTGCCGACCAAGGAGAGGCTAGGACACAAAATATACCATGACTATTCCTGTGCATGAGGCATCCCCACCAAATTGGGGCACCTGAATGTGGTTTTACATGGGGTTCTTACACCCTTCAGTTGTTCGAGTACAACACAATTGGATCATCCCTAACACCGGCACCACCCATTACCAATCACAGTAAAACTTCGCAAAGCAGCGGTATTTCACAGAATCATAGAATCCTAGGTTGGAAGGGACCTCAAGGATCATCCGGTCCAATCCTTCTTGGCAAAAGCATGGTCCAGGCAAGCTGGCCCAGCACCCTGTCCAGCCAAATCTTAGAAGTGTCCAATGTTGGGGAATCCACCACTTCCCTGGGGAGATTATTCTCTGGAGTGAAATCCTCTTGGCAGCTGGTCACCAGTGGTGTCCCTCAGGGCTCAGTTTTGGGGCCAGTTTTGTTTAATATCTTTATCAATGGTCTGGATGAGGGGATTGAGTGCACCCTCAGTAAGTTCACAGATGACACCAAACTAGGTGGGAGTGTTGATCTGCTTGAGGGTAGGAAGGCTCTACAGAGGGACCTGGACAGGCTGGATCGATGGGCCAAGGCCAATTGGATGAGGTTTAATAAGGCCAAGTGCCGGGTCCTGCATTTCGGTCACAACAACCCCAAGCAACGCTACAGGCTTGGGGAAGAGTGGCTAGAAAGCTGCCCGGCAGAAAAGGACCCGGGGGTGCTGGTGGATAGCCAGCTTAACATGAGCCAGCAGTGTGCCCAGGTGGCCAAGAAGGCCAACAGCATTCTGGCTTGTATCAGGAATAGCGTGGCCAGCAGGAGCAGGGNGCTCTAGTGACAGAGATTGTTGGGGGTTTTTTTGTGTGTGTATGGTTGGACTCGATGATCTCAAAGGTCCTTTCCAACCATGAAGATTCTATGATTCTATGATTATTCCAATGGCTGATTGTTCTCATTGTGGAAAATTTTCCTCTTGTGTCCAATCGGAATCTCCCCTGGAATAACTTGAACCCCATCACCCCAAGTGATTCCTTGTAAAAAGGGAGTCTCCATCTTCTTTGAAGCCACCCTTTAAATACTGGCATGTGGTGATCAGGTTTCCCCTAAGCCTTCTTTTCTCAAGGCTGAACACACTCGGTTCTCTCAGCCTTTCCTCACATGGCAGGCTTCCCTGTCCTTGGATCATCTTGGTGGCCTTTCTCTGGACCCTCTCCAGCCTGTCCACTGCTTTTTTGTATAGCGGGGACCAAAGCTGAACACCGTATTCCACGTGTGGCCTGACAAGCACTGAGTAGAGTGGCGTAATGACTTCTGTATCTCTGCTGGTGATGCCCATGTTGATGCACCCCAGATCCTGTTGGCTTTCTTTGCTGCAGCAGCACAGTGTTCACTCATATTGAGCTTCGTGTCCACCAGGACCCCCAGGCCCCTTTCCACAGAGCTGCTCCCCAGCCAGGCAGATCCCAGCCTGTGCTGCACTCCTGCATTATGTTTTCCCAGGTGCAAGACCTTACGCTTGTCCTTGACAAACTTCATAAAGTTCTTGTTAGCCCACTCTTCCAGCCTGTCCAGGTCTTCCTGCAGGGTGGCTCTGCCTTCCCAAGTGTCCACTTCCCCACTCTGGTGTCATCAGTGAACTTCCCCAGCAAGCAGAGTGCTGTCTGCGGCGCTCCCGCTGCTTGCCTGCTCAGCCGGGTGGTCCCTGGAGTCGGTCTGGCTGGAGACACTGACCTGGGACGCCAGAGGATGCTGGGAGGGTTTTCAAGACGCGTCAGAGGGGCTGGGGCGCTGGTGTGGGACACCGGTGTGGGACACCGGCGCTACCTCGGCTGACCCAGGTCTCCCTTCTCCCTCACGGCAGCCCTTTTTTACCAGGCCCGGGCCGCCCTTTACCTTGCTCTACCTCAGAACGAACAACGCCGGAGCCCCCAGTAAAGCCCCACCGCAGTACGTCCCTAACACATGTTAATTAACGTTAATACAGACTCCGCGCCGATGGAGCCGCCATTCCCGCTTCGGGCCGCCCCCCGCCCCCTGCCGGCCGGCAGG